>QODF01000094.1:665645-881483 GCA_024372805.1 Oostethus manadensis | reverse complement strand
AAAAAAAAAAAAAAAAAAAAAAAAAAAAAAAACAACATAGTATGATATGACATTACACAAATGACAATGACATAAATGGTCAAAAATGTTGGTTATAATCCATCCATGTATGTATATAGAATTTTGTAACCCAGAAAATTTCTTTTCTTTCTGTTTTTTTTTTGGTAGAATGACTTTATTACCACAAACCTGATGATTGTTTTTAAGAATTGGCTCACACAATCGACAGTAGCAAGTTGTTGACTATTTGCATGACATTTGCATATTCATCAACATATGAAGAAAAGCCATGCTGGTGTTGGTGATGTGTGCATGTGTGTGTGTGTGTGTGTGTGTGTGATTGCAGTACAATCTGTGAGTTCTACTTCAGATCTCTGTTGTCCCCAGGGAGACCTTTTTATAGTGTAACAGGAACCAGCCTTCCCTGGTGGCTTCCACTGATCTGCACCAATGACACAGTTTTCTTCCTAGTTTATCGCGCTTGTTTTCTCCCGAGTTTGTACGTTTTTCTCAAGCAAAGTCATTAACGGTCGCAAGGGACCTCTGTGGTGCTTGCGAGTGAAGTCATTTACTCACGTTGGCGACGTGCTGCAACGGAAAAAGTAGTAAAAAGTGTTGATGTGCAAAAACATTTACTATTTTACTGTTTGTGGGACTATTTATGCTGGTAATATTCCAACTTTATTTTCCTAATATAGTTTCTTCCCGTAGTAATTACCGATTTAGACTTTTTGTCACTTTATACTGACACTATTAGGACCCGTCAGACAGATATTAATTGTAATTCATATATATATATATATTACATTAATTCATATATTATAACCATATCATATCATTGCATCAATCATCATATAAATTAATATCATATATCAGCGGTGTCCAAACTTTTCCCAGTGAGGGCCACATCGTGAAAAATTTAAGGATGTAAGGGCCACTTTGATATTTAGTGATATGATGTAAAAAAAAAATTATTATTAGTATAAACTAATAATAATTAGTATCAAGCTATTATTAGTATCAACTTCACCTTTTGCTCTTTTTCCCCAATTTTTGCTGTTTTTTCCGAAAACTGCAACTTCATTTTTAAAATAATCTTTATAATTGTTTTTGTTAATATTTAGACTTTATTCCCATAATATTGTAACTTTTGCACCAACCTAATTTTCCAGATTTTATTTTGCTGTTTTTGTGATAGTATTATGACTTTAAAAAAATATTTCAACTCCATGCTACTAAAATGACAGTATTTTTCCTCATAATATTACAAGTTAATTCTTTTAAAAAATTGTAAAATCATAACTTTTTTAAAACTTTATTTTTGTCAAATGTTTCATTTCTGGTGTTTTTATTTAAAATTTTCCAACCATCCAAACTTTGTCATTATAAATGTTCTTCCTGTAATTACGACTTTTTTCTCTTCATATTTTGACTTTATTTTTATAACATAACTTTTACCATGACCTCATTTTCCAAAATTTACAACTTTTTTTGTTGTTTTGTTAGTTTATTATAATATTATGACTTTTAAAAAAAAACATGTTTTTTTTTGTAATTTTTTGGTTATATTGCAATTTTTGTCTCATTATTATAACTCTTTCTTTGGAAAATTAATGCATATTTTTCCTTTTTTTCAGTTCTTTTGTCGTGGGGCAACTATATTTATGCAAAAGTACAAATACAACTGGAAGTGTTTGCATTATTATGCCTTTGTTGTATCAGTATCAAAATAATATTTAATTATATTTGACTTGACTGGGAAATCGTAACTTTATATACTAATATTTTGACTTCAAGCAATATTACAAATGTATTTTTTTAAATGACAACTTTTATCCGGTAAAAAAAAGTATTTTTGTAATAATCATAAATCATTTTAAAATAAAAAAGTATTCTCTTTGTAATATTTCGACAACATTCTGATAATATTTAGTGTGTAAAATTACAACATCATTTAATGCAATATTACAATTATTGTATTGTTATTTTGTTTTCATTTGGGGTTTTTTCTGTCATAAAATCATAAATATATTTTGCCAAAATTGTAACATCATTCTCTTAACTTTTTGTATTATTTATTGCAGCCTTATTTATTAGCCTGGTATTACAACGTTGTTGTTTCTTTAATTTATTTTCCGACTTTAATCTTGAGCCGCAGTTGAAGTTTCCGCAGTCGTTATTGCGTAACAAAGAGCACAAATAGCAGCAGGAGCAGATAACTGATGGGTACTACCATTTGTTAGCCAAGTGAAGTTAAAACTATGGCAGGAAATGATGCAAATGGTGACCCGCAGCGGTAAAAACATTGTATGAAAACAGTCTCTGGAGGGTCTTGCTGACAATGGATCAAAATGAGTGCACAAACAATGGAACACAGGTTACAGCGTCAACCAACCAGATGGTAGTGTGAGAAAACAAAACATTGCGGTTTGATTATTTGGACCTCTTGAGCCGCTAAAGCCAAGACTGCAGCCCACCTGGATGTTAGTGAGGTGGGAGGCTCGAGTCCTAACTCACGAGGTTCTTATCTCAATCCGACATGTTTGCACAGACAGCCTCCTCCAGATGTTTCCTGCGGGGCTTCTGCTGATTCTTAGCAGGGACAAGGGCCTGCACACCGGCCCCCGTGTTGGTGTCGGACCTTTGGGTCCCATCCATTGTGTTTACCCATGACTGCGTGCCTAATAACAACTTGGCAATAAGGCTAAATCATATTCCAAATGTAGTCATCTGTTCATGGAAGAGGCGTGTTATGTTGCTCATTTGTATCCATGGGCACGTGCACAAAAAAATGGAGGACTTCTTTCTTATCCAAAGGATATTCTATGTGTGTGTGTGTGGGGGGGGGGGTTGTGTTTCCTGTGTTTGAGCTAAAACCGGTCAATCAAATGTGATCATCAGCCAAGTGCAGTGAAGTCATTCAGGCTTCAGTGACCCCATTCACTTTTCAGTTGGCTTTGCCTCAACAACAGTAAGAATATACACCTCCAAACACAACACTCCCGTATACAAGTCCTGTATACCTTTAAAGTAAGAATTTCACGTAAGGCACCGGCAAATCTTGCTGCTTCAGTGAACAGTGATCTACATCCCTACTTATTATAGATTAAAACTATCTCTGATTAATGGTGATTAATTTTGACATAGCTACGGACAAAAATGCGATTAGTCGCGATTAAATATTTTAATCGATTGACATCCCTAATTCAATAATAAGTCATGCTGTTTCTTGGTTGAATACTGCCTATTATGTGTCAAAATTATGCATATTTATGCCAATGTCTAGATATTTCTGTGATGAATGAAGGATTTTCAAACATCAAAATGGCAACTAAAATACAAACATAAGACATTCAGAAGATCCATTCAAAGCCGCTGTGATAATGCGGGACCACCGGAGCGCCAGTTTTTTTTTTATCAAAGGTGTGAATTATCTCACAACGGACACAACAATCCCTAACTCAACTCTGAGCCCCTGATGTCACTTCCTGTCCTCCCTTCACTCAGCTCCTCTAGCGCCAGAATGCATCAACACAGCAACCGTCTTCAAGTGCTTATTTTCTCTTATTATGTCTACTATATTGGGTAATACCAGCGGAAAGGCAGTTATAGGGGTATTACTTCATGTCTAATAATGTAAAAGATATAATTAGAACATTGTAAACAGGTTGTCTATGTCCTAACTACAAAAATATTCGATTTATAAAAAAGGAATCCTAGTAGGCTGGGTCTGGAACCAATTGACTTTCTTAAATTTGAATATCAGAGTCCGTGCTTTCGGTGAACGAGGACCTACAGTATTCGACATGTGTCCCCACAAGTACACGCCGCAGGTTTTGAACTCGCCTGAGTGTTTTACTGCACCGTGATAATAGTTAGAGACTAAGAACCCGCCTTACTCTATCATCTGTGACAGCGGTGGAGACGGCTCTCCTATCTCATGTCTCATCCTGATAGTGCTTTTGTTAAAAAGTACAAAAAAACGCTGTCTCACCATCCTCCTTCCTGCAACCCTGAACTTATCCTCCTGCACTTCCTCGTTTCTGTCATTTCTCATGATCCAGCCATGTTTCAACTGTAATAGCCTCTGCTAACTTGCTAAATCGGGCATTTTATACACCATTTTTAATGTAGTCATATTCTTTTTCCGTTTTGTCTTTGTGTTTTTTTCCCATTTTGTCACTGATTTTCCTGCTTTGTCTTTGTCTTTTCCATGCAATCAGGTATGGACTAGCCACCCTGGCAGGTCTTAGGAAAATGATTGCCTTTGCTTTCAGTTGTCAGCTTGAGCAATCCGGAAAATGCAACGAGAAAAGGCAAATGGAAAAGACAAAGACAAAACAGGAAAATCAACGCCACAATGGAAAAAACAAAGACAATAGAGAAAAAGCAAAGATTTTCCTATCTCTTTTCCGTGTTTCAGCAATGACATTGTTTATTGCCAGTGCTAAAATGTCAAATCATAGATAAATAAATCAGTATAATGTCAAAGACTTGTGCATTTTTAGACAATGCAGATGGTGTACTGATCCATTTGAAATGGTTGTCACGCAGGTCATGTTTGACAGAAAAAGCAACCAAACACAAGAGAAACCCCCGACTGCCCTCTCGACAGTCAAAAAGGTTACTTTGTAAGATATCAAGTTATCGCTTGCACTTTTACTGCTGCCAATGACATGCTCTGACTTTCAAGCAGCGGGATGTGTTTAATATCCACCTGCGTCGGGGAATATTCATAGGATGTACTGCCAAGATGTTCGATTCTTTCCAGACCATTTGGCACCGAGCTTGTTGAAGCGCCTTGCAGATGGTTCTTTTATTCACCTTATCACCCCACCACCACCACCGGCCCCTCCCCCACGACTGGTACCTTTATGAAGTGCATTGTATGAGTCTTTTTAGTCTTTCTTTTTGGTGAACAAAGGAGGAAATCCATACCATCTGCTCGGTGCACCATATAGCACCAGCCTAATGAATTGTACTTGCCTCAAAGTAACAGGAAGTATAGGTCGAACCGAGTGTATCCTCCAGGCTTCCTGTTGGGTTACCCCGTAACCCAAGACCACCTCATATCTAGTATATAAAAAAGACACGGTTTTTTTGTTTAATCATGCGCAGGTTGGGAGAGACCATTTGAAGGGTCTTAATTTCACATTCCGTACACATTTTGGACAATTCCGGTGCTGCGTGAACTCCGTGGCTTGACCTTGTGGCGTGAACCACAACATTACAAAGCCAGGGACGTTTTTGGGTGCTTTAAAAGAATTGGGTTAAACTTTATTAAGGTAGGCTTGAGAGAGAGAGCTCCTCCCTGAGCCACCACCTTATCATGGTGAAGGAGTTTGCGTGTCCCAATGATCCTAGGAGCTAAGTTGTCGGGGGCTGTCATGCCCCTGGTAGGGCCACCCATGACAAACAGGTTCTAGGGACCAGACATAGAGTGGCTCAAAAGACCCTGATGATGAATAAAAACATTGGACTTCGTTTTCCCTCGCCCGGATGCGGGTCACCGGGGTCCTCTCTGGAGCAAAGCCTGGAGGTCGGGCACGATGGCGAGCGTCATAAGCTTTCTCCTGATCTACAAAAACACAATGCAGTTCCCTCTGACCTTCCCTTTACTTCTCAATCAACATCCTCAAAGCAAATACTGCATCTGTTGTACTCTTTTTTGGCATAAAACCGTACTGCTGCTCACAAATGCTCACGTTTGCCCTTAGTCTAGCTTCAACTACTCTTTCCCATAACTTTATTGTATGGCCCTCAGCTTTATTCCTCTGTAGTTGCCACAACTCTGCACATCTCCCTTGTTCTTAAAAATGGGCACCAGCACACTTCTCCTCCATTCCTCAGGCATCTTTTCATTATCTAAGATCTTGTTAAACAACCCGGCCAGGAACTCTACTGCCACCTCTCCTAGACACTTCCATACCTCCACAGGTATATCATCAGGACCGAGTGCCTTTCCATTCTTCATCCTCTTCAATGCCCTCCTCACTTCTTCCATACTAATCTTTGCTACTTCCTGGTCCACAACAGTCACCTCTTCTACTCTTTGTTCTCTCTCATTTTCCTCATTCATCAACTCTTCAAAGTACTCTTTCCATCTTCCCATGACACTACTGGCACCTGTCAATACCCTTCCATCCTTATCCTTCATCACCCTAACCTGCTGCACGTCCTTCCTATCTCAGTCCCTCTGCCTTGCCAACCTGTATAGATCTTTCTCTCCCTCCTTGCTGTCCAACCTAGCATACAAGTCATCATAAGCCCCTTGTTTGGCTTTTGCCACCTTTACTTTCACCTTACGCTGCATCTCTCTGTACTCCTGTCTACTCTCTTCAGTCCTCTCAGTGTCCCACTTCTTCTTAGCTAACCTCTTACTCTGTATACACTCCTGCACCTCCTCATTCCACCACCAAGTCTCCTTATCTACTTTCCTTCCATATGACACACCAAGTACTCTCCTACCTGTCTCCCTGATCACAGTAGCTGTAGTTGTCCAGTCATCTGGAAGGACTTCCTGGCCACCCATAGCCTTTTTCAACTCCTTCCTAAATGTCACGCAACACTCCTCCTTTTTCAGCTTCCACCATTTCGTCCTCTGCTCTGCCTTTACCCTCTTCATCCTTCTCACCACTAGAGTCATCCTACACACCACCATCCTATGCTGTCTGGCTACACTCTCACCTACCACTGCTTTGCAGTCACTGACCTCCTTCAGGTTACACCTTCTACACAAGATGTAGTCTACCTGTGTGCTCTTACCTCCACTCTTATAGGTCACTCTATGATCTTGTCTCTTCTGGAAGAAAGTGTTCCCTACAGACATTTTCATCCTTTTTGCAAAGTCGACCACCATCTGTCCTTCTGCGTTCCTCTCCTGGATACCAAACTTGCCCATCACCTCCTCATCATCTCTGTTTTCTGCACCAACATGCCCATTGAAGTCCGCACCAATGACAACTCTCTCACTTCTGGGGATGTTCTGCATCACTTCATCCAGGTCTGACCAGAATTTCTCCTTCTCCTCCATCTCACATCCTACCTGTGGAGCATACCCGCTAACAACAATAAACATCACACCTTCGATTTCTAGCTTCAGGCTCATCACTCTATCTGACACTCTTTTTACCTCCAGGACGTTGCTAGCAAACTCCTCCTTCAAAATCACCCCTACTCCATTTCTCTTCATATCTACATCATAATAGAACAGCTTGAACCATGCTCCTAAGCTTCTAGCCTTGCTACCGTTCCACCTGGTCTCCTGGACACACAGTATGTTTACCTTCCTACTCTGCATGAACTAATTCTCTACCTTTTCCTGTCATAGTTCCAACATTCAAAGTCCCAACTCTTAGTTCTAGACTCTTGGTATTCCTCTTCTTCCTCCTCCTACGGACACACCTTCCTCCTCTCCTTCTTCGGCCAACAGTAATCCAGTTTCCACCGGCACCCTGTCGGTGAACAGCACCGGTGGCGGGCGTTGTTAACCCGGGCCACGTCCGATCCGGTATGGAAGTCATTTGTTTGATTAGCATGTTCTGGTTTGGCAAATTTTTACGTCGGATGCCCTTCCTGACACAACCCTCTGTATTTATCCGGGCTATTCCGGCACAATAAGACACTGGCTTGTGCCCCTTTGCGGCTTCATTGACACCCACAGATGCCCTGCATTAATGCCTCGGGGCCCTCGGTGTATAGCATGGTCATTTATTACCTGCTTCTACGTGTAGCTCCACCCTCCCCAGGGAAGGACGTGTATCTTTACTGCACATACAATATATCTGGAAAGGTTTTGGTTACAGGGTTTTTGTTGTTTTCAAGGCCCGAACAGACAGGAATCATGAAATGGACGTAGAGTTTCACAGTAGAATCCCCACATTATCATTACGAGCCTGTTTTATGGGCCTGCTGGCCTCTTCATATGTAAAAAATGACAGCAATTGCATCCAAAAGTGCTGCTACATGCAAGAGCTCTTAAGAAATCATGATATTGCTGCAGTAAAGCTCTCTGTCGCAACAATGTGAGAACTCTGTTGTGTTCGAACTCTGTCACTTCATTGGAAACCCCATCTGGGTCCTGTCCAGCTGTGGCTGCTTTTTTTTTTTTTTTAATTTCCTAACACCTTCTCTCTCGCTCAGTCTACCTAATTCTCATCACACAATCAGGAGCCCTGCACTGCACGTGCACGCTTTCCCATGTGCCGTGCAGTGCATAAGTCACACAAATGGGATCGTTAACTCGCAGGCCGTGTCTAGTCCCGTGTCAATGTGGAGCAGTAAAGCCCATCCACGTGAGAATTTTGCATGGAAAGTAATGCATTGTCAAACAGGCATATTTTCAGTGTCACTCTTAAGAATGTGCTTGTCATATGCAGTGAAAGTTAATAAGGTCTTACATTAATATGACAATACATTAAATGCTTATTTACATTATTAAGGATATATAATGTGAACATACTTAAGCCGATCGTAATAAACACTCAGGTATTGACAATAGTACCCAGGTATGAATAATAATACCTCATAAAGCAGGGGTTGGGAACCTTTTGGGCTAAAGGAGCCATGAAAGCCACATATTTTCAAATGTAATACCGCGAGAGCCATATCAAAACAATTTTTAACAGTGATTGCAACTAAAAGTGTGCCTTTTTAGGCATACAATTATTTATATACTAATATAACAATTAGTAAGTAGTCTCTGAAGGTTTTATATTTTGAATGTCATTTCTAACACTGTTACTTTAAAATGTCAGCAAAACAGCAACATTATACATTATAAAACAAAAATAATATATTTAATTGTAATATTAATTGTATATATAACTTTATAATGTTTTGTTTGCTTCTCATAATATGACGACATTAAAAAAAATAAAAATAAACTCTATGCTACCTAAACGACATTGTTTTTTACTCACAATATGACAAGTTTATTCCTGTAAAATTGTGAGGTTTTTTATCTTAATACTTCGAGTGTCTACTCCTAAAATTCGGCCAATTTTTTCAACTTTTCTTGTAATTATGACTTTAATCCTGTAACATTTTGGCTGTATTGCCCTAATTTTATAACCTTTTTTGACTGATTGCAACTTTTTTGTCCTAATATTATGACTTTATTTTCGTAAAATTACTGCTGATTTTTCCATTTTTGCAGTTTCTTTAAAGTTCATTCATTCATTCATTTTCTGTACCGCTTATCCTCATTAGGGTCGCGGGGATGCTGGAGCCTATCCCAGCTGACTTTGGGCGAGAGGCGGGGTACACCCTGGACTGGTCGCCAGTCAATCGCAGGGCACATATAGACAAACAAACATTCACACTCACATTCATACTGATGGACAATTTAGAGTGGCCAATTAACCTAACATGCATGTTTTTGGAATGTGGGAGGAAACCGGAGTACCCGGAGAAAACCCACACACGCACGGGGAGAACATGCAAACTCCACACAGAGATGCCCAACGGAGATTTGACCCCAGGTCTTCCAGATCTCCTGACTGTGTGGCCAATGTGCTAACCACTCAGCCACCGTGCGGCCTTCTTTAAAGTTTTTTGGTAAATTGTATTTTTGGAATGTGCCACGGGCCAATACATCTCTCGGACCGCACTTCAAACACGCCTGTTGTAACGCAATATATGTAAACTACATTAAAATAAATAAATGTGAGCCATAGGTTCCCTACCCCTGTTAGAAAGGCCAATAAATCCTGATATTATGTACTTATTAACAGTGAACAATCCTGCTCTGCAGCTACTGAATCTAAAGTAGGAACAGTGCCTTATTAGGATTAATAAAGTCATTATAAACACTTATTAACCTACCCTTAACCCTTTAACCATAACCCTTTAATATATAAAGTTATTCATATAATTATTGATTATAATTACTACTTATTAAGTAGTTTGTCAGCTCAGTAATATGTAAATCCTGGTGTAGCCATTCCCCAACTGACCCTGCTGCTATTGCATTGTGTTTATGACTTCTAGCACAAGTTGTTACAAGTTGGCAGGTCAATGACCCCGAACTCTCGCAGCCTCTTCTCGGTATCCTGCTGCATGCAATTCCTTATCGGCCAAACCGACGGCCACTACAAACAGGGTGTGGGTGACTAGGTGTGCAGAAAGTGAAAGTGCTGTCCACCCCAGTTACATTTGCTTACACGCACGTTTTAGCGTCCAACATGCTGAGGGTTGAACTCCAATACGAACTGCATCTCGTTTACATATTTCTGTCTCGTTTACTAACTTTAAAATGCGTGCTCATCGGAGACATACAAAAAACTGAAAAGGAAAGCTATTTAGTAAGTCTCCTGCACGACACAGCAACAACAGAACCAATGTTGTAATAATAATAGCGGTAAGACGCAAACTCCTTCTCAATCAGCATTGATAGGGCTCGTGATTCGTTTGCAAAAACACGCATGAGTTTCACACCAACAGAATTGAGTAGCCCAAGTAATATTTTTTAAAGCGCATGCAGAGGTGGATGGTGAGCCGGGTCCAGGTTGCAGGGTCTCAGTAAAGAAGCCCAGATTTCCCGGTCTCCGGCTACACTGGGGGTACATTGAAGCACTCCCAGGCCAGATGTGAGACGGAATCCCTCTCGTGTGTCCTAGGTTTACCCCAAGGCCTCGCCCTGAACACCTAACCTGTGGGGGCAAACATAAGTGCCCTGTGCGAGGACAAGCATCTGGACAACCTGTTTTTCACCAACCAAATCTGCTCCCTGTCATTAGTAGAGCCTTGTGGCCATGAAATAACACCACTATAGTCACTTTTATACTCCTATTATTCTTATTACTCTTATTCCTAATACTCTTTCTCGTTTACATCACACAGCGCAGGCTACGGGATCGGGAGCACGGCGACCGCTGCTAGCATAGGAAGCTACCGAGCTAACTAGTTAACCCCTTCAAAGAAAGTGTTTCAAAAGCAATGGGAGAAAAAGGACAAAGAAGCCAAAAAACGTACCACTTCCACACATAATGAGAGAAGAACATTAATGTCGCTTGATCTGAGCCGAGGCATGTCTGCTGGCTCAGTAGCCAGTCTCCATGCAGTGTGAAAGGAAGTAATCAAACATTTCTTATGCTTAGTCCCGGGAATACTACATTTAACGTGACTTTCAATGTTTTTTGACTGTTTTTTGAATAATAGGCCATTGTCAACCACGAAAAGGTGATCTTTTTTTTTTGTAATATAGTGACAGACGGATATTTGAACTACGATTTGGAGAGGGACCACTCGTGGTGCTACAAATGCAGGTATAGTTCTTTTTTTTTTTAAACTACATCAGGAGATTGCCTACAGCCACAACTCTTAATGCCAATGTGGTTTGACTCAAATAGAGACCTGGCGGTTTACAGTAACTAATTTTTTTGATTGTTTACTGTACTGTACGGCCGAAAAATAAGAGATGAAAACGGACAATTTAGTCAAGAATCCCTGATATAAACATTGTTGTTAATCCAATTTAGCTGGTATGCCGAAATGTCAATATTTGTTTTTCCTCAAGTCAAGCTGCAGTGTCTCTTTTTTTTTGTTATTATTATTGCAAGTCACTCTGTTCTGCTTTATTTCATTGCGTTATCACCTGACGGAGAAAATCAGCTGTCCAATGACTCAGCACTTTGGGCTCGAACCCCTGACCACACTTTGGCCTCCGTGGCGTTCTCTCTCGAGCAGCAAAGAGAGGGGGAATGGTGAGAACGGTGGGGTGTAGCCTTTCCCAGCCAAAGCCCCAGAAGATTGCTGTGGAGCAAAGAGCCCACCTCGGCCCCCAGCGATGTGGGAAAAGCCTGGGAGGGCGTCCGCGGAGGCGTGCTAAGGCTCCAAAGCTAGCGCTGCGTGCATTAGTCAGGCCGGGCTCGGCTTGTTAAACACAGCGTAGTGTTTTCGTTGCCTGTTGTTTCACCTTGCCGTGCACCAAACACCAAACACAAGATGAAGGCTGAGTCATTGAGGTTGATTCCTGACCAAGCATTTCGACCCCTACTCTGAAAACTCTTTCACTGGTAGATGAGTCATGTGACAGACCATGTCATTTCTGCTAATGATCTAATCATTGCACGTGTCATTAGGTACAGCTGCACAATACAATGAGGTCCAATAGGAATGCTTTATCCAAGTAAAGCCTTTATGGTGATTGAAGCAGGTTCAATGTTACCAAATTGAACTGTATTGCAAAAAATATTTATTTCAGCATACACATAGGAAGATTGTGTTCATAAAGTTGTATTGTGGTACAAATGACTTTATTCTCATTAATTTTAATAATCTCCTAATATTACTTTATTCTTTACTTTAGTCTTGGAATTAAGACTGAACTACATTTGATATATTATACATTATAGGCTAAACTATATTATCTTAATATTAAACTTAAAATATAATATATTTATAATATAAAATTTTTGATTAAATTACAACGACTATTGATATAATTGATATTATTATTATTATTAGTAGTAGTACTAGTAGTAGAAGTAGTAGTAGCCATCCATCCATCCATTTTCTATACCACTATTATCATTATAAAAGAAAAGAAAAACAATTTATCATTTTCACTTAGTTCTTATAAAAAAGATTTATGTATTGGAATATAAGGACTTAATAATCAAATTGTACTCTTCAGACTTAGTTCTGGTAAGTATTACTATTTTTTCTTGCATTATAATGATGTAATTCTTATATTATAACTCAATTTGCATAAATAAAAAAATAGTGACTACTTAATTTTCAAAAAATTTAAATTGTATTTTTTTAAACTACTGTCATAATATGAAGGCTTAGTTTTCATTAAAAAATAAATATATAAATAAATAAAATATATTATTATTTTTTATTTATAATATTTTTATTGAAATATTATGAGTGAATTATCATAAAATGATTACTTATAATATCAAGACTTAATCTGCATGACTGTTTTTTTAATTATGACTTGGTTCTCTTTTTAGACTATTAAAAAGAGACTACTACTACTACTAAAATTACAACTTCATTCTCATAATGTTATGACTTGGCATATAAAAATATACAATTTAATTTTCATGAAACTTACCTTTTATTTTTGAAATATTTTTAATTAATTTTAAATTTATAAAATTATTCCTAAATATAAAATTATAACTTGTATCAATTTTTTGTGATGATACCTTCCTTTGACTCACGTTTTCAGTCAATTTCTGTCTAATTTTGCCATTTTTAACTTCTGGCTGCTAAATGGATTAGTTGCACATAAACTTTGAGTTATGTAAATATAAACATAATTCCATTCAGTTGCAGTTCATAAGCCCTGACCACTACAAGCCATTATAACAAAACAACAGCAGGCACAACAACAGCAAATATGTAATATACCAGAATCATATTCCTTTTACATCCTTTTGCAGAAAATGCCCTACTCTAATCGCTGCTGTAGTCAACGTTTGGGAATGACAGAGTGGCAGAGTGAAGTGTCATGGTGGCTTGGTGAGTAATCCCTGGCTAGTCTCTGTGTGTTAAACTGATACAGAGCAGGGGGATCTGTGTTCTGTCAAATCCTATAACAAGCACACATGCACACTCCCGCATGCACTGTTCAAACAACTTCCCACCAGCCGAGAGTGCAAATTTATCAGGAAGAAGAGAAATAAAGAGAGCGTTATTATTGCAAGATCATTGCACGACATCTTCACAGTGCCGCAATGGGAACGATGGGAACGGTGGGAATAGGGATTGTATCGCATCTTTAGCTCTTCTGTGCAAATGTTTTCTTGTGTGTGAAGTGCCTCTGAAGCTCCTCTGAGCATACAAAGAAAGCTAATGCATGACTGCAAGATGTTTACATGCACACCACTTGCTCAACTGGCATTACTTTTCTAACCTTTCGCAGCAGTTCACGCTCAATGCATCCAACATTTGGACAAACCCAATATTAAAAAACTGAATATGTTCATAGTTAGCATAGAAAACCTGTTTATCACTTGTAACATTATTAGAGCCCTGCAGCCATTAAATAACACCCCTATAGTCACTTTTACACTCCTATTATTTTTTGTTTACATCACTTCACACAGGCTATGGGAGTCCACTTGACTTATTAAAAAATTGAAGGAGGTGTTTCGAACACAGTGGGGAAGAAGGATAAAGAAGGCAAAAACCTACCACTTCCACACAGTGGAGGAGGCTGTGGGGGAGGGATGACCGTACTCAAGACTGTAAACCACTGTCCGATGCTAATCCTTGTGGACAGTCGCCAAAATGCTGTTAAAAGGAAATGGCAATTAGAGGAACCCAAACCCTAAAGTGAATTCTGAACCCAACCCTAACCCTGACCCCAACCTCTCGTGTAGCCACAATGGTGAAAGCCCTAACCTCTAACCCTAAACCAAACATAATCCTAATCTTAACCCAACCCCTGATATGATAACAGTTCTCACCTAGGGCAAACTCACTTCAATAACAGGCTGAAATCCTTCTATTACTAAACTAAACTAAAGACTTTTGGAACAATGGTCATATTTTAGTCCGGTGGTTCTCAAACTGGTTTGGCTACAGGACAAGCGGTGACACAAATAGCGAAACGTTTCAACTCAAATGCATCTAAAGTGACGGCGTGCGACACAATGTGTCTTCTCTAGCGGCTATCTGCAGCTGTGTGTCGGGCGGAAGGCACATTAAGGTGCATTCACGGACTTTGAGCCGAGATGTATTTATTTTGCTCAGGAAAAGACCCGCAACCTACTGAACCCATCCGGCCCGCGACCCACCCCGGTCAAATACTTACAGATACTAATTGAGCTGAAGTCTGATGTGTTTTGATGCAAACCCATGTCAGGATTTGCTCCAATCAATCAATTGTATGACATTACACAACGTAATACAAGAACTGTATTTTGATCTTCTCTTCCCAGAGTTTAGCAAATGTATACTGTGCAATGTCACCACATGATGTTTCCGTTAATCATAACCACAATGTCGTTTAAAAATTGATTTGAAAAACTGGAGAAACAATACGTGTGTTCATTTAGATTCATATAAATGGCTGTCAAACCACTGTGTGTGTGCGTGCGTGCGTGTGTGTTTGCGTGTGCGTGCGTGCGTGTGTGTGTGTGTGTGCATGCATTTGCTGTGACCATGCAGCAGTTTTGTGTTTGGTGATTTCCACATCGACACAATGAAGACTTAAGATGTTTGCTCATGAAACCGCAAACCATTCGTTCTTTGCCCCACCCCTGAAACTAAACCACACACACACACACACACACACACACACACAATACACAGCCTCGCCTTCAGATTCTGACCTGGCATAAAAGACAGAAAAAAATGAGTGTAAGGCAAGCCAACACAGTGTCATGTTCATTTAGTCAGAAAGTGCACAAAATGTTGAAATGTTGACCCTGACATAACAAAAAAACCCTAATCCCAAACCCTAGCCTAGACCCTAACCTAAGCCTGACCCTAATCAAGTTTGGTTTGGGTTTAAAGGTTTTGAAAGACTGAGGTTGGGGTAAGTTCACTTACGTTTCCTGTCCAAATGCACCGCAATTTCATCCTAAAAGTATCAAAAGTAAAATGTACTAACTCTGAATATTTTATTGCTGTGGTCCCCAATCTTTTTAGGTCCACAGACTTTTGAGTACAAACCCTGTCGCCATGCAAACACGGTGGGCTACCCAACAGTTGTATTATTATATTCCAATAAAATAGTCCCCCTTATTTCCAATATTTATATTCATTTACATACAATTTGATGTAGTCTGGTTCGGCCCCGCCCACGGATCTGTTGGTCGGGGATTTCTGTTTGATTGCAATTCTTACTAAACTCCTGCTGGAGCACAAACAAAACTCATTCTAAATCATCACTACGCTTCCAAACCTGCTGACAGTTGACTTTTCCTGCGTTTTTTTTTGGCCCGGTTTTAATGTCAGCTGTCAAAAGGTTTATGGTAAGCCCTCGGTGTGTAACTTTTGCCTTGTGTGGGTTCACCGGGGGGTCAACATGAGTCACGAATCATGTGTCGTATTTTCCTGCTATTTCAATGAGCAGGGAAGCCCGTATGCCAAAAAAAAAAAGAGAACATGACGCCAAGTGGTTTTTTTTGTGTGTCTACAGGATGTTTTTACTCATCATTTAGTCAAAGCACTCCCTTTTGCTTGACCAGTCCACTCGAGTGCCCGCTCCTCCAGTGGCAGCAGCCTTCTCCCTGCCTGCCCTTGCAACCTCGCCCTCCCTGCCTCTTAAATCCAAAAGTGGTCCAAAAAAACGAGCGGTTGCTTTTACTGTTTTTGCAACAAAAATAGCTCATTCATGACATACGGGCCTTTGCGCAAACCCTGCATGTTTCTCTCCTTTCCCACAAAACTTTAACCTCCCAAGTGGCAAAGGTTGCAATAGCATAGTTCACTTAGAGAAAGGCGGCGGCTCTCCAAGTCCTCATGGGATGCAAGTAGTATAGTTTGTTGTGTGGCTGCAGATGTGGACTTCTTCCAAATATGTAAAATGTACAATGCTTATTTATACTCTTATTTCAAAATAGACTCCCTACATGTTGCGACTTGGGCAAACTTAACGCTGACCTTCCCCTGTTGTCACACACTTCAGATTTATTAGCTTATTCTGACCCGGGATTACGCCTCCCAAAGAAGTAGTCAGCACTGTCCTGCTGTAAATCAGGCCTAACACAACGTGAGCAGGGCTGCAAAACCAACAGTGTTTAAGGTGAGAGGTCAATGGGAAGGAGCTCAACACCAGGCTGATCTTTCTCTTCTCAAGAGGCTACCGTTTTCCCAACTATCCAAATGCAAAGTTCATGCAAAGAGTGTTGTTGAGATGTACTGTACTGCATGTCCAAATGCTACACAGAATTAGTCGTTCAAATGACATGGCGGTGCCGCTAATATACACTTTCTGTACTTGTACACGATTTGAACATAAAAGATTGGGACATTGGGAGCCAAAAGTCAAATAGAGTCAAAAACATCTTAATACCCAATGGTTGAGGAACGACTGGATGGATGGGTCGGTAGGTCGGGGATAGAAGTGTGGCCGCTTTGCAGACAGAGGCAATGAAACACACCCTCTAAGGAAGATATAACTGATGCAGGGAACAGCTCAGTCTAAGGAAGAAACCTTGAACAGAAGTGAGCCTCGGTGTGGCCACTTTGACGATGGGAGGGAATGAATAACTACCACTTAAAAAAAACCTCAACCAAAATCAAGGCTCTGTGTGGCGTAAGTTTGTGATTGAGGCAAGGACAAACTTAAAGCAACGGAAGCAGAGAACGTCTAAGAAAGAGTCTAGGAAAGAAACCTTGGACAGTACACTTTGGCCATTGCAGAGACAGATAAGCTCCATCTAAGCAAGAAGCCTGAAACAGACTCACTATGAGTCCTGTGGAGTTGGAGACAATGAATTACTACCAGTTTAAAAAAAAAATAAAACAGAACTGCTCTCTGTGGCATAGGTTTGTCATTAAGGCAAAGAAAAACAACTGATGCGGTGAACGATTCAGTGTAAGGAAGAAAACTTGAACGGATCCAAGACTCATTGTCGCCGTTCTGGTGACAGGAAGGAACGAAAAACTCCTAAGCAAGAAACCGCAAACAAAACAGAGACTCTGTGTGGGCATTTTGGCAAGTGACGCACCGAACAACTCAGTTTAAGGAAGAAACCTTGAACAGAACCGAAACTCAGTGTGGCCACTTTGGCGATGGGAGGGAAGGAAAAACCTTTCAGCCTCAACCTCAACAGAGCAGAGACTGAGTGTAGCCACTGTGGAGGCTGAAAAACTACTAGGCAATGAAAAACTACAACTTTAAAAAGAAACCTCAAACCTGTGGTGTGCCTGATTGAGACAAGGAAAAACGTTGGCAACTGATGCAGCAAACAACTCAAGTCTAAGAAAAAATTATCAAGAGACTCAGTGTGGCCCTTATGGTGACGAGAGGCAGAGGAAGAAACCTCAAAAAGAACCAAAACTCTGTGTGGTGCACGTTAGTGATTGAGGCAAGGACAAACTTTCTCTGAGGACGAAATCACAAACTGGACAGAAACGTAGTGAGCTCTTTGGCAACTGATGCAGTGAACGACTCAAAGGAAGAAACCTTGAACAGAATCGGACTGAGTGCGGCAACTTTGGGAACAGAGGCAAGGAACAACTCTTTCTAAGGACGAAACCTCAAACAGAAAGGAGACTCACTGATGGATCTTTGGCGACCGACGCGATGATAAAGTACTTGTCAGGAAAAATAAACCTTGGAGAGAATTGATTGGTGATGGAGGCAAGGAATAACCGCTGTTAAAAAACGTCAACCAAACCACACAAGACTGTGGTGTGGGCATTTGTCAACCGTGGCTAAGAAAACGTACCTCTGAAGAAGAAAACTTGAACACCACCAGTGCTCTTGGGGGGGTGGCTTTCTGCCTTGACTGGTTGGGTTGAGATAGGGAGAAGGAAGAAGGTTGATAGCGAAACAGGACGGTAATAGTGCTATGATGATGAATGTATGTTTTTAGTCCATTGTACGTAATATTGGTACTAACAAAACAGATGACTTGTTCTTCTACCTCAACCTTCTATGTTGTGCGTGATGGTGTGTCGGTTTAACCCCAACAGCGGGGAGAAAAAGAAACGCTCTTTTGACTAACACTGATGGGAAGCAGATGTTGGCAAAAGCCGAGCTAGAAAAGAAAATGTTTCGGAAAATTCTCAGGGCTCGGCCTTCCCCTTCTTTGGGCCCTGGCCCAGGCAGCCAATGGCAGCTCGGCAACAGTCGGACTCAGGGGTGAGAGCAGCACTCCTAATGGATGGAGATGCAGACGTGGGCGTTTGGAGCAGATGCCCTGGGAAAGTTTCTGTATCCCAGTTGACTGAGAGTAGAAAAGAGAAGTGAACTGGAGACTTACCAACATGTGCTGAAGTGCAGCTGAAGCCCTCCCAGTTCTTCTCTTTCTGTGCAAGTGCACTTGTGACTGGGACTGATACCACGCAATGCTTTAGGATTCAAGAAGAAAAGAAAGACCGGAGACATTTAGAATGAGTGAAAGCTTCCCAACCTTTGCCATCTGACGGTCCACCTTTTCATTTTCTTCCTCCGGTGCCGTCTCTCGTCTCCTCTGTCACACTCCAGTTCACCTGCAAACAAAGACCCGTCGTAGTCTTCCATTGTAGCAGCAAATCAATCATCTTTCCTGATGCAAACTCCGCATTAGCCTGCGAAGACACTCCATTTCCGCCTCGGAATGCCGGGGTCGCCCGGTTACCTGAGCTCCAGCCAGCCCGTGCGGACCCGGGGCCCGGCGGCCACTCTCATTTTGGGCGGGATAGCGAGGTGATGGCGGCAGGTCCTGGGGTTAGCGGTGGGGGTCGATGGTGTATTAACTCGGGATGTGACAACGGCAATAAAAATGCAAATCAGCAGGCAAAGCAGGGGACCGCCCCTGATGTGCCCTTCATAAAAGCAGATAATACAGCCGCTACGCCCGCCGAGACGTGGGGGTCAACACCACAACGATGCAATGAAGGATGAAAGAAAGCGGCATCGAGCGTGTAGCCAAGCGTGACACCAAAGAAGTAGTCAGGCGGACTTATTTTCCTTCCACGCTGCTGCTTCTCAGGGGGAAAAGGACCGGCACCAGTTCGTCGACTCGCAGTCGCCACCACTAAAAGGTGACTCCCGCTAACGTCGCTAGCTCCACAGACGGGTAACGGTTTCAAAGTTCTCGGTTGAACCGCTGCGCAGCTAAACATGCGCAAATTGAGCCCGTCAAAAGTTGATTTTTACACAGAACATCACACGATAAAGAAACAAAAGAAAGGCATTCAAACAAATGCGCTAGCTTAGCGCTAACTTGTCTAGAAGACCCGCGTACTCTACATGCTAGCGATGATTAGCATTAGCGATGTTTGGGGCAGCTCCCAACTCTTCCAATATGACGCACGTCTAAAACGCGTAACACAACATATGACACGTGAAAGTGGCACAATAGGCCAGGTGAGCACTTCCTGACTACGGAAACACCTTTAGGACAAACGGGGGATGTAAATCTCGTCCTGACAGACGTGACACAGTTTACGATGCAAATCAGAAACAAAATGTTTGGAAAACGGAACGATTCTGTATTTTATCTCTTTATTTTTATACCTCTGAAATTTGGATTTGGAATATTTACGCGTGAACATGTTCCACACTGCAGACGCAACATTTCAAAGTAAGTTACAAAGCAGAAAAGTTACCATAGTCGCCTCTGTTGGTCTGACCGGTCAGGGTTTTCAGAAATTCTGAAATTTCCAAACTTATTCCTAAGACGTTCCGAACTTTGGTGTTCAAGCTTGGCTGGTCTTGCACCCTTCTGGAAATTAATCCAAAACGTTCCAAACTTTGGCGGTCACAGGAAGCCATAGAATGAAATCCTTTCACTGACACGCCAATCTCTTGCAGACACCCGGTCAACCGATTGCTCCTCTTGCACCAAACCCGGCGCACGTCTCCACAATTGATTAATCTAAAGACTTATGGCTGATTAGGATCGATGCGGGAGTCTTCTTGCGGTGCATTTGATTCGTCAGCTCCTCAAAGCGGATATCTGAGCACCGGCTATCTGCACACTTGCAAATGTGAGCCAAGAACATAAGAAACCAGACAATGAAATTATGAAGCACAGAAACTGGGGGTGCCAAACTCTGCTGTGGTATCATTTTTTGAATATGGATCAATAAAGTGTCTGCAGTATCGATCTATTGGAACGTGTTCTGAGGGTCTACATTACTGGCAGTGCAAGTTAAATAAACCACAAGTCCAAGTCTATCAACTTTGTTTGTTCCAGCACTTTAAAATCCATGAGAAAGGGTCACGTTGGACCCGACCACGGAGGACATTAAGATGAGCATGTGGCTCTCGTGGCCACGGGGGACGCATTGATCATATTGCAGCGCATTTCTCCACGTCATGGAAGTTTTGTGCATCACGGGGATTCTTTGCAAGAGAGCGAGGTTATATTTAGCTCCGTTTCATCCTTATCAAAGTCTCCTAGAGGTTAAACCCAAATTCTAAGTCATTCAGCGTACGGAGAAGGAGCTGGACGTAGGCAGAAATTAACTTTGTATGAAGACCGATGGACGTGCGGATAAATAGACGGGATTGGTACGGTTGCTCAAGTCAGATTTATTTCTGTTGGGCCAATCCATAACTGACGTTCTCTCTAAGAAAGAAACCTCAAACAGAACTGAGACTCAGTGGGAAATGGAGGTGAGGAAAAACTCTTAAGGACAAAACCTTCCCATCACCCCAAACCCCATTAGAAACTAACAAAAACTATGAAAATCTCAAGGAGGAACCAACAAATAACCTCACTATGGAAACTCTGTAAGGATGAAACCTCGGACAGAACACTGGGCACTTTGGCAATGAAGGCAAGGACAAACTACCTCAAAGGACTAAACCAGAAACGAGAGTCAGTGCGACCACTTTGGCGACACAGGCAAGGAACAAACTCCATCTAAGGAAGAAACAACGAACAAAATTAAGACTTCGTGTGGCCACTTTGGTGATGGAGGCAATGACAAACTCCCTTAGAGGGATAAACCTTGAACAGAAACATGACTCAGTGTGGGCATTTTGCCAAAAGAGGCAAGAAAAACTCCACAAGGAAACAAACGGTGCGATATATTTACGTTCAAGCTGGGGCTGACAAAGTTTACTTTAACAGAAGTCCTTTAACGGCACTCATTTTTTGGACCCTCGGTCCACACTGTAGTTTGAGCAACTGCAGCTGCATAGTTCTGCATGGAGATAGAAGCTGGAACAAATACTGAGCAGAAGTGGGCAAAGAAAATAGTATTTTGAAAGTAAGATTAGCTTCAAAGCTCTGGCAGATGGCTCCCACAACAAGATCAAAGTCATTTGTGTCGCTGTGACTTGAGTTGTCATGAAGTGCGTCACCTCTGGGAGAAGAGAGAAGGTCCTGGCGCACTGCAGGTATTGTTTTGTTTCACTTTTACAGTGGTACCTTGGCATACGAGTGTACCAACTAACAAGTATTTCTTGTTAGTTCCGTGTCTTGTTTTGCTTTCAACTGGTAGCTAAAAATTAGGCTACGCGCTGCTAGCTACCGGCCTAGCCAACGAGAGCTATTTAGGGCGCTAGCTAATACGATGCCATTGACACTAGCATTATAGCGATTGTGCATACATCATCATAGCCATTTAATTTATCTTATTTAGTATGGTTTGTGCAAAACTATAACAGGAACAAAATAAAAAATATATGACAAATGAATACAGAACAACTATCCACCTGGAGTTTGTTTTTCGGAGAGGTTGTGTACCACAAATATGCACATTAGCACTAAACAAGGTCATAAGATCTGACCTTTATGCATCCCCACATAGTGACAGCATTTGGGACCAAGTAGGTGAAAGAAAAAGGGAAAAACACAGTGTATTAGTGTAAAAGCAACGCGTGAGAACAAAGAAGGTGCGTTCAAGGACCGTCAAACAGTGGGACGAATCGCAGCTCGCATGAAACTTTCGCATGAGGCTTTCTAACTGTGTATTATTCATTTCTGTAAAATTTTACTCGTGATGAAATCTGCAATCAAAATAATTTTGACTGTGGTTAACTGTGGTCAAAATGCGACAAATTGCGATCAAATGTTTATACAGCTCTAATTGAATGTGATATTTTACTTTTTAAAGTCTGCTAGTTAGTCTGTCTGCAGATGTGACCTTGTTGCGTGCACGAAGCCCACTGTGCCTCATACTTACAAGAAAGCGCATGTTTGAATCCTTGTGCAATACTCGTCTCAGCCGCGGTGTTGAAATCATCAACTTTCCGCGTCCTTGGCCTCGTGAAGACTTGGTGCGAGGCCACGGACACACAATGAGCACAACACAAGTAGCGTTAAATACTGTCGTCATCTTGACAACGTGACGCCCGTTCCTTCTTCGCACTCCCACACAAGCAGCATGTCCAAAAATACATATTACATGAACTTTTGCTGCTGTTGCCGCTATTTCCGCCCCCCACTTTGAAAAAGTTTGCACAAAATCATTTCTTGTCCTGCTCGTCAATGTTAGGACTACACGCAGGAGACAGATTTGGACAAATATTTAGCTTCTGGTTCTGACAAATGGGAGGAGAGCTAAGAGCGGGATAGGAGAATGTAAGGGTGCTGTCGGTGACATTTCTCCGCTTTTTCAACTTTTCTTGCTGCAGACTTCCTCTTTGCATCTGGTGGTGCTTCACGAAAAACAGGAGAGGGCGGGGAACCTGCAGAGCTCTGCATGTGAAATAAGTAGTAAATGTTTTTATTTTGTTTGCACACCTAGTGCGTTTGTATAAAGTCAGCTACGTGAAGCACTACACTACCTTCAGCAGCATTTGTTTGTGGAAAATAAAACAATTCCTTACCTCCAACAGGTGAAATATTTGGTGGTATTATTATCGCAGCACACGTCTCTGATTTTTCTTCTGTAGTGGTGTCACAAAAAAAGCTAAAGATTTCCAAGTTTTGCTCAAGTCCCAAGAAATGTCTGATTTTTTAAACTTTAAAGGGTATTTTTTCCCGGAATTGTAGAGCCTTCTAAATTATTTACAATTATATTTTACAATAGTGTTCAAAGTAATAGCAGTGCAATGTGACTAACCAGATTAAGTACTGTTATTAGTATATTTCTATTGATACGTGGCAAACAAGTTAGCAGTAGGTGCAGTAGATTCTCAGAAAACAAACAAGACCCAGCATTCATGTTATGCACGCTCTTAAGGCTGTGCAAATGGGCAATTAGTTGAAAGGGGTGTGTTCAAAAATAGAAAAAAAAGCTATTTTGTACAAATTTTTTTGTTTCTAGGATTTGGCAATCCTGTGAATGACTAAACTAATATTTAGTTTTTTATAACTGCTTCACTTCTGTGTGGCATGGACTCAACCAACTTGTGGCACCTTTTTTTATTCCACTCCGACATTCTTTATCAACATTCCTCAATTCATGAACATTTTTTGGTTTTGCTTCAGAAACAGCATTTTTGATGGCACCCCACAAGTTATTTTTTTGCTTTTGATTAGATGTTGCTGGTTTACTAGTGTGTTTGGGGTCATTGTCTTGTTGAAACAGCCATTTCAAGGGCATGTCCTCTTCAGCTTAAGGCAACATGACCTCTTCAAGTATTTTGATATATGCAAACTGATCCATGATCCCTGCTATGGGAGAAATAGTAGAAGAAACATGCCCTTATCATAATGCTTCACTGTCTTCACTGTGTGCTGTGACTTGAATTTTCAAATTCAGAATTTGGGGGTCGTCTCTGTCTGCATCCCTTGATATATATTGAGATTCTTGCGAAGAGATTAGCTTCACACAGACATCTTCTGTCATAGTACTTACAGGTAACTCCAGACTGTCTTTGATCATCCTGGAGATGATCGTTGGCTGAGCCTTTGCCATTCTGGGTATTCTTTGATCTATTTTGAGGGTTCTGTCAACTTGTTTGCCATGTAGAAATAAAAATATGCTATATATATATTTATATATATATAGCATATTTTTATTTATCTTTATACAAGTTTAATAATTAATTTTAGTTAAATGCTAAATAATTAGATTTACACATGCAATAAAAAAACAGGCAATAATTAAATTTAGTCAGCATTTGAAAATACATTACTAAATTATACATATATTTTAATCATAATTAATTACTTAAATACAATTATTTTTTGGCATGTAAATTTACTTAAATACTGACCAAAATAGTTATTTTAACCAACAGGATAAGCGGCATAGAAAATGAATGAATGAATGAACGATTGTCCAAACCATCACCCTATCCCAGGCAAGCCTAGGTTTGGGCAAGAGGCGGGTCAGTCAATCGCAGGGCACATATAGCCAAATAACCAATCACACTCAAATTCACACCTAAAGAAAATGTAGCCGCCAATTAACCTCCACACGGGGATGCCCAAGACAAACCTTTGTGATGTACATAATGTTTGTGCAAGCACGCATCGGACAGACGGAGACACAACATATGAAAGTGTTTGTTCACATATATTTTATAACATTTTTGAAGTACATTTTTAGAAATAGAGGCTACAGTTTATAAAACCTTTCCAGCAGAAATCATTGATGGGCCAGCATCAGCCTTTTTTCCTCAAGCAGACAGATCTATCATCTATTCTTGTTTTTTTTAGGAATAAAAATACAATAAAACAAACCTTTAAAAAAGAAAAAAAAAACGCTACATTGCTGAATCCTGTGCTACCTTTTTAATATCCCATGAAAGCACCAGCTGTCTGCAAATCTAATTTTTATCTTCTTAGAAAATATAAATTATTGAAAAAATATTCAAATGTTTGTGAACTAAATACAATAAAAAGGATCTCATACAAAACCAAAAAAAAATACATAAGACACTATAAAAACAACAACAAAAAAGGTTTTCCTTCTGAATCCTTTTTCTTTCCGGAGATATGCATATGCCACCAACGAGGGTAAGTATACACTTGGCCAGCTAAGACATACAGTAGATTGGAATGTGTGACGCGGACTCTGTTCTCAAACAAAAAAAAAAGACAAACTGGAAAAAAAAAACAGTGTTTGAAAACATCATAAACAACAGTGTAGCTGATGGCGATTGAAAGAGGTGAGTCAGTGCTAGATAATAATGAGCTTCCCAATTAAACATCAATTTTAAGTCAGTGGGAGACCCCAAGAAGCTAAATACTGTTTGTGCTGCTCCGTTACTTAAAAAAAAAAAAAAAAAAAATCCCGCTCGGTCGATACACATGGCGCGACGTCCAAAGACCTCACAAGGCTTTTGGTTATTATTCCGACTTTGTCTGCTTGCTTATTTGTGCCTAAGCCGGGTCTCAAAGAAGCATCGTGAAACACAACCTGTACAAATAGACATCTCTCTTAAAAAAAAGGCATTTTCATCAATATGGGTAACATTTCGCTACTGTAAACAATAACATTTGAAATTAGAAGAGGATGCTCAACTTCGGCCTTTCCCATAAAGCCGCTTTGCAGTCACTGTTCCCACCGCTGCCCCTTCCACACAGGCAGTCGGCACACGTGGATGGAATTGTTAACGGGCCGTCACCTCCGCCTTCGCGCCGACCTTCCTGAGCACGTTCGCACCAGAATTTAGTAGGACTGAGACATAATGTGGTCCGTCACGTAAACACAAGTCCAGCAATTGATTTGATGTTAAAATGAGAGCATTAAAGTTAGAACTAAGAGTTAAATGAAAGTAATTCGGGCAAAATGGTGTGTAATACCTGGCTGTGACCAGCAGAGGCACCATCGGGTCGATCCGAACCAGTATGCCGGGGGCGTCCAAACTTTTCCCACAAAGTGTGTCATTATGTTTTCTCCACTGCTTGTTTTTTGTTTTTTCAATTCAACAAATATTTCACCTATCTTGTATATTTACTATCGACTTACTAATATTGTGAAAATCATTGCAAAAATCAGTGATTTTTTAACAATAGAATTATGACATCATGCTGGTATTTGTTTTTGCAGTGTTACAATTTTTACAATAATCTGACTTTATTCCAATGTTTTTACTTTATTTTCGTAAAAATGTATTTAATCAAGTTGATGAACAGCAAAGAAGACATTCTTTCATAACAACAAAGGAAAATGTCATTACTTCCCTTTTGGAATGTCGGAAGAATACAGTGGAACCTTCGTTTTGGTAGGATTGGGTTCTCATACACGAGTGCCAAGACAAAACATCCACACACTGGTCACTGTGAAGAATGGATAGTGGTTCTTTTAGAGTTAGGACACTATAGACGGATTCCAGCCAGGGAATCCTTTGCTCATCTTTATTATGTTTGTGGTTTATTTGCTCCTAGAATGCGCACAGGCTGATGAGCAACTCTGTTTCTCTCTCCTTTCTCCCCTTTCAAACAATGAGGCATTCAAGTGCATCATGTATTTTGGAATCTGTGCTTTTTTTGAAACAGATTCAAGATTAAATCAAATAAGACGCAAAAATCCACTGCGAAAATTAAAATCTTAGAAATTATTCTTAATATGTTAAACCAAACTTTTTGACTCGGGGGCCACATTGGGTTAAAAATTGTCAAATTTGGCGGAGGGGCTATATGTAGGTGGCATGGAAAAAAGACATACTTGCTCCCGGTGCAACGAGACGACAACACAACACATCCATAGCAAGTTAACGCATCACATAAATCCACACGTAACTGAAATGCCCGCAAGGCATGCTGGGTAGTCCAGCTGTAGCAAGTTGTTGTTGCAGTAGGTTGGTTACTTTGTGCATTTTGTGTGCTTTTTTTTGTACAAGCTACTGATTGCATCCGACGGTTTTGGCGACGCAAGTGTGCCACGACAGCACTGAAAGTCATGTTACAGTCTACAAATTTGAAAAGAAGCCCAGTGGGGCAGATTAAGACGCTTGGCGGGCCTGATGTGGCCCGGGCCGCAGTTTGCGATATATATTACTTATATTTAGGCAGAAAAACAACATTAGCCCTTGTTCCATTGGCATGGCATTATTTTGCTTAGTTTATACAGTGTATCATTTCAGATTGGAATTGTGTCTTATGGTGTAAAATAAAGCGCACGTCCGATTTCCGACTAAATTCTGGTGCGAGGGCGTTCTTTCCATTTCCGTCTGACCACATTCTGACTCGTCTTTCTGCTCCCGCCGGCTCGCCGCCCCAACATCCACCCTTTTTTCTAACATTACGAGCAATTTCCTCCCTTGACTCCACGTCACTTTGTCATTTGAAATCATCAAGAGGCGCAAGCAATGAAACGCTGCTGAAATGGACGACCCCCCCCCCCAATGATTGTCTATGGTGTGCTAATACTGCTGGTTGTGGAGAAAAAAAAAGAAACTCTCGAGTCGGGCAAGAAAGCACGTAAAGGTGAAAGCGTAACGGTTAAGAGCGTAAGAGCGATCCCTCGCCACTGCTCCAGTCAGCTTGGCTTCCACCGTCATGGTCCATACAGTACATGCTCCACGACAAGGGTTGCACGGTGGTTGTCATAGCACCGCGTCTTCCCTTCCACGGCTTTAGACGTGACAATTTGGTCCAAGCTGCAAACAACTGTCTTCTTGTTGGTGTCCAACAGGAGAGAATACAAGCTTTTGGCTCTGTGCCCCCCCCCTCCCCCCCGACAATTAAAAGTCAGGTCATGAAAAACATTTTGGTCCCCTTCCCTCCCCCGTGCCGCTTCACGAGTCCACGTGGCGTCACCGTCTCATGATGCTTAAGAAATTGTATGTTCACTCGTCCGTGTCGGGCTTTACGTCCAACATGGCGTGCAGCTCCTCGGGGGTGTAGCCCAGTAGGCTTTTTAAGTCACAGACAAAGCGGTACACGTAGCGCTTCCCCGACGTCTTGTGGATGATGTTTTTGTCGTAGTAGTAGCGCAGGCCGCGACTCAGCTTCTCGTAGTTCATCTTGGGCTTGTTTTTCCTCTTGCCCCACCTCCGGGCGACCTGAGGCAACACCAGAATGAGGACAGTTGAGCTGATTGTGTGCAAGATACTCAGTCCTGACCAGCTGCATCTTCACGCAACTTCAGTAAAATGGCGCGCACTACTTGGCTGTGAGCAGCTGGGACGCTGTTGATGCAGTTTTACCAGTTTGCAGAAAATGCTAAATAACTTATATAATTTTATGCATTACTAATATTAATATAAAGTTGTTTCTTTTTTTTTTTACTTTTACTATTATACTAAACTATACTATTACATTTATTACAATTAAAAAAAAAACATGACTAAAGCAGGAGATACTTGGTATTTTATAATAATTTTTTAGCTATCAAAAAAGTTAATAAATATGTAATTATTTTAATACGTATTTCTATTATTAATATGTATCATATTTTTGGGAAAACCTGACAAAATTGAGATACTCGCTAATTAATTTTTTTTTCGTGCTATCAAAAAAGTATGATCAGAAAAAAATTGTGAATGTAATCATATTAATATGCATTTCTATTATACTATAATTCATTGTCCATAGGTATGAATGTGAGTGTGAATGGTTGTTTGTCTATATGTGCCCTGCGATTGACTGGCGACCAGGGTGTACCCCGCCTCCCGCCCAAAGTCAGCTGGGATAGGCTCCAGCATACCCGCATCCCCTAAACGATATTATACTTAAAAAACATGACGAAATTTGGAGATAGTTTAACAAAAATGATGATTTTTTGTATTTTAAAAAAAATCAATGCTATTTTATTATGCATCATTATTCATCATAGTTTAACAAAAGTGTGTATTCATGTAATGTATGCATTTCTATTATTTATATTTACCATACTCTTTTGAAAACCTGACAAAACTGGAATACTTGCTCATTTACGATTTTTTTCCTGCCACCAATAAATTATGATAAAAGAAATACTAGCTTCTTAAGAATTTTTTATTAAAAATTGATACTTTTTTGCATTTAAAAACAATAAATATTTATAACAACACATTTTTTTACATATAAATAAATAATTTTACATATAAAATTGGGAGATGCTATGCTTATGCTATGCTATGCTATGCTATGCTATGCTATGCTATGCTGACACATGGTCCACAACCAACTACATTTGCATAGGAAACACACTTCCGTAGAAGTCGACATGCCTTGAAGAAAACATTGTCTAAAATCTGTAAATAATACTAAGAAAAGTCTAAAATAGAAAAAAAAATGGTTTGTTTACAGCTAGGAGTATTAGCAATAGCATTGACACTAGCATTAACGCAATAGAAACCACCATAAAACCATTAAAGTAAGTAAAAGAAACCCTCATTTGATGGTTTTGCATCTAGCTCGTTTGAATCCTTTTTTAAGTGTATTTGTTGCTTTTCCAGGAAATACTACTACTAAGAATAGGAATACTAAGAAACAGACAGCTTTCCCGGCCATGAGTCATGGAAGCAAACTAAAGACCTCCGTTTTGTTCATCTGCTTAACTACTTAGGACCTCCCAGCACGTGCGGCAGTGACCGGCGGGGTCGCGACCTCTCACCTCATCTGGGTCGGAAAGCTTGAACTCCCAGCCGTCGCCCGTCCAGCTGATGAAGGTCTGGCAAGACTTGTCGGTCAGCAGCTCCAGCAGAAACTGCCACAGCTGGATGGGCCCCGTGCCTGCAGGGGGATCACGTCAAACTTTTTACTCTTTCCATACTTAGAAACGGTACTGTAGCATGAGAGTATTTTGTCCTACTAGACCTTGTAATTTGTTATTATAACAATTTGCTAGTGTCATATATGTATTTTTATTTACATCCAAGTACATTATACTGTATTGGTTGATTAATTGGTAGTAATCCATTAGTCACATTCTTAGTTTTATGTAAATGATGTCAAATTTGCTTTCGGAATCAAATCAATGCAAAGACACAGGAAGTAAATTATTGATTTAAAAAAAATCACCATTAAACAATCCCATTTAATAAAAAAATAATCTTGAATGTGCTGTGCTGTCTAAACTATAGGGATAATGGTATGTAGAATTTTAATTATAAATACAAATTTTTAATTTTAACAAATATATATACAAAAAATAATACATCTGTATAAAATAAAGTAATTACTATGTAATATCATTTAGTTGAACTACAAAACATGTATATATAAACATACACACACTTCACTATAATATGTTTTTATCATTTTTAAAAACACAAACGGGCATGAAAAAATAAATTTTACAATCTAAAATAACTCAAAACAAGACATACAGTGCATTATTCATATTTGAAATCTAATATTAAAATAATACAAATATATGAATCTGCTAAAAATACATAAAAATATATGTAAATATTAAACTATATTATACATATATTTTAATAACATATCTAAAAAATAATAAGATGTACATTATGCACATTAGAAAATAAATTTGTAAATAATATATAAATAGATAATTATATACATATGAAAAATATAATATATAAATGTGTTAAAATTAAATAACTAACGCAAGGTAAACTATAATTTATAATTTAATTAAAGAATATAACAAATATATTAAAAATAAAGACTTTTAAAACAAATCTGAAAACATCTATATGTATAAGCAATACATTATTCACATTTGAAATTTAATATTTAAAAATATATATACAGTAAATATACAGTATATATTTACTGTAAATGTACACTATAAAAATGTATCAGAATTTTTTATAAAAAATATACAAAATATCAAAAATAAACATTTTTAAACTGTATCTTAAAACATATCTAAAATTAAACAAATAAGCTATACATCACGTTTGAAATGTAATATTTAAATAATACAAATATATAAATCAATTTTAAATAAATTACTGATGCAATCTACACTATTCACTAGAATTTCATTTTTTTAATTTAAAAAATGTATAAACAAAATAAAATCTATGTAAAAATAATGTAAAACAGGAACTCACAAAAGAAATAATATAAAAGTGTACACACTTCGTGACTGGACAGTAAAAGACGAAAATCCAGTCATTGTTTGGGATCATTCATTCATCCGTTTTCTATACCGCTTATCCTCATTCGGGTCGCGGCTATGCTGGAGCCTATCCCAGCCGACTTTTGGGCAAAAGTCAGCCCAAAACACCCTGGACTGGTCGCCAGTCAATCGCAGGGCACATATAGACAAACAAACATTCACACTCACATTTTAGAGGCGCCGATTAACCTAACATGCAAGTTTTTGGAATGTGGGAGGAAACTGGAGTAACCGGAGAAAACCCACACACGGATGACAAAACATGCAAACTCCACACAGAGATGCCCAACGGAGATTCGAACCCTGATCCTCCTGACTGTGAGGCCAATGTGCTACCCACTGAGCCACCGTGCGGCTGTTTGGGATCAGAAGAGTGTTAAACCTTCCAAAGAATCCTGACTGGGCATTACTGGAACCAAAAAGCCGCCAAAAAGCCGCCATAAAATCTGCAACGGGGCTTGAGCAGCACATTGTGAGCATCTGTGCGAGGCTAAGAAAGACGCCATGAATGCATCGTTTAGAAGCGAAGGCTAAAGTAACAAGCAGTTCAAAGCTGATGACTTCTTACTTACAATGGAAACATTGAGAAGGGAAAGCAGGTTTAGTGTGTGTGCTAGATTGACTGTGGCGCTTTGATGTTGCGGCTTTTCCACGTACCCAAAACCCGCTGTTTGAGGCGGACGACGCATGTTGAAATCACACCTGCTCACGCAGACCGGTAAAAACGAAGTCAGAGGCGCTCCGAAAAAAACCCAGCGCACCTTTTCGCGTGACGTGGGCGTTCAGGGAAACGAGACGTGTGGTTCCACACTTGACGTGACATTTGTGAGAATGCAAGCGGGGCAAGAACGCGTACGCCGCCAACAGTGGCTCTCTTTCACTCGCATTCCAGTGTCTGTGACACTGAGGCCGTTCACCCTCCGCCCGCCCGCTCTCATGCATTCAAACGCAGACGACGGTTTTATGAAGAGAAACACGTTTCCAAAAATATCACACAATGGCCTTACAGTGGGGCCTCACATTAGCACAAGACGTCAAGTATGTGACCTACCCAAATGGAAAATCTCATCTAGGGTCGTGAAACAAGCCAACAGGCCGTCATTCTTTGGGGTTTATAGGCCATACAGAGTCACTTCAAAATGTTGCAACATACTAAAGTTGCAATATTCACAGAATAAAGCTATATTATAGCTACTATTATAATGTATATATTTTCCTATATTATTGCATAAGTTACAAAAATAAAAAAAACTATTAGTTACAGTATATATAATTAATTCATAATAATACCATTATTGTTTATATTATTATTATTATTCATACACAATATTATGTCTAATATCAAATCAAACAGAAGAAAATGATTTGTTGTGGCGACCCCCGATGGGATAAGCAGGGATAAGCCTAAAGGAAAAGAAGATTATATTTAATATTTTATTCAATTCAAATTTGAAAATTAATAGTTAATATATATAAATACATACATATAAATATACACTATATTTGCTATAAATGTACGCTATAATTTATAATAATTGGTCATAATTTTTAATTACAAAAATAAAAATTCTATTGAAAATGAACAATTTTAAAAGAAATCTTAAAACATATCCAATAAGCTATACATTATTCAGATTTGAAAATAATTATTAATATATACAGAAAAAACATATATGTATATACTGTATATAATTTTGCATTTTTGTCATTGTTTGCTCTCAGTGTTCAAATATATATATATATATATATATATATATATACACACACACACACACTCTATAGCCTATTTATATTTACTATACAATTATTATTAATTATATTATAATAAGAAAAAAGTCATAATTTTATGACAGAAAGTTGGAATTTTACAGAGTCAAGTTGTAATATTGAGCGAACAAAAAGTGGCAGTTCTGCAAGAATGAAGTCATAATATGATGCTAGAAAAATGTGTACACTCTTACAAAAATATAGTGTATTACCAGGACAAAAATCTGATTTTTATTAAAAAATTAAATTAAAAAAACGAACTTATCAAAATTAAGTCGTGAGATTAACAGACAAATTTGCATTAGGAGTATATCATTACCAGAAAAAGTCCTAATGTAATGTTGGTCAAAGACGGTGGTTTCATGTGATTTAAATATGTGTAGTTAGTTTCATAGTTGGTAACAAATATGTTAACAAATGTATAGTAAAATTGGTTAAAAAGTTAAAACTGATACATCTTCTCTACAAAGAATCATTTCAGTGACGCCAAGAGTGAGTGCTCGACTTGTCATTAGACAATCTTTGTCGTTTTTCCCCCCTCTGTGGAGCACAAGCTAGCAATAAACATGCTGTGTTTGCTTTCCCTGGGAAACTTCGGTCTTGTGAGTATCTATGTGTACAAATCACTTCAAATGTCGATGTCAGATGGATTCTTACTTGGAATGTGTTTGAATATGTGATGGTGCGACGTTGGCTAGCTACTAATGCTAAGCATATGTGATGTACATTTACAGCTAGTCATTTCATTGTTTCTACGTTACAGTTACCACACGCATACATGTACGGCAAAGAAGGCTTCACTAAAGCAAGAAAAGTACGTTTTCATTCTAGCAGCATAGTCACGTGTGCTGAGGACAGCACAGATGCTGTAGTTTTACTTAAATGAAGTTTCCTCAGTGGAAGAAATGCACGAGCCCACCCTAATATGGTAAGTAAACTAAATGGTGATTCTTCAAGGACTATGAACATGTATTGCATGCAAACCAGGTCTTTAGAAAAAAAATAAATAAACATGTTTACGCTTGTGAGAGTTATGAGATAAGACACGAGACTATCTCGGGTTCAGCGTGATGCAACGCTGACAGATCTGAGTGCCGATGGAGGTTTCAATGTTCATCAGTCGGAGGAGATGTGGACTCCGCTGCATTATCATGCTCCACATCTCCAGCCTAAACGTCAAATGCTACGCCACACAGTGTGATGTATATACTGTAGTGCTTTACACAGATGAGGCCATCATTTCACTTTTACGTGCAAGTGCAGGCGTCATTTCGGTTCGCTCGGGAGACGTTGGAAAATGTAGGCTGAGATGCGGGCTGCAGATTGCAGAGGCAGTAGATTAGGCTAAAAGAAGACCAACGCACAATCTAACCATTTCGTTTCCTGTATATGTGCATGAATTGGGTTGCAGGGGATTTGCAAAGGTGTGACGTTTAACTTCATATTGCAGTTTTACAGTAAAAGTGAGCAAAAAAAAAGTTAAAAGTTGTTTTTGGAAGAAAAATAAGTCACATTATGTGAAAAAGTCACAGTATGAGACCCCTTCTACTGTAGAAAAAAGTCAGAATGTCGTAGTTTTACGAGAATAAAGTCAACTCGGTGAAAGAAATTAGAAAAAATATCTTAGTGCTATGAGAAAAAGACAATTTTATGACAATAAAAAATTTTAGAAACTTGCGTGAGCGTTTATTCTGATAAGATGCCGACTTTTTTACATGAAAAAAACACTTAGGTGACAAAAACTTTGCAAGGGTGTGACTTAATTTATTGCAATTGTACAGGGAAAAAAGTTGTAAGACGGAGCAAAAAAGTTGTTTTTGTTTGTTTTATGTGGAAAAGTCGCATTTCAAGAAAACAATTCATGAGTAATAATTTAAAAAAAAAAAGTTGTTAAATTGAACAAAACATTGCAAAATAACTTTAAAAGGGAACATTATAAGAAAAAAGTTGAAGAATGAGAGTACTGCATGAAAAAAGTATTTTGAGGGGTGGGGGGGTGTACAAGAAAAAAGTGAAAAAATCTAAATTTTATGATAAAACGTTACTATTGAATAAATAATTTGAAACAATAAATAATGTAAAGTTATATTATGACAATAAAAAGATTAAATGAGAAAAATATGAGAAAGTATGAGAATGTCATACAGAAAGTCACAGCTAAACAAAAGCTTAGCAAAAAAAAGTTGTAGTTTTATGAGAGCAACTTTACAATTTTGAAAAAAATCATATTAAACTGGGTTAAAAAGCAGTAATTTAAAGGGAATAGAGGCATAATTAGGGATGCCTGATATTGCCTTTTACTGCCGATATCTGATATAGTCCAACTCTCATTCAAATCTCAATCAACTCTGATTCAGATATCAACCGATACCAATATGTGTAACATCATTTACTGTATCTCCCCCGTCGCGGAATGAACACATGTCTGTTGAGAAACTAATGGATACGGCATTAGCAATTAGCTTCGCAATGTGGCTGTAAACAACACTGTACAATTTGGGTAAGCAAACCTCTGAGAAATACTTGATTCGGCTTGGCAAAGCGTGAGTCGAGGAACTGAACAGGTTTGGTGACTCCAGCGTTTTGCACGAAAGAAAAGGGCGGGTTATCCGGTGCGATACGTGCCGTGATTTTCCGAATGACGGCTTTGGCCCTTAGAAATGGAAGTATTGAAGGAAAAAGTCTTGGTTGCGCCGCGCATAACCAACACATTGCTCTCATTGGCATGGAAAGTTCATTGGCATTGCCAATGGAAAGTTCAATATCCAAAGGAGACACCAGTTAGTCAGGTACACAGCGAGCAAGCTAGTTATTAGCCAAACACGACGCGGTTTGATGAGGTCATCATTTACATTTGGAAGATACGGGAGCCCATAGGCCTACTGGTTTTAACCGTAGGGAAAAAAATGATACAGATATATTTTTATGCCAACATAGGGCTGATATTATAGGACATCCCAAGGGCTGTGACGTCCAATGTTTGCATCCCCTTGCTACCATCCGACCGCTCACCTGTGTATCCCGCCAGCGCCGCGGCGGGGATGACGGGTTTATCCTTGCTGAGGTCCGAGCGCTCCCTCACGTAGTCCTTAAAGGTGCCCTTGGGCTTGTGGCCGTGCAGCGCCGGGGGGTAGTCCTCCGAGTCGAAGCTGTCGTATGACGGTACCCGCTGTAGGCTGCTGAACGACGACTGGCTGCTCCACGACTGCGTCAGCCGGTCGCAGCTCTCGAAGCTCTCGATGCTCTCAAAAGAGTCCTGGCCACCCAGTTTACCTGGGCCAGGGGGACAGGGGCAAATGAACTCTCTCGAAGCACGGTTCGAGTAGGGTTTTTGTCCCAAAATCACAGTTCCCAAAACAATCCCAACTACACATGCCAAAAAACCTAGCCTGCATGGTTTGTATTTGCCTTTAATCATGAAGTATTAGTAACACAACACCCCTCCGCTTCACGCGTTCTATAGTCCTTTTGTACCATTTAACCTCTGCATTTCACACCCCATTTCACTCCTGCAACCATTCGGATTGCATTTCTAATGACAGACAATCACAGGAGCTATATTTGGCCTTGGCTAAGATAAGAGCCTTTTATTGGCAAGCCATTAACAAATGACGGATAACGCAGCACCTCCATTGATGCCCAGAGCCTCAGACTACCCCCCCCCCCCCCCCCAAATTAAAGCCATATGTGGTATATCACTTGGGGCCGCAAAAAAAAAAAAAACTTTCCCACAAGAACACAAAGCAGGGCTGAGAATTAAAATGTGGCGTGGGAGGTGGACAAGTTCGGAGCCGAAGGGATATTTGTACACTCCGCATGGTATTCATTGACGGAAGGGTAGAGAGGTTATTTGGGAATGTTAGCATCACTGCTAATTGGTCGGTAAACTGTAGATAGGCGGGCAAAGAATGCACATAAAATGATGATACTTCCAATTCTTTTACCCACAACCTGAATAGGACGTGAAAACTGTTCTTTTACTAAGATTAATTCATTATTAATTAAGATTAATTAATCAGTGAAAAATTTACAAAAATGATAATGTTTATTATTGTTACGTTTATATTATATTTAGAATGAAAGAAACACCGTTTCAGTAGTTCCAAAAAATTAAAAAAAAATTGTGATCCACATGCTGCGCATTTCTTTCCTCTAATTTAATTTTTTTTTTTAATTTAAATACTTATTTTACATGGTTATAAAGTAATAAAAAATGACAATCATAAAACATATTTTCCCTATTTTTTGTTAATTTGTATTCAATATATTTATTTTATTTAAACAGACAACTTATGTATTAACACATGTATATATTATGTATCAAATATCCATCCATCCATTCATTCATTTCCTATGGCGCTTATCCTCATTAGGGTTGCAGGGGCATGCTGGAGCCTATCCCAGCTGACATCGGGCACGAGGCGGGGTACACCTTGGACTGTTTGCTAATCAAATATGAAGATGACAAAATTATAGACAAAAAAAATAAAAAAATAGAAGCAGATAGAATTTAAAAAAAATAATTGTTAATTTTGGTCTTTTTTTTTGAATTTCTGTTTTATTATAATTTCATTTTCATATCACTATATATAAACCTATGTATATTTTATTATTTTTACTGTATTTTTGTGCAATTGGAATTTTAACAGAATATAATAAATGGTCAAATAAAATAACAGAAATATTGACAGATAAAATAAAAAAACAGTGGTGTATTAATAAAGTTAAATAAATTAATACAAATAATAACTGTTAGGGTATTAAAGACAAGTAGTGATGTGTTGTTTTTCTTCCGCTTGTATCTCAAATCGAGTGCAGGCAGCAGATTTGCCGTGACCACAAACCAACCAGAGGCGCTGCATTTTTTTTTTTGGTGGCATCACCACAATTAGATGCAATGACACACACCACCATCACTTTTCAACACCACACAAACATCAAGCCAACTTTAAAGATCCAACCCTTCATGCCCCTCACCTCTGCTCAGGCGCCCCACACACATGTTGTCAGGGGACACCACCTCCTGCTTGACAGAGAAGTAATCTCCCGGCAGGGGGTTGAGGGGCGTGTCCCTTAGGATGACGGCGGGGTACTCGCTCTCATACTTGAGCGTCAGCAATTCCTCCGAGCTGATGGGGTGGAGAGTCTGGTAGGACTCTGTGATGAAGCTAGGCTCAGAGTATTCGGAGGGGGGGACGCACTGGGCGTGCTCTACGCCGTAGCCTGGAGATAGTGGAAAGAAAGCAGAGCAGGAAAGAGACGAGTGAGATCAATCTCTGTGAGCGAGCGGAGTGATCATCCCTCATGGGAAGACTAAAACAATTGTGGCAGATGACGCTAAAGGAGGAAAATCATTGGACGCGTAAAAAAAAAAAAAATTCACCGCCATCATTTTGGATTGGAACCAGTAACTATCAAAAAGTATAAACAGACATATTGGTGACCCCCAACTATTATTGGAAAATGTGTTCAAAAAGCAAGCAGTGAAGAAATTATTATTACATGTAACAAAGAAATTCTCAAAGTTTTATGGTCATCAGGCATATTTTCAGTTGATGGCGGCCATGTTTTCCAAGCAATCTTGCTCAAACGTTACATACATGTGCTTTTCAGCCGCTTAAAAGTGTGTACCAAACTCTGCTGTTGTGTGTACCGGAAGCGGGATCGGTTGTACGACGGCAAGCGGATTTGTACTGTAACATTTGTGAAATCTACGTAATACATTGACCTATTGTACGGAAGTTGAAAAACACATTATTACAATTTGAGACATTAAAACAATCTTTTTTATATGGTGCAAGTCTTTCCGTGGATCCATAAATAGCTCAATCTTGGTGAACATAATAAATATAACCCCCGAATATAGTACATACTGTATATAAATATGATTATTGACCATTTATGTTCATACATTTAAAAAGTCTCGCTTGTGCGTACAACCAATCCCGCTTCCGGTACGCATAGCGTAACGATGGTGGTCATTCGGTTAAGCGCCCCAAAGTTATGAGTATACCGCCACCATGTGTTGTGTTTGTCAGATAAATAATTGCACCGATGCTAGCGTAGAGTTGCATCTTTTGACACATTTTCACCCTTTTGTGTGCAGCAGTTCAGTAGTGGAAGAGTCAGCAATACACACACACGACTGTACGAATGCAAAAGAAGCCATGCTGACATATACCGAAGGGTTGGATGCCCTGGGTTATTATAAGCATGTATGCTATAATATTACACCGTGATTGTAAGAAAGTACTTACTGACAAAGTAGTCTGAGGTATAACGGGATTCCTGGAAGTTGGAGGTCAGTCCGTTGTTGGGGTAATGCTTTGTATCCTCTTCATGAGAAGGAGATAGACAATGAGCGTCAGTGACCTCCACATTGATTTTATGTATCATGTAACTGCATGCAGCATCGTAAAAGATTAATGACATGAGCTAACACGCTCCTTCCTGTTCGTCTCCTGTTACGACAGCAAACGCTGGCTAAATGAACACAAGCGAAGGTCGCATGTCTCGGGTGGCTTTTGCAAATACGCAGCTTTCGCTGACAGTCGCAGCTTGTCATTCAGTAATAATAGTTTGGACTGCAAGAGTCCCTAAATGTGATGCGGGGCTTACCTTTTTGAAGCATTTCTAAATGCTCCCAGAGGATGTCGCCCACAAAGTCGGGCGCCAAATCCAGGAAGCGCTCCTTGCCCATGGCGTACAGGCTGCCGCCGTTCATGCGGAATTTGTCAAAGTCCACGTTTTTCAGGCTGAACTCGTTCACGGTCCACGTTAGCCACGCCGCCACGTGATTTTCAGTCCACTGTCTGGGGTCTGAAGCAGATAAGAAGCGGTGGTGGGTTAATTAGCGTGTGTTCTTCGGTGTATACGGTATTTGTTAAACAAGGATGGCTGGTGAATACACCTGGACATAGAAGTCAATGCAAATCTAAGTGAGGCATAAGTGGATGTAAACAGGCACTTGCACAATGACACAGAACGTCCTGCTGTTACCCAACAGGCCCCACACTTGGCCTCAATTAGGAAGCCACCTAATGACTTTACTGTCTGTCTTCTCTGTCTACACTCTCAGCAGGCTGCAGTCAGTCTGACGTAAAAGGCACCGAACACGAGGCTCATCTTTTGCATGTGCAACACATTAAGGTTTTGAGGGCTCCAGATGGGATCTCCCCCATCTGACAAAACGTTATACCACTAATTCCACCAGCTCAGAAGTGTACCAGCAAGCTTTGCAAGTGTACCTTTGGGGATGCCCAGCCGCTGTTGTTCTTTGGTGAAGCCGCTGAATGTGGCTTTCAGAGCTTGGGACATCATCTCTTTGCTTCCGGGAGTTAGCAAAGGGATATCGCCACACTCTGGATCTAAAGTTCACAAATGGAAATATAGATATTAGATATTCCTGCAAACACACACACAACAAAACACAGTATCATAAATGCTGTAATACCAATTAGGCTGTTTATTTCCATAAATTTGAAATAATTCATTTAAGACTTTAATTAATTTTTTTAAACCTGATAATAGCACATGAGAAAGTGGAAAGGGAAACATAGCTCAATTCAGCAGCATCAGAACCAATGTTGTAATAGGAGTAAGCATCTCAGCCACCATTGATAGTGCTGATGAGTTCAGGGCAAACAACAATACAGCAAGTGAAACATGCATAAAACTGCCATCTTACAGAGCTATTACCATGAAAGGAAGTTGCCTGCAGCCACATTGGTTATTTGGTTCTGTAGAACTCTGTGACGATAAAGCCTCTGTGATTTATGGTATTCACGCCATTGCATCTGGTTTGGTAAATTGGAGAGCCCAATTATCGGGAATTTTATCAAATGGGATCATTTTCCTCTGCAAGTTGTGAAGTCCTGTTTCTGTAACGGAGCCATATTGATCAAAATAATGCAGGAATGTAGCTCAGTTTCCCAGCAAACAAGTCTAGACTGACACTCGATTTTGGCTTAATAGACATCAAGACATCTTGGTATTTGAATCTACCACTTAATGCTCGTAAAACAATCCCTTTCACCTGGTCTCCAGCATCCAAACAAACACCAGATGTTTATTTGCTGTTTCTCTACCACACATTCCTGCCTGGTGCCCATCAGTGACACGGTGACCCCTCCTCAGGCCTCCTACCACGCTGCCCCGACACAGTGGACCTACAGTGGCCACACCAAGAACGGGGTCAAACCCTGAGAGAGGGGTCAGGGGGTCAGGAGATGAGGTGGTGATGTCATCCAAGCTAGGGAGGTGGGCCATCTTGAGGATCAGGGCTGGACACACTGGGCTCACTGTTCTCTGCTCACAGCCAGTGGGCACCCCCAGTAGGGAACAGGACTCCCTTTGATGCCTTTAAACAGTGCCTGATGACTCGCACTGCTCTAATTAGATTGAGAAGACGAGAGAAGTGTGGGACACACTGGGCAACAAGGGAGACCATGAAGGAACAATGGGGAGGACCCCCAGGCCAACATCAGGACTAGAATAGACTGTTAAAAGCTAAATGGGCAAAGACCAATCACTTGCAAATGGCCACATAAAACTTTAGTCATTTAAGTGGACCTTAAGTGTGCCTGCAGAGGATACACTGTGTTCTATTATACTGCCAGTCAGACATCAAGTCATTACATAGTCTGATATGATGTAGTTAAAATGTAACTTGACTGGAGTTCTTTGAAGATGAATCACTGGTTCACTGGCTGGACGGCATAATTCCTGTTAAAAGTAATCATATGTTAAACTAATAATACATAGTACTAAGGTTTCCATTTCAATCCCTACCTGGTTTACAGAGACCGTAGGTGATTGGTGCGTCATAAACAGGAAGTGTGACAAGCTTGAGTTTTACGCCAACAGCCGAGTAGTGCAAACGTCATTTTAAAACGCATGCAGAAGTAGATAAACCTGCTGGATGCTGATACTGCAAATGCAGGTATTGTCGTCTCGCGGAGTTAATTAAAAAAAAAAAAACTACATCGGGAAGTCGCCTACAGCCACAGATGTTAATGCTAACATGATTTGACTCTAACCTGATTAAAGACTTGGTGGTTATTTGCTTTTGTAGACAACATTCCTGCTTTAGTCATGCTTAAATTTCCATTTTTGCAGTGTAATACCTCCTATCACCCATGTGTTAAGGTTGTGCTAACGCTAAGCAGCACTGCTACCATTTCATTTTAAGGATTGTGGCCGGTGAGACTAGACCAGTGTTAGACGTGGGGTAAGCAGGGATTTTCACTTTCAGTATCTTCACCCAGCTAGGTGGCAACAATGCTCACACTGATCAACCGGCTGCCTATATTATTATTAGTACTGGTGTGCACAAGTGACAAACGATGGAGAAGTTTCCTACAGATATGAAAAGACAAAGGAAGGAGACGTCAGAGGAAAGGAAAACAAGTCACTATAACCAGAATAAATACAACCAAGCAAGGTTAACTGTGTATGCGATGAGAAAAGTGGAAAGACTTTTTATTAGAATGTTACAAAATAAATTAATAAACTAAACTTAAAAATTGTTTGAAGATCATCTTATTTTGACGACCCAATGATTGTATGCCGGATGCCAGTGCCAGTACACAGATACATAAAGCTGGGAGGTGAGAAAAAAAATTCTGTAGGGGCATTACAGAAAATATTTGATAAAAACCAGTCTAGACTGTACCACATATTAAAATAATCCATATATGTTTAAAGATACATACTTAAGGTGCTGTTGCAGGGCTACTGTTGCTTTAAATCTTTGCTCAAAGGAAGCCAAGTGGTGTTAGAAAAAAAAAAAGTAATCGCACAGCACCATTAAAGCCACATGTTCAGGCATATTCCACTGGGCTGGTGGTTTTGTCTGCGAGCACTGCACACTACAGCGGCATAGGCTTCATGCCTGTCGTGACCACTCACTGACGTCTCGACCTCGTCTGGAATTCCCAGTAGCTGTCCCTCCTTTCGCCCGTGAAACCGACGTCTGTCTGCGTAAACTTGGGCCTCCCGCTGGCTTTTTTTTTTTTGCATCCCTGTCTCTCTCACTCCCCTTTATCTGTAGCTTTCCCCGCACTGTGTATATGATTAGGTTCATTTTGTACCAATATATCACTGGTAAAAAACTGCAATGTTAACTATCATTATAGAAAGACAGTATGGTATATAATTTGCTGCAAATAGATAGAATAAAGACTGGTTTTGCAGGACCATACAAGCTGACACGTGCATTTCCTAGCTTTCATTTGGAGTTAAATAAAACATGCAGCCTCGCAGTAAAAACACGCTGGTTCCTTTTGAAAATATCTACATGTCGCAAACGCTGCAAACTGAGATGCGACAGGGGGGCCCAGACAGTCTGCGCTTTGATGTGGAGCCTACAGGGCCAAATGTGGCCGCTGATTTAAGGTGGACTGAACAGGGATTTGTCTGCAGTTTTGGACTGCCTCTCCATCGACTTTTATCAGCCCCATACCCCCCTACTTGTAATGTGCCCAGGAAGTCTTGAACCCACTTTAGCACTAAATCCTGCATCAAAGACACTCTATATGATATATTATGCAGAGAGCTGCCATTAAACACTCTGAAAGAAATGTGCGCTGAGGTAGGATGCGTGTACAATTGGGGGTTTCTATTTAGTTTTCGTTGGGATAATGAGGACGACAATCCCTTATTAGTCTAATAGTAAACAATTGGGGATTCAGTATCTTCAGTAAAAGGCACAGCAAAATCTGTCCCTTACGTGTTTGGCCGACTTTTAGAAAAAAACTAGTTTCTGGAGATATGTATGGAGGGTTACCAGATGTTTAAACCGCCACCTAGGAGCTAATTCATCGGTTCCTTGAGAAATTAGAAATGGACTGACTGATACAAAGAGGTTTGCTAAATATGTTCTACAATCTGTGTTGTTTGAGAGCCAATGAAAAATTTGTAAAAGTTGACAAACTCCGAGTCGCAAAATCGCGGCGTTTACCAAGTCGTGTCGGCGCTGTAACACCTCTCAAAAGCCAAAAAAACAAATGCTTGTCGAGGTAGCTCGTCAAATTAGTTCAGTATATTTCTCATCACAATAGTAGTCATGCCAAACGTTGTGTTGACTCTGGCTGTTCACAGCGCTCGAATGATTTCGACGGTTTAAACGAAGGTTTAAGACTACCATGAAGGAAGCAAGTGCAGAGAATGAGAGACAAATGGACACCCACTTCCAGTTTTATTTTTTGCAATGTTCACTAAGGACCGTTGTGAAGGAACACCCTTATAAGAAGCATTTGGCTTGAAAGTACAGTATAAAACACATTTCGCATGCTATTACTGATGCTATGCTACACAGGGGTAAAAGAACGACGTCAAAGTTGCCACAGTCTTATTTACATAATGTGTTCTAAACACTATGCCACCATTGCAACAAGCACTGAAAGCATTATACATGTTAAAAAACATACTTTCACAGCTATATGGTGACGGTGGGGGCATACACAACAAAAAAAAGCTCTAACGACCCCTCTAATAACTGAAGGATAAGCAACACCAAGGTAGTTTACACTTAAAATTCTGTCTTTTGAAGCTGAACAATCTTCACCCCCATGTCTTGGTCAGACACCTCCACATCCGACACAAGTGTTCCATTGTCGGTAGTTCGAATAAATAATTCTCTATTTCATCTCCAGATGTTTCTTCCACCTCAAAAACGATTGCTCAAATCTTCCGCTATAATCACAGTAAACATCCTCAGTTTCCTACGCCGCTTTTATTTATTTGGCTTTAGCTGAGAAGTGTTACTGTGCCAACGTAACTTGGGAAATGCCCCTTTTCCGGAGTTCACAGTGGCTCCCACCATGTACTTTAATTTTCAAAGTGAGTATCTTCCCCCAAATCTCACGTCTTTTAATATAGTATAGGTCGCAAATTTGTGACCCAAATGTTCAGACTGCAGTAGCATCTGATTCACGACCATATACACGAGTGGCATTTGTAAAAAAAAATCAGAATTGTATGGGGGGAAAAAAATCTGACCTGACTTTGGAAAGAAAACAACGTACATCCATTTTTACTAAATTACCTACATAATTCATGATTTATGGGGTGCTGCCCGTGTTTAGTCGAGTCACTGAAAAATTTAGCATAAACCTTTTGGGGGCTGACAAACACATGTCTGTAAAATATGAGCAAGGCTGGTTGAAAAACATGGCTTCATCTTTGCAGGGGCACAGGTACTGACAATTGGGCTAATTATTCTAAAACTTTGAGGATACCTGTATGACATGTATGCCCACGTCTTCCAAAACATTTCATCAGAGCCCTTTGGTGAGGCTACAAAAATATATGAGGATACAATTTTGCCATATTTAGATGGTAACACCTTGACGTGCAGGGTCAACAAAAGGTTGTGAGCGTGAAAGTGCTGCAATTACAACAAGAAAAGTCACTTTATCTCAGAATATTCTCTGTATTGATTTGTTCATCTACTATGAATTGACCAACAGATGAGTGCTGAAAGCGCAAACCACCACCAAGCCAAGGGACTAATGGTAGCAGCGCCATCATCTCTGCGAATGGGCCTTACAAAAGTTATCTGTGGCAGGGCTAATGTGCATCCATTAGTGAAAAGAGGGAGGCAGTCCAGCATCATGCCAGACTGTATCTGGTAAATGACGCCATGATAGGATTTCAATGCCTGCAAGCCCCATTAGAAACACAATGGTAAGTATGTGCTGCCAGTTTGAGCATCCTCATGTCGTTGCTTTCCGCATTAGAGCGTCTACAAGATGACTACCGTCCACTTAGCAAACAAAATGTGAGAGTGGCTTCCACATTTGACTGTCAAGACAGAGGGAGAGGGGGAATATAGAAGGGTCTCAAGTTTGTATGGCTGCTATTCTGAGAAGCGAGTCAGTTCTTTAGGCTTAATGCGCAGTAAAAAGGTATCGATTGGCCACGCCCATCTTGCTATAACAAGAGTAACGGGCAGCGTGATGTGCTCCCACAGGGATGCTTCACCAGCCTTTCCATTGAAGCCACATCCCAACTTCAGACAAAGGCTCTATTAAGGACCTAAAACTGATAAAACACAAACACATGTGAACTAAATTAGCTTGTGCAGCAGAAGTGCGTGGGCGTGAAAATGAGATGCTTGCAGGCTTTGGGTCGACAAGAGCAGGACAAGGAGCATCCTAGCTTGGTGGGTTGCAAAGCATGGTGGGGTGGGGGGTGAGTCACCAGTCTGTAATACGATCCCATGAACGGGAGGTCTCAGAAGGCTTCCTCTCTCTGCTATGACATCATTGCGGGACCAGCGCCATCTCCCAGCCTCTAGTGGAGACTCGTTTAATTCATAAAGCCACGGACTGCACAGCCTCCACTCTCAGTGATGCAATGATACAAGCGTCGCTTGCAACCCAGTCGTGCAACACAATGGGACAATGCACTTCTTTATCATGCAACTGAGCTATAATTAGCCCTGCAGAGTTTATTCAGTAAGGGGCTGTGGGTGGGGTGGGCGGCTAGGGGGGTTGGGGGCGGAAGAGAAGCAAAAAGGCCATCTTTGATTCTCTATGCTGGTGTACTGTATTTTGGACTGTGTAAGAGTCAATTTCCTGTGGCTAAGTTGCTACTTCCTGTGGGAAGTAGGGAGAGCTGTGGGTTCAGGTGAGGGTCAAGACACTTTAGATCCACCACTGAGGTGTTTCTGAACATCCCACATGAATATAGCAGCGATGTCCTGACTTAATGCTAGAGACTTACAGCACAATTGGCTCTTTAAAAAAAGCCACAGCCGACCAGAGGTGCTTTCTGAGACAGCCTTTGATGGAGATCCTATCAGGACCCCTGCCCTGAGACCTTAGGATCATAAACATCCACCGATATGAAGGGAATCCATTCAGCACTGCGGGCTGATAGAGTGCCGGTTGAGGGCGGTAGTCTGGTTGTGAGAGGTCTGCTTGTTCAGACAGCTGTTTAAATTTCCAGAGCAAAGCAAAGTGAAGACCAACATTTGAACCGTTCCTAACGCAAGACAGTTGCGGTCAGAAGCGTACGTACATTCATGAATTATTTGAAGCAATCTTTTTCCAGGATCTTCAATGATTTGATCAAATTAGACACAAACATTGAAGTATAGACCCACGGTTACCTAAATCTACTAATAAGTGCTACTTATTTTTAGTGATCATAAAAGGATTTGGTTTTACGGCCCTCATCAGATCAACCAGTTTCAGTGGCAGATTACTATCACTGTCCAGACTGAGAAGATCATTCTCAGGGGGAGTGAAAAAAACCACACATAGGGCTGGACTTTTTTTGTTACGTAATTATGTGTTTTCCATTTATTTATACTTACTCTGTTTTCTTATTTCCTTCTCTCCTGCCTCGCCTTGGTTGTTTTATGTTGTGACTACGTGTTTAAGTGTATTACGACTTTTTGCGGAGCTGCTGGAAATATCAATTTCTCTTGGAGATTAATAAAGTATCCAAAGATGGTCAGTGAAGTGCAACTGCAGATTTACGCAAGTTGGGAATACTGGATGGAGATTCCAGGATCATTCAGCCACTTAAACGTGTGCACTTTGAAGAAGTTTGTTGTATAACCGTTTAAAGAACCGCTCAAATAAATCCCAAAATGAATTACAATGACCCCCATGATGAGCGCATGCACACGTCTGACTTCAACTACAGCTCTTCTGCACAGACAACACTGCTGGGACATTAAGTTTTCTTCTTAGGGGGACGACCTCTGCTAACTTCTGGCTGCACCGCCGAACAACACAAGGCTGTGGTGGTGGGTCGTGGCCACTGCCGCTGACAGCTGTCTTTGGCAATGAAACTGGAGTTGTCCCGGATCATCATCGGCACCACCACCTCAGACACATCGGCTACTGACACAGACAATAAGTGAAACTAATACACTAAGGCTGTCCTTCTATTTCCCCCGCATCAGTCTCTCAAATCACGTTAGAAGTGGTCGTGTTGCCGTTTCTGCTAAAGTCGCAGCGCTAAACTCGGAAGAGATGGTAAAAATATTTTACCCCCGGACTTTTTTCTGTGTGGTAAGTGTGTGTGTGTGGGGGGAGGTTGGGGGGCGGGGGTGGTGGTGGGGGGGGACTTTCTGCATGAGTTGGACGTATTTGTGTAACGGCTTATGATTCTTCCGTGTGTGAGAAACTGTGGTTTCGGTGTGCCTTAAGTTTCAGTACTGCTCTTTTCACAGCACATCACCCAACATTCTTGTAGCTCATTGCTTTTAAGACAAGAGCAATCACAAAATTAGTGGGTGAATGGCCACAGGCAGGGAACAAATGCAAACTAATGCCTCTCAAGCGCTCAAACAGCAGTTCAGTATCTCCCCCAAGAATACTTTGACCCGGTCACAGGAGGATTGAACCAGCAACCTTCAGGTTGGGCGACCACCACTCTACCTGAGCAATGCCATTTTACCAATTTTCCAACATGGTAACAAGCCCAAACACATCCTCAAAATGACAAGTGCCTTTCTGCCTACTTAGCAAGTTACAGTGGAACCTCGGTTTTCCTCAATCAGTTCCAAAAGGGCAGATTTTCCATAGGAAATTCTATGTAGTTAGTTGTTTCCAGAGCTGATCGTAACAAGTGAATTTCTGCAAAGTAGGATTTCTTATTTATAATGGAATATTTTCGTAGTTAGACCATTCAAAACCTGTTTAAGACCTGAAATAATACTCTTATAGTCACTTTTGTACTTATATACTATACTTATATACTATTATATACTATAATTATAAAACAAGACATAAATGATACATTACATAGACTCACGCGTTACCATTGACAGCACAATTGATGGCTATTACCTCATCAATGTACTCTTCCTGACCTAGTGGCCAGTCTAGTAGAATAATACATTCACACAGGAGCTGCTGTCAGCCACAACTCACACCAGTCACTGGCACCATGCTAACACTCAGCAACCCTACAGTCACAGACACCACTTCCCAAACCAAAGATATTACACCAAATATAACATTTTACAAATGCCTTATATTGGTATTTTTGGTCATTTAGGCAATGAAAATGTTGAAAATGCTTAATTTTGGCCAGAAATGGTTACAATTTGCAATATTTTGACTAATATGCACTTTTCAACCGCAAGAGTGATCGTTTATTGTACCCCCCCCCAAAAAAAAAAAAAAGAGTGACCCTGCTATGTTTGATGATACAATATTGTATATAATAGTGAGTCATCAAGACGTAGGATGCTTTGTTTGGGTACTCGATTTCACAGAACGATACGGACTCGCAATATTGTACAAAAAACATTCCTACAAAAGTTGGGGCATGCATTAACCGAGGTTTGCCTGGATATACAGTAGAAAAAAACACTGTATATATCTGCTGTGTGTCCCCGTGTCAGGACAAGATCCTCAGGCTTCACACGAGCGCTCATGTGTTGCGTGCTTAACGCGGTAAAAGGGGTTGCATTGTGAGTCACTGGGCAACAATGTAACCAGACGTGGTCATTGTTGACATCATGACCAGTCACACTGACGGTGTGACTCTCATGATACCGCGCGCGCACACACACACACACACGCGATGAAGGGATGAGTCACAGAAAGAGCTGCATCATCAATGACAAGTTCAAATCAAAACCATCTCCTATTGCAAAACGTTCACTTGTAAGTTTCCACTAATCTGGCCGTCTTGTTCTAAAATTTTTATGAGCTCAGCAGGTTGGATGCGTATCAAGAAAATTTATCTTAAAACGAGTCCGAGAGAGAGCGAAAGAGAGGGAGAAAGAAATGTTGCCAGATGTTTCAATGCTCCTTATAGCCACACGGTCTCTACACATAGCTTAAAATAGAGAGGTAGTTAATCATAAGTCGACTCGGGCCGTGAGTAATTTTTGGTCACATTTGACAAAATAAGAACGAACGCTTGTGTGACCATGCGGTACATGAGGGCTTATAAAACATGAGGAGGAATGTGAAGTATGCGGGATGAAAACACTGCGATGCGGGGGAGGCATTTATTTCTCAAGTATTCATCTGTAGCCCATAGCTTGCCTTCAAACATGGAACAAACCTCCTGGAGGCGCGGATGACTACTGTATGACCAGAATGTATTTCACGATACGTAAAAACAGTTAATAATTCGGGATTTTACAAATACTTTTATGGTTGTAAAATACCCTGGATTCCTTAGTTGGTTTTGACTTCTACTTCTTCTTTAGACAACAAACTAGTTGGGGCTAGAACTGCTGGTTGCAGCAAGTCATAGGGCCGTAAGTAACGATTATATTTTAGTCGATTAATCTGAAACTTTTAGTTTCAATTTGTCGTCCTTCGCAATATTGCGGTTTGATTATCGCTCCCGGTCTATATTGTGGTTTTTCAGTAATTAATGAATGATCGTGGTTTCTTTGTAGACTGTATTAGTCAAACCTTTGAAATGGAAGTGATAAGTAAGACTGGATGAGACATCCTTCCTAGTTACATTACCCTACCTTGCACTGTATGTGGCCAACCCAGGATGTACAGTGAAAAATGTCCTCTTCGCATTCTGTGTGGAAGTGGTAAGTATGTGGCTTATTACTTTGTCCTTCTTCCCCACTCCGTTTGAAATCATTTCTTAAGTTTAGAATAAATAAATTGGAGGCTGACTAGTTTGCTGGCTATCGGCGAGTCTCAGTAGCATAACAGTTAGCATAATAGCAATCCAGTGTAAACAATGACTAATAGGAAAAAGGTGACTGTATGGGTGTTGTTTCATGTCAAAGCCGAAGGTCTGTTTTTATGGATGACTGAGGAGAGTGAAAAATATTCCCATTCCACGGTCGCATTTGAGGATATTTACATTTTAATAACATCATTGATACCCTCCCCCCCCATGGGCATGTGATATTACTGCCCAACTTAATTCACACTTACATAAAAAAAGAACCTGGTTGTGGAATTTGCTGTTTTGCATGAAAAAAATGTTTTGTGGAAAAAATGTTACATGCAGTGTAAACTGTTTGTCAGATGTCTGTCAGTCTGTTTGGTTTAATGCCCAAACAGTTCCCCCAGAGCATCCCCTGTTTGTTTACAACGAGATGAACAGAGCCTGGACTCCAACCGCCTGCATTCTGCAGTGGAAGCTATCCATTTTTTTTCTCCTATGCAGTGTGGGAACATATTAGGCCAGTTAGTTTGTGACGGGCCGCACGGTGGATGAGTGGGTAGCACGTTGGCCTCACAGTTCGAATCTCTGTTGGGCATCTCTGTGTAGAGTTTGCATGTTCTCCACATGTGTGCGTGGGTGGGTTTTCTCTGGGTACTCCGGTTTCCTCCCACAGTCCAAAAACATGCATGTTAGGTTAATTGGCGACTCTAAATTGCCAGGGTGTGCCCCGCCCAAAGTCAGCTGGGATAGGCTCCAGCATATCAGCAACCCTAATGAGGATAAGCGGTACAGAAAATGCATGGATGGACAGTTGGTGATGTGTCCTTTAAAATTGTTTCAAATGTTTGCCTTTTGTGTCTATTGGTGCGTAAACAGACGTCTCAGTTTTCATCCAAACAGGCGAGAAACCTCTCTCAGAAACATCCTTTCCCCATTTTTTTACTTCGTTCGTGGCTCCTATACAACGTTCACCCACTATCTTAGAGGTGAACCTGACTGCCACTTATATAAGTAAAAAAAACAAAAAAAAGTGAACAGAATGAGCAACATGGGCCCAAGCAGTCAAACAAACCAGCTGTCTTCTTGGACGGTGGGCTAACGCTCAAAGCAGACTTCCACTACAACATCATAACTGTGGTGAAATGAGGAAGTATGAAGCAGAAACAATAAGAATCTTCAAGGAAAGATGTGGTCTTGGTACTCCACGAAAGATACGGGCTTGCCAAATCCAATGGCGGTGTGGCCGGCGAGTATTGCCACGACTCAGGGACTACAGAATGAGAGCACCAATGCCATGAACTCAGTACTGACCACATAAAGGTGATGGGATGTGGCCTCCAGAGAAGTGGAGGGAGGGAAGGAACACTGGAGCTGATGGAGTGGGCGGGCGTGTGAAAAGCTTGTTATGTTTTATTTTGCCTGCCAAGGCACATATTTTCCTTTCAAGTTAGTACTTTTTTTATTTTTTAAGAATGGGAGCAAAAAGACAAGCCTCTTATCACCTCGCATATTGATAATCTGTCAATACCATCCATTCTGCCACACCTTGCAGGATCTCTGGCTCTTTCAACTCTCCCAATCCGCCATATGCTTGCTATTTAGCTGACTGTTGGCGTAACACGCCTTGCTTTATGACCAAGGTTTATAAGAAGTGATTAAGGCGTGTAGTCACTAGGGAAGCTTAAAGATAGGGGCCGATGCTCCGGTGTAATGATTAGACGTTTATACGGGCAACGCGGCACATGACATACTGTACAGACATGATAAAAAGAAAGAATTGGTGTCACACAAAGGCATCAGGGAGCTGTAAAGACAAGCGAGGCATTGAGGAAACATTTCTATTTGAATTGGATTTTATAAACAAGGAGTCGCTGTTGAGAGATCTGTAGCATAGAATTACTGTTTTTTTTCCCTGTGCTACATTGCTGGCAACGCCGCCAACTCAACCTGTAAAAACAGTTGCCCTCCTTTCTTCAGAAGTGGTTGTAAAAAAAAAAAAAATTTTTTTTAAATAAATAAATAAAAAACCACTACATTAAGATAGACAAAAACAACTTTTTCTTCCACTGTTATATATTTAAAAAATGTCATCTGGAATAATTATATTCTAACTGTTACAATATAAATAGAAAAAAATAACAACAAAAGAATAGATTAATAGTTATTTTTAAATATTACTTTAAGTAGGGATTGGGAAAACCGCTTTCAGAATGTTTTGAAACTCCTGTTTCACTGCCAGTGTTGTATATGAGCGGAGAAATTTGTGACATAACAGTCGTTCTCGTAGCTAACCAACTAACTAACCAACAGTGCCTCTTCTGGCTGCAACAAGTACTCCACTCCATTCTACCCCAACTGCATCAATAATAATAATAATAATAATAATAATAATAAATTAGATTTGATATAGCTGTTTTCAAGTGATTTATAATGCAGCAAACCCATTATTCATTCACTCCTCAGTCACACACTGGTGGTGGTTATCTATATCTGTAGTCACAGCTGCCCTGGAGTATTCTGATGGAAACAGTCTATGGCCTCTCCGACCACCATCAAACATTCTTTCATATTCACACACCAGTGTCGGCAGCGCTGGTGACATGGGAACAAATTGATTGATGGAGGATGACACACGACAATATCGGGGCCGCACTGACCTACAAAGCTAACCGTTTTGTCCTCGGTTTGACATGACAGTCCATAAAAACGAAACAAAAGACAGAGCAGATTGCTTAAATTGGCCCGGTTCAATGACGACCCACATCAAGAGAAGGCCTGACGGTCCAAATGGTGTTTGCACAGCTGCCAGGCGCCCACCACGTACACTCCATCACTGGCACATATTACACCAGCGTACACTAGAAAAAGTGCTGACAGCGAAGCACAACTTATGTAACACACCGCTCCGGCATAACTCGCTTGGGCTGTACCAACGTGGGCGGCGCCTCCTGAAGCTTCTGTGCGGATACGTCGCAGGCGAAAAACCTTATAAGGGCTCTCGTGATGAATGGGCGGACACGCTAGTTATGACAAACGGCATTCCCATCTGATAAAGCGTGCAGTCTCCTGCTCCTCCATGCCTCCATGCATGTCACCAAGCAGGGGCATGATCATCAGCATTCCTCTCTCCTGCCGAAGCCTGACTTCCAGAGCTGGAAAGTCACTCAGCAGACAACTCCTAGCACCGGAACCGATGTCAATAAATCTGAATATTAGACATATTTTACCCCAATCCATTGCGGTCCCTTTCAGATAAACACAGTCCAACTTCCAACCATTCATACCAAACTTCAAAAGATAAACAGCGTAATATCATAGACTTCACTTCGGTGAGCATCTAAACCAGGGCTGGGCAAACTGCGGCCCGCGGGGTACATCTGGCGTGCCAAGCATACAAAAAGATGGCAGTGATAATACTAAAAGAAGAATGTACACGGAAAATGAAAGTAAAAGAGTAAGGGAGTAAACGACTTCAGATGTTATCTCACATTAGCACGTTTTCATCCATCCCATCCGTTTTCTATGCTGCATATCCTCATTAGGGTCGCGGGTGTGGTGGAGCCTATCCCACCTGACATTGGGATGGAGGCCAATCGCAGGGCAGACAAACAACCATTCATACCTATGGACAATTTAGAGTTGACAAAAACCTACCCGAAGTACCCGAAGAAAACCCAGGGAGAACAACAGAAAACTGAACCCGGGTTTTCCAAATCCCCATGCCTGTGTGGCCAACATGCTAACCACTCGACCACCATGCGGCTGTTAGCGCATTTGATTCATCTATATTCATAATTTGGTGATTGCTTGTAGAACTCACAGTGGTTTGTACAGATAAATACATTCCCCTAGCACCCGTCACATGACATCAAAATGATGAGTAGATTATATTAAGCAATGCACTTCTTTGGATGTAATTTAATTTTACTTAATATTTTCTTTTATTTAATTTATTCTCTTTCTGTTTTGTTTTAATCAACAAGCTTTGAACTGATTTTTACACTTGCGTGACAGATAGAAATGTGAAAATGTTGCTCATTTTACAAACATTGCCAACGCTTGTTGTTGAAAGTTTGCCCTTGGACCAGATTCATTCATTGCCCATCCTTTTTCTGTGGGGAAATTAGACGGTGCGCTCCGCTCGTATTTATTAGTTACGTTGCTTCACAAGGTTTTGATTACTTTGAAGACTGAACGGAGGAGTCAAAGCTTAGTGGAATGTTGGCCTTCTTGTGGGTTCTTTTTTTTTTTTTTTTTTTTTTTTTTTTTAAAGTTACCTCCCCTGGAGAGAGATTAGCAACCTCGACTAAATTGAAACTTCAGCTCCACTTGTCACGTAAAGTGATAAAAACTACATTACAGCACCACGGCCTGTGAAGCAAAGCACTTTGGCATGTTAGTGTTGCAGCATTTGCTTGCAGGTGCTCCTGGAGACATGCAAGGAAATAGAACATTTCTCAATGTAATGACATTCTAGCTTGCTGATGCATCCATTTACTTTTAACTGGGTGAACATTTTGGCCTGTTATTCATTGTATGTCCTGTTTGGAACATTCAAAGCAGCACAAGAGGATGCATTAGTGTCGAGTCCACGTCTACGACTTGAGTGCACCCACCCAAATTGTTTGCGAGCATTGTGATATATTTTGACGTGCAGGACAGAAAGTGTTTCAGCACCTCGCTTCGCTGCTACGAAACTTTGTGGGATGTGCATCTACGCCGCGCACAGGTAGCAGCAACGAGGACAGGGGCGGTTAACGCGGCGAGTCGTGTCGCCTAAATGGCTCGCTACAGTTTGGTGCAAATTTCCACGATGCACATGCACATACACCAGCACAGGGGGGTTAAAAGTTGGGGTAAAACTGCAAACAAATCCAAACTGAGGACAGGTTGGGGCCGTGTTTATGTGGGTTCTTTTTTTTTTTTCATGCAGAAGAGTAAAAAAGAAAGTGTGATGATAACCATAGAATGGCATCTCTGCATCGTTGTTACCATAGGAAAAGAACGCTCCTGTTACAACATATGATCAAGGGGTATTGTTTTTTTAAGTTAGCGCTTAACTTATTATTATTGCTACTTGTGCACACCTTTTCCTTGTAGAGTTTAGGCTTGTGACATTTCTAAACCGCATATTTTAAATTGCAATTGCATTTTATCCATTTCATTTCACATAATTGATCTTATTATTAGTCCAATGGGATCATTCAAATATTCAGAACAGTTCTTATTAACAGACCAGAATTAACTAGTATTTCATACCGGACAGTCTCGACGGCTCACTAACGGTCTTCTTGAGAGTGGTCACGTGATCTGTTGAAACTGTCCGGTATGAAAAACTAGTCAATTCTGGGCTGTTAATTCGAACTGTTCAGAATGATCTTATTATTATTTATCACGTTTGAATCCACAGCAGAGTACATTCTTCCTTTAACCAAAAACTGCCTCAACAGCGCCCCTCCTGGTTGAAGACAAGCAGTACACTCCATTTGACCTCAACTGCCTCAACATGCAACTAATCAACCTTTAATAACTATTTTTTTATGCACCATCCCTGACCCAAACAACTAAAAATACTCAAATAATGGAGCCCACAAAGCCAGCTGACGACACTTGTGGTCTTTCCCCGGACTGAAGCAAGCCAAGAGGTTCCAGGCAAGCCGGGTCAGCAGAGAGGCAAGCCTCAGTTCTGCACATTCATCACCTCAGCAGGCAGTGAAGAGAACAGAAGGAGGGGGGCTACTAAAGAAGAAGAGATGGGAGAGGACCGGGGGCTTTCATGATGGAGGGGAGAGGTTGCCGTGCTCCTGTCCTGACAGCAGCCTTGGCGGATTGGGGGGTCAAGAATGAGATGAGCAAAGAATGAAGTGAAAGACAACACACAGGTCCAAGAGAGAGCTGGGAGCCAGGAGAAGTAAGCCCACGTCTGGGGGAAAAAGGTTCCCCATCGCCAGCTCGTGCGGCCTGGGGGCTAGCAGAGATCAGTCCGGGGGTTTGAGTCTCCGTTGGAACATCTGCGTGTGCAAATCCCAAAGATGCATTCAAATCACTTTTGAATCCAAAGTCCCACCCCTGCTAACTTTTGCGGCACCTCCAACAGATGCCATCAACTTCTGCTTGGATGGGAAAAGTCTGCCAGTCGGCCGATGAGCCCATCGACTCCATCCATTAGCTGGCTCAGATGTTGCTGGGAATTACAAGGAGGAGGAGGGCGACAGTGCAGCGGTTCCTGCAACTGGCTTGGTTCACTCGGCCACGAAGCGGCCTCATCAGTTCTCGCATCACAACCACCGCCGGCGGAGGCGGCGCGACTGGCAACGTTTGCTTCGTCCCGCGTCGAAGAGCTCCGACAACGGGACGTTCTTTGAATGACTGACAGAAAGACCGGAGAGCCAACTGGCACGTGTCAACTCACCGTCCATCTTTTCGGCCTTTATGATCGTCAACGTCGGCTTCATGTCGACAGCTGCCGTCATGATCCTCAGCGCAGTCGAACCGCAACCGCTCGCTTCTTGTTTTGTTTTGAACGTCTCCCCCCCCCTCTCTACGACGAATTCTGCTTTCTTTCTGTCACTTCCCAAACTTGGCTTTCTTTCCCTCTCTCGCGCACACACACACACACGCGCACGCTCCCTTTTTCCCCCCTTGGTTCTCACACACTGACACACGCGCACTCCTTCCGTCCCTGGCGAGGGGGCGTTGCATTGATAGAGCGGCTACAGCTGAGGGGGGCGGCGCTTGGCGGGGTTGGGAGGCAGGGAGGAGGGGGAAGTGGCGTGGCCAGTTGATTCATAATTCAATTACGAGCGCACCACAAACACACACAATGCCCGTGTGTTGGGGGGGGGGGAAGCCCTAAAACGTCACCAAGCAGTTAAGATGTTCCCGAAAACGATGTTAAAGATGTTTCGCAGGGGTGTTAAAAACAAGATTGGCTACTTTAAATGACTTGGAGGTACAGCGCAGGTGACAGTTTCAAGATACGAAGCTAACTTAGACAAGATTTACCCTAAAAATGACGTCATTGCTTCCAGCCATCTTATAAAGTGTAAACATTGTACCCACCCAAAAGAAAAAACATACATAATGTTTAAAAAGAATGAAATCAACGAAAAAACAGTAAATGTTGTCAATAATGACGAACGGAGTTTTGACAGATTGCAGAAATCATACATAATATATATATATATATATTTACATACTGTAACCTCATTTAAATAAATACAATATAATATATACTCATTTAAATAAATATTATTTCATTTTGTCATCCGCCATCATTAGGGATTCTGGGAGGAAGTGCATGATGGGAGATAACCAGGATAACCAATGGGAGGGCAGCTTCTTCTTCTACTTTGGTTTTACAGAGGTTTTACTTTGGTGCAGTACCGCCCCCAGGGGAGGGCGGGGGCGCAGTACATTCCAAATTCTGGGAGGAACGTTGTCAGGCGACACTTTTGGTTTTCATTTTTGTGTTTTGAATATTTTTTCTTTAAATGGGACAGAAAAGTCTTTGAAGCCCAGTTCATATGAACGTATTTTCTGTATAGTACGGTTTTCCTAAGTCAACGTTCCACTGTAGTCGCACCAAGGCGGGAACGGATCACGGGGTGAAAACGATGTAATACACAAGACACAACTACGTGTGGCGCTGGAGACACAGCAAAGTATAGAAGAAGAAAGAACGCAGCCGCTTGAGTCCGTCGTCTTCCGCGTTCCAAGCCTCGTCTAGACTGGTCTACATAAACTGTCTCGTCTAGACAGATTTTCCCACCCATCCCAACTGGACTGTTCAGGTTGTTCTAGAAGACTCATCGCCACTCATCCGACCAGGTATCATCCGTACTAGGTGGGACACACACCTATCTAGCCGAGAAAGCTGTAGTCTGAGAACTTGGTGCAAGACCTTCCCAAAGAAGGCGATACCACCCTAACGAGGCCCCATCCTAGCGTATCCTAACGATCGTCATTTGACACCACTGAAGAACCTAACCGTTCCTGTCTGGACATGACTCCTCCTTTCGAGGATAAATGAATTGGATCTTGCACCAAGTTTTCGGACTAGAGCTGTCCCATCTAGTCTGATGTGTGTTCAACTTAGTGTTTGAGCAGGAACTGGTGAAGCCTGCTCGAATGAGAGGTGAAACATCTTGTAAGAGTCCAGTTGGGTTCAATGCCCTGAAAATGACTTGGTACTAGACGGACCGTCCCAATGACGGGCTAATATAGCCCAAAAATGAGACAATTTTCAACCAAATTCAGACAAGAGAGGTACATCTTCATAGAGACATCTTTTGACCTTTCATGAAATATGCTGATTTGATGGCTTTTTCTTGGATATTAATAAGGCATCTTGCATTTTGGTGGTGGTGCATGTTACGTTTCAGATGTTATTAGGGTGACTGTGCAAAACCACGACAGCAAACACCAGACTCGTGGCTTCTTTTATGTGCTTTTCCCATTACTAATTGTCATGACTAAGCCTACTGTAACTACTGCGTAAATAACAAGCACAGTGGAACATCATTCATCCGTCCCAGAGGGTGCGGCACTTTTCAAATTCCATAATCAACATTGCAAAGCATCGTAATGCATACACTTGATTAAAGGGATACATTAAAGGTTAAAGGGAGACTTTAACGTTCATTGAAGATGGGATCGTTGTTGGCAGCAAGATCAACACGGGCATAGGGTTTAGGGGGAATTCAAATCGTCCCAAAAAGGAGCAAAATAGCGTTTCAAGCGCCGGCGTTTTGATAACGAAGGTGAGAAACACAAGAAATAACAGTCCGTGTTGACCCAGCTGCCACATCGCGTCCTTGGGAGCGATGTCTTTGTTTCTCCCAGTCGTTCCTCACTTACAGTTTACGCGTTTAGAACTGTGTAATGCACGCGACACCTTCGTGCAATAACACAATTGCAAAACAAAGTATGATCGTAGCTTGCCAAGAACTAGCGATTCAACCGCTGATGACATCATAGACAGGCGACAGGGCTGGTTCCTGTTGCCGAACAGGACGCCAACAAGGACGTTTGGTCACAAAAGTACATTTAGAACAATAGCGATTGCTCTAAGACTGCAAGGGAAGCTCAACTTACCCTAAAATGTCCACAAAAAGTGGTGAAATATTGCTGTGTGTACATTTCAATACCTTCATCTTTTGTTCAAAATCAGCTGCTTATCACAGGTAACTGACCCCACTTCCCTCTCATTCATCCGTACAGAATCACTGCGGGTTTTTCTGTTGGTTTTTTTCACACAGTCGGAGCGTCGACTGGCTTCGAGCGGGTTGTTCCACTGCACGAAACCGGACGGTCATTGGAAAGAGGCCCATAGGATGCTCAGCATCTCAGGGAGTCTATGGGGCAGTGGGCTGGCTCGGACGCTCATCTTCTGCATGATGATTGGGTGATCTATCTGAGAAGGAACCCCTTTTCGATTGACAGTAAAATGAGCGAATCGGAGATCTTTAAGTATAAACAGCCACACGAGTTTTTCTTTCCAGTGTTTTGAACTGGTCTGGAGACCTAACGATACCCAGTGACTATGGACTTTAGCATCTTTGGTAAAAACGACTAGGAACACCGGGTAGAATTTACATACAAATAAATGAATCCACTTATGATGTAGGCCAGACGAAAATGAGCTTTCCCTCGTTGAATGACCAGTAGCTCCCACGGACAAAGAACACAGTACACCAACTGGAAAATGTACGCAAACCATGGTAAATGTTTGGCATTCATTTTAACCACTACGGCTTTAAAACGGGACTGCCTTCTGTTAATCGAGGGAAAAAACAAACTTGTTATTTTGGGCGTTGAGTAATCAAGCCAAATGAATTAAATACTTGTGGATACTTGGATACACTTGAGGCTTTTTAAAGAAAACTGGCATGGATGTTGGGAAACGTGACCGATGCAGGGTTGCTTCCAAACCAATACGGCTAATAATTGATACTGATCTCACCGTGAATAAGCGATTTTTGAAGCCCAAAAAAAAAGAGGTTCCAATTTGTTGTTGTTAGCTACAGAAAACAAGAACAAAGAGCACACCTTCCGGGAAATGAAATCACTGAAAAAAAACCCACAAGTGAGGTCTGAGCGGCGCACGAGTGCTGCAGAATACAGCATGTCACGTCATTCTCCCCACAGCAGAAACACGGCAGGAACAATACTGGGAAATTCCTATTGTTCGCACCCAGCAGCATCATCATCACCACCATCAACAAGCTTGTTGTAAGGGCGCATCATGGCAAATGCATGCATTCCTAAATGGGGATGGAGGCAGCCCAGCCGCCCGGGATATTGATCACGTATGGATTGTCAAAGCAGCGCTACTTCACCGCGTCCATTAGCAGGCCTGTGGGTCAGGTTTCACTGGCCAGATAGGAGCCTGGCTTGGGAAGAAGCGCTGCTGGCTGCTGTGGTTGAATGGCGGGGTGGGGGGAGCGGGGGTGCCCCGTAGCGGGGGCGAAGCAGAGGGTTGGGCGGTGGAGGCGGCGGGGGATGCGGTGGCGTCTGCTTCATCTTAGTCAGTCCTATCTTTCTGAGTGGACGTCTTTGTTTTCTGTTAATGAGCCCCCTCGTATCTGTTCTTAAAAGGGGCAGCCTGCGTCTTTCGATGCCTGGAGGCAGCCATTAGCGTTTTTAATGGTGTTGCTGACTAATACCTGAGCTGGTGCCCCCGGAACGCCGGCTGTGTTGTTAGTGTGTTGCAATTAGAGCCGGCATTTTTATGATATCTTCTCATTCTCAAGGGGACAACGCTATAGAAATGATAATACTTTGGGAGTAGTCGCTGTACAGCTTTTATCGGAGTGCATCGGTTTTTATTATTAATTATTTCCAAAAGGTCAGACGAAAAACAAAACGTAAGACTACAGGAAATCATGTAAATCCAGTTCATGTGTTCCAGATATCAAAACAAACTAAGAAAAAAAACACATTTTAACAGAATAATTCTAGATCATTTCAGATTGCTGGCGTTCACAAGGCCCTTTGGCCCCGTGGCAGGTTATTTAGCAGTCGCACTAAAGGAAACAGACAGTGAGTGAACAACGTCTAGGGTGCTTTGTTTGCCGCTCGATTTTGTCTAATGACAGGGTACCTGATGATGAATGATACAGTTTGTTTGATACCTGGACGGTGTATGAAAACCAGGAAAAAAGCATCACCAAAAACCGAATCATACAACTGCGGCATTTTAAAACCAAGGTTGGACTGTATAATTTACAATCAGCTGAGAAGGAGCCATTATTGTCTAAAAATCTGGTAACCTAATAGAGTACTATGTGACTTGTGTCAAGGCTTGGGGCTGCATGAGTGCTGCCGGCACTGGAGAGCTGCGGTTCATCGCGGGAAAACATCATGTCCAATATAAGCTGTGACAGGATACCCTTCTTTGGGAAACTAGATGGCACTTTGCTAACATGATAGCAAAACAACCCTCCCCATTGGTACGCTACTGTACAGTGACACATTGAAACATGGACTATTCTTCTGACTTTGTATGAGAAAAAAACAACTTTGTCTTAGTTTGTTGTCCAAAAATTACAACTTTTCTTTGAAAAATTCAGAAAAAAATCTAAATATAAAAAATCAGTCTTTTTTTCTGGTTAAGTGAGATTATTCTCAGTTTTTTCATTGCTTTTTTCTCGTGAAATTAAAGCAATTTTATTTAAAAATAGCATTTTTATCCTGCTAATGTTTTAGATTTTCTCAAAAAACGATCCTCATAAAAATTCTGAAAAAAGCTGATTTTTTTCTCTCATAAAATTAAATAATTCTGAGATTTATTTATACAATACAATTTATTTCCTTAGAAAAATGCAGCTTTATTCTGTAAATGTTTTAGTTTGTTCTAAAAAAAAATTAATAAAAAAATATATTAAAATTGAAACAAATTCTCACCATTTTTTCTTGCTTAGTGACATTATTGTAGGTTTTATTTTTGCTTTATTCTCATAATATAAAACTTTCCTTTTTTCCTTGTAGTTTGAATAATTACAACTTTTTTCTATAAAATGTATTAAAAAATTCAACTTTTTTTCTTGTAAACATTATTCTCTGGTTTCAAAAATTTGAATTAAAAAATATGACAAAAATTTGTACTTTTTGTCCCACTAAATGACATAATTCTTGGTTTTATTTTTGCTTTATTCTCATGAACTACAACTTTTCCTAGAAAAAAAAATAGAACATTATCCTGCAAATGTTGTAATTTGAAAATCACAACTTTTCTTATGACATGTTTTTAAAAATTCAGACTTTTTTATGTTCTCAGTTTTATGTTTTTGCTTGATTCTCATAAATTTAAATTTTTTTCTAAGAACATTATTCTGCAAATGTTCTAAAAAAAATTGAACTCATAAAAATAAAAATGTTTAAAAAATGATTATAAAAATAAAAATTCTACCTTTTTCTCAAAAATGACATTAATGTCATTAAATTGAACCTATTTTTGAAAAATACTTTATCCTTAAATGTTTGTTTCATTCTGTTTTTCCATGCAAAACAATGACATTCATTCTTACATTTTCATTTATTTTATTTTAGTGACAAAATGTTTTATCCCAGGCAAAAATCTATTGCGACGGTTGCGATGGACCGATGCAGCAGTTTTCCCTCCTGGTTGGCGTCCCGTGCAGGTCTATAATCCTCACGTGGAACGCCCGCTCCTTGTACCACACTTTACTGAAATACTGAATTTTATTGAATTGTGCACAGCTGCCAAATTGACAACGTCAGAAGAAGAAGTTGCCTATTTGCTGGGTGCTTCTTTTTTCTGCACAAAATACCTACCCGATGCCATGGCTGGGTTCAAATTGAAAATCGATGTGTGTGTGTGACAATGGGCGCAGTGTGTGAATAGACGGGGTTTAGCATGCAATCAATCAGTCACTCATTCGCAGGCCCATACGGGTGACACACACACACACACACGCACACACACATAGAGGGTGCAGACAGTGAAAGGGTAAAACAGTAGGATCTTTGTGGCGGCTGTCTAGTGGCTCAGCGGCAGCTCTATCAGTGCTTCATGTTGTCTGAAGGTGCCACAGGCTGCGTGCGTCCCCCCCGCTGAGATCTAAGGCCTAGCTGGCTGACTAGCAGTGTATCTTAAAAGTGTGTTTATTTGCGTGTGTGTGTGTGTGCATCTTTCCCTTGTGCCTCACATTCCGCAGTCTGCCCAGCGTGCGTGTGTGTGCGTGTGTGTGTGTGTGTGTGTGTGTGTGTATGATAAGTGCAGTGGGAAAGCAGAGAAGCCCCCCTGAATAAAGGCTTTTCTGAACAATTAGCTCCGCTAAAAAGGACATCTCTTCCTCCATTAGTGGCACCACGTGCCCCCCATCACTCCATTGTGCAGATAATTCAATTATCCCCACCCCCCCTCGCGAGTCTTTCTGTCCCCCCCCCCACCCCTCGACTCGTCTTGCCCTCCCTCTTCCCCGCCCAGCCCATAATGTTGCCGACATGCAAGCCGTGCCGGAGCAGCTGAGGGGAAAAGGCATCAATCTGCGCCTCTAATTTGCTTCACGATGAATGAAGGACGACTCGGCGTTAGAAGGAGGAGCTATTTTTGCACCTTTTTATCATGGCTACACAGTTTTTTTTAAACGGACAATCAATCTCTGAAAGATGCAAGCTGGAGGCCAAAAAATGATGGGAGTGATGTCATCCCTTTACAGTTCACAGTCCCGAGGGGGTCCTGTGGGCGTGGTTTACCATACAGTCGCTCCAGTTACCTATGGAACATACAGTATACAAATAATGCCACATATACAGTAGTGTTCAAAAAAATAGTCCAATGCGACTGACCGGACTAATCACTGTTATTTGTATATGTTTGTTGCTACATGGCAAACAAATTACCAGTAGGTGCAGTAGATTCTCAGAAAACAAACACAGCCCAGCATTCATGATATGCATGCTCTCAAGGCTGTGCAACTGGGCAATTAGTTGAAAGGGGGGGTGTTAAAAATAGCTATGTGGCATTCAGTCAGGGATAAATGTTGGTAAAAATCAGGTGTGAATCAGGTGGTCCCTATTCAAGGATGAAACCAGCACTTGTTGAACATCCATTTCTCTTTGAAAGCCTGAGGAAAATGAGTCATTTAAGACATTGTTCAGAAGAACAGCGCACTTTGATTAAAAAGTTGATTGGAGAGGGGAAAACCTCTGGGGGGGAAATGAGGGGAAAAATGATCTCCAATGCCTTAAAATGGAGAGCAAAAGCAGAGACACGCGGCAGCAAAGGGAAAACAACTATCAAAATGGATTGGAGAATAACCAGAATGGCAAAAGCTCAGCCAATGATCAGCTCCAGGATGATCAAACACAGCGTGGAGTTACCTGTAAGTACTGTGACAGTTAGAAGGTGACTGTGTGATACTAATTGATAATCCATAGTAGGGTTTAGTATCACGATAGTATGAGATAGGGATGTTTTCGGAGTGATGTTGGCTCCCAGCATGCCTTGTGGTACTTCTAAAAAGTTTGTAAAAAGTTCCTAAAGTTACGTGTTTAAGGTTAAAGTTTATTTTTTAAAGTTATTTAAAGTTAAAGTTATTTTAAAGTTTATTTACTATTATTATTATTATTATTATAAATACTTACCTGTATGTTTTTATCATTTGTCTAAATCACTGTGTGATATCATCACTGTTACATGGATGCTCGCATGCCTTCCAAAGCATGTTGAGTGCTCCATAGGGGGCGCCACAATTTCCAGGCATGACTATGAATAAATAATCGGGGGCCAGATGCTACTTGTGTGAAACAATGACTTGTGACATCACTGTGGTCCAGTACAACATGTTCTTCTGCGGTTAGCAATTAGTCATTGCGTTATCAAAGAGGAACTGACACACTTCCTAGAATAATAACACGCGGGACTCTTGGAAAGGGAAGTTTACAATGTGACCAAAAAGTCGATGTAATCCCTCCTAAACTGTAATTGTTGCTGAGCATTACAAGACATTTTTAGGTAGCGTTATTATTTATATCATTAGAACGATTGGCCACAATCATCCTATTCAAATCGTTAAATGTTTCTCTGGTACTATTATGATTTAGGCCGTCTTTGCTGCCTGTCTGGGAGAAATCGCACAGTCCTACTCCCTCATGCTGAGCCAAGCAGGGTCCATTTTGTACATGTGCCAAGATGAACAAGACCAAATGTTTGTAGTAGCCTTAGGGTCATATTTAAAAGGAGAATGCATTACAACAATACAACAATAATGTTAAACATGCACACACATACAGACCTGATCAAAATCCTAAGACCAGTTGAAAAATTGCTGGAATTTAGGGGAATTCAAGGGAACATCCAGGATGGTCCAAAAGAGTGACGTTGTTCTCCCTGAAGAAGTCCTTCATCAACAAACTGCAGCGTCGTCCTGTTGAAAAACCCAGCTGGTACCACACAGTCATGAGGGATGCCCGCTGCAACATCTGCACATACCCAGCCGCCGTTTACACTTTGCCAGGGAGCATCAATCATGGGACATTGAAAGGTGAAAAAAAGTTTTATTCTCTGATGAGAAAAAATGTAATCTTGACGGTCCAGATGGCTGCCAACGTTACTGGCATGACAAGGAGATCCCACCTTAGATGTCTTCTACCCAGCACAGTGGAGGGGGTCTATCATGATCTGGGGGGCTGTCTCATTCAGTGGAACACTGGAGCTTCAGGTGGTTCAGGGTCATCAGAGGGCGGCTGGTTACGTGCAGGTGTTGCAGCAGGCATCCCTCATGACTGAGGGTCCTCGTCTGTGTGGGAACAGTTGGCTTTTTCAGCAGGACGACGCTGCAGTTCACAATGCTCGCTTGACAAAGGACTTCTTCAGGGAGAGTATCATCACTCTTTTGGACCATCCTGCACGTTTCCCTGATTTAAATCCAATAGAGTACATTTGGGGATGGATGGCAAGGGAAGTTTATCAAAATGGCCATCAGTTCCAGACAGTTGATGCCCTTCGTGAAGCCATCTTCACCACTTGGAGCAATGTTCCCACTAGCTTCCTGGAAACACTCGCATTAAGCATACCCAAACCAATTTTTGAAGTGATTAACAAGAACGGTGGAGCTACACATTACTGAGTCCTACTGAGAACATTTTTTGTTCTGGTTTGGAGAGTTTTTTGTCATTTTTTGAGCGATGGTCTTAAACTTTTGATCAGCTGATAAACCTATTTCAGTTTAATTTTTGTTTTCAGTCAATTACTTATTCAAAGTGCTTTTTGCCTCACCGCCCCTTCTTGCTTTGGCATATTGTAGCTCTACTTGAAACCCTAATGAGATTAAAATGTGCAAAAGGTCAATTCTAGCAATTTTTAAACTGGTCTTAAAATTATAATTAGGAGTGTCAGTACAGTAGTGTCCAAAATAATAGCAGTCCAATGTGACTAACCAGATTAAGTACTGTTATTAGTATATTTCTATTGCTACATGGCAAACAAGTTACCAGTAGGTGCAGTAGATTCTCAGAAAACAAACAAGACCGAGCATTCATGATATGCACGCTCTTAAGGCTGTGCAATTGGGCAATTAGTTGAATGGGGGGGTGTTATCAGTGTCTGCTGTTCACTTTACAAACTCAAAACTATTTTGTACAAACTTTTTTGTTTCTAGGATTTGGCAATCCTGTGAATGACTAAACTAATATTTAGTTTTTTATAACTGCTTCACATCTGTGTGGCATGGACTCAACCAACTTGTTGGTGTTATTCCACACCAAGATCCTTTGACAACATTCCACAATTCATGAACATTTATTGGTTTTGCTTCAGAAACAGCATTTTTGATGTCACCCCACAAGTTCTCCTTTGGGTTAAGGTCCAGGGATTGGGCTGGCCTCTCCATAACATTCATTTTGTTGGTTTGTAACCAATATTTTGCAGGTTTACTAGTGTGTTTGGGGTGATTGTCTTGTTGAAACAGCCATTTCAAGGGCATGTCCTCTTCAGCAGAAGGCAACATGACCTCTTCAAGTATTTTGACATATGCAAACTGATCCATGATCCCTGCTATGGGATAAATAGTGGGAGAAACATGCCCATATCATGATGCTTCACTGTCTTCACTGTGTAGCACTGCACTGTGGCTTGAATTCAGAGTTTGGGGGTCGTCTCACAAACTGGCCGTGGCCCTTGGACCCAAAAACAACAGTCCACAAAATGTTCCTCCATTTTCTTTAGGCCAGTTGATGTGTTCTTTGGCAAATTGTAACCTCTTCTGTACATGCCTTTTTTTAATATAGGGACTTTTTGGTGGATTCTTGTAGTAGTTTTGCTTCACACAGACGCCTTCTAACTGTCACAGTACTTTGAGGTAACTACAGACTGTCTTTGATCATATGGAGCTGATCGCACCGCTATTTTTTAACACCCCCCCTTCAAATGATTGCCCAATTGCACAGCCTTAAGAGCGTGCATATCATGAATGCTGGGTCTTGTTTGTTTTCTGAGAATCTACTGCACCTACTGGTAACTTGTTTGCCACGTAGCAATACAAATATACTAAAAACAAAGATTATTCTCATTTTTATCTTAAAAAAAACACAAAACATATGCTCGCAGATTTTTGACCGACTTCCAAATTTGTTTTCTCATAAAATGGTATAATTTTCACTTTTTGACTTTATTGTCAGAAAATTTACAAATGCACGTTTGCAATTTTTACAACTTTTTTTTTTCACTTTATGCTTTGAGATTTTTGACTGAATTCTCATAAAATCCAGATTTTTTTTTCACACTAAATGGTGACGCTGTCACATTTTTTTTTTTTACTATATTGTCTGTCAAAATTGTTTCTTGCTATTTTTTTTTATCACGAAATCATTCAAAAGTCCATTCTTTGTTGGAACCCACCCTCGAAACAGTTCAACGCGCCCACCAGGGCGCCCACCCCTATTTGAGAAGCACTGACCAAAAAAAGGTGAAGAAAAACGGGCAAATGTACACTGCAGGACCTGCTACAGGACACCTTGATATTGTACACCTACAGTAAATGTCCAATCATGACACCCAGTGACCTCTGACCTGCGATAACCCAGCCCTGATGTGGGAGCGTGGGGGCAGCGGCGGCGGTGGCCACGCTGAACATTCCTCCGCTGTTGTCTGCGCCTTTTCCGTGTTTCCGCTCTTGTTTTGTTTTATTGTTGGAGGAGGGTGGAGGAAGTGTGCAGCGGCCTGATTAGCATCGCTGCTTCCTCCTTTCCCACAACCCCCACCAAGACCCCCTGCGGGCCCCCCTGTTTACTTGGAGGGAAAAAAAAAAAAAACGGGCCTGCACCCGTGTGGACGTGCCCCTCGTCATAGTCCACGTTTCCCCCCGTAGCGCCCTGTGTAGCTTCTTCTCCCACCACCCGTCCTCGCTCCTGTGACTTATCCTCCCACCATTCCGCCCACTCACTCCTTACCAAACTGTTCCCCCCACCCCCTGTCCCATTGCAAGTGTCCAGCTGTCAAATCACATCAAGTAAAAGGGAGGCCAACCGCCCCTGAGCGCCAGATCACAGCTGTGTGTACTAAATGGAAGTTGCACTGAGTGCTAAGCAGTTAATGCGTGTGCTTCGCTGAATGGGAGGATGCTGTAACGCAATAGCGGCCAGAGTGCATGGTGGGAATTTCATGAATGAATATGAGGGTGAGTGCGCATCATCCCCTGTGCTGGGTCCACTTCAGCACGGCTTGGGCAAGAACCCTACAGAACACGGTCATACCGTGGGAGTGTATTACCGAGCTGGCTCAGTGTAAACATGACCGTGGCCTGTGTGGGTGTGTGTGTGTGTGTGCGTGTGTGTGAGTGTCTTCTAACATGCAACATCTGTATTCTCATACAGCCAGCATGTCACTTTGACACGCTATGTTTGTTGTACGTTTTTTTTACTTCAATCCTGAAAAAAGGCAACTTTTGCTCATGCGGTTACAGTTATGAACATTTATTTTCATAATAATAAATGTTTTCCCTCTTAAAACTTGTATTCTAGCTGAATACTGATAGTCTTGGAATGGGATTTAAAAAGATCAATTTTTGTTTGACTTTAAACTTTTTAAATGGCAATTTTTTCCCACAGGGCCGCACGGTGGCTGAGTGGTTAGCACATTGGCCACACAGTCAGGAGATCTGGAAGACCTGGGGTCAAATCTCCGTCGGGCATCTCTGTGCGGAGTTTGCATGTTCTCCCCGTGCGTGTGTGGGTTTTCTCCGGGTACTCCGGTTTCCTCCCACATTCCAAAAACATGCATGTTAGGTTAATTGGCGACTCTAAATTGTCCATCGGTATGAATGTGAGTGTGAATGTTTGTTTGTCTATATGTGCCCTGCGATTGACTGGCGACCAGTCCAGGGTGTACCCCGCCTCTCGCCCAAAGACTGCTGGGATAGGCTCCAGCATCCCCGTGACCCTAATGAGGATAAGCGGTATAGAAAATGAATGAATGAATTTTTTCCCACCACTTTTTAATTTTTTATACTTTTAGACATTTATTATTGTTTCCTATTGTTATTATTATTATTATTATTATTATGATTAGACACAATTACAAACTATGACAACATTCTGGCAATTCTGACTTGTTTTTTTTCATAAAATAATCATTTAATTCTGGCAATTTTCATTTTTAAAATAATTCTTTATTAATTAATTGTTATTTAATGATTAAGTAATCAATCATTTATTGATTCTTATAATTTTTAAACATGAAAAATGGCTCCTTTCTTTACTTTTTATCATCAAATTTTTTCATTGATTTATAACAATATTCTAGCAAAATGAATTATAACTTTATTCTTGGAAAATGACTTTTCCCCGAGAAAATATGGCTCAACAATTTTTTTGTTACTTTATTCTTTTATAATGATGACATTTTGTCATACAGTCACTACATATAACAATTTTGCAGAGTAATTTTGTAGCCTTTTGTGGTTTTGTAGCCACGGTCAACTTCAGAAATGTAAGTTTTTTTCCATGACAATATCAGAGAAAAAAGAAATACGTCTTGTGAAAGACTTTATGCCAAATCTATTTGCATGAAATTACTCTAAAATCTTTGTTGTTTTTGTTTGTCTTTGTTGGAAATACTTTTTTTTAACTTTTACTTTGTGTGTACATTATTTTTCTCCAAAAATTACCATTTCTTGCTCGCAAATTTTGACATAATACTTTTGTCTCATAAAATGGTGACATTCTCACATTTTTTGACTTTATTGTTAGAAAATGTGTACATTTATCCTTGCAATTTTTTAAAACCTTATTTCTCATTATTTTTTTAAACATAAATACAATAGAAATTTCTGAACTCTCATAAAATTTCAATTTTTTCTCATAAAATAGTGACATTCTCACATTTTTTGACTGTATTGTGAAAACATATACATATTTTTTGCAATTTTTATTTTTATTTGTACTTATTATAATTTCTTTTTTAATCATTTATCCTTATTATTTTTATGATTATTTTATGATTATGTTTTATTACCACCTTATACTCTTAGATTTTTGAGTAAAAATCTATAGTTTCATAAAATTATATACTTTTGGACCTTACTCTCAATTTTTGTTTCCTTTAAAATAATGACATTCCCACATGTTTTGTCTTTGTTGGTAATTGTTTGTTTTATTTATTTAAGGAATTTATTATTTTGGAATTTTCATTTCACTTCATTATCATTATTTATGTAGTAAAAATAAAATAAAAATAATTCTCATTATTTTTTCTAAAAAAAAATGTCACGCTTGCAAATTTTTTACTCAATTGTCATAAAATTCAAAATTTTTTCTTTTAAAACGGCGACATTGTCACACTTTTTTTTTTACTTTATTGTCACAAAATAAAAAAAAATATTCTTCCGATTTTCTTTTCAGTTAAATATAATTATTTTTTACTAATGAAAATACCACTCTATGCTCTCTAATTTTTTTAATGAGTTCTCATAAAATCCTGATTTTTTCCTAGCGGTGATATTTATTTTACTTTACGCATACATTTACAGTTGCATTTTTGACATTACATCTTTTTTTTGTAAAATGAAGACATTATTCACATATTATTCATATATGTTTTAGTGTCTACAGTGTGAGTGTATGTAAAATGTGGAATGTTCTGTGTGTTTTTTTAGGAAAATATCAAGTAGATGACGTGCTGAAGACTTTTGACGTCCCAGTCTTGCAGGAAATTTGCATAAAAAGCTGAACCTGCTGAATATGCATTGTTGTCGGGTTTATCAGAGGTGAGTCAAGGCCTTGAGACAATGCCAAAAATAGCATTAGCACAGTGTAGGCAAGCGCTAAACATCTCCAGGTGGCTCGAACGCTCTTCAAACTACGGCAGACATGGTGATAGGATTTGGGAGCAGGATGAGAAAGCAAAAAAAAAAAAAAGAGAGGAGGTCACAGCTGGGTCATTTTTTTCCACTTAGCAATGTTTATCTCAACGGTTTAGCGGTGGGAGCAATGTAGTGAGGGCTGCAAAGGAGTGTGTCTGCGGCAACAAACACTCACAAATCCCATCAAACCCTCACTCCCTCACACACGACACGCACTCGGACCTCCTCCTACACCTCCCTGGAGACCACACCAGGGGCTTGGGAAAAAGATGGCCGCCCTTTACCCCCCTCCCATCTGTGTCGTAGAGCCCCGGCGTCCAGCCAACAGAAGTGGCGGGAGAAAGCGGCCCAGCGTCCACCCGTGCAGCTCCTGAGGAGTATGTCCCTGCCCGCCGGCATCAACCAGGCTTGAGGACGACAAGAAGCACTGGAAAGAATGTTCCCGTTTCAAATTAAAAGGCAAAAGGGAGAAACGGGGGTGGGGGGGGTTGCTAAAGGCATTGCCCCGTAGGTCAGCATCAGTGCATGCATGAGGTCAAGATAAAAACAACAACGTTGACATCCCACATTTGGAACCACTAAGTCATTTCTCCCTTTTACACAATCAGCTATTGTGCCAGTGCCACTCCGTCACCACACGACCGCAACCTCACCGCTTTTACTCTTTCAGCAACTTGGCCTTTTGGGGACAAACAACAGCCATGACTTCAAGGAAAACTGCACGTTTTTTTCAAGTCATGCCGAAATCATCCACAAGCCTTACGTGAGGCGTGAACATACACATATTTCTCTTTTCAGTGCGTTGGAAGGATATAAAAACTCGGGTGGACAATCGATTAAAATATTTGATCATGATTGATCACATTCTGTCCTTAGTTAACTCACAATTAATTGCATTCAATCACAGATAAAAAAATGTTTACCTCATCCACATGTATATGTGAGATGTAAATACATGTCTTTCTCTTTTTCGGTAATAATGATAATAATAAAAATAGTAATAATAATACAAAAACTAGGGCGCTCAATCGATTCAAATATTTTATGGCAATTAATTGCATTTTGTCCTTAGTTAACTCAAAATTCCATTCATCCATTTTCTATACCGTTTATCCTCATTAGGGTCACGGGGATGCTGGAGCCTATCCCAGCTGACTTTGGGCGGGAGGCGGGGTACACCCTGGACTGGTCGCCAGTCAATCGCAGGGCACATATAGACAAACAAACATTCACACTCACATTCACCCTCTAATGGACAATTTAGAGTCGCCAATTAACCTAACATGCATGTTTTTGGAATGTGGGAGGAAACCCGAGTACCCGGAGAAAACCCACACACGCACGGGGAGAACATGCAAACTCCACACAGAGATGCCCAACGAAGATTCGAACCCTGATCTCCTGACTGTGAGGCCAATGTGCTACCCACTCATCCACTGTGCAGCCCTCACTAAAAAAAACACATTTAATCACAGGTATAAACATATTTACCTCATCCACAAGCCTTATGTGAGATGTGAACACGTCTTTCTCTTTTCGCTGTGTTCAAATAATATAAAAACTAGGGCGGTCAATTGATTGAAATATTTGATTGAAATAAATCGCATTTGGTCCTTAGTTAACTCGAAATTAGTTGTGTTTAATCACAGGTAAAAATAAGTATCTCATCCACAAGCCTTATGTAAGACGTGAACACACACATATTGCTCTTTTTGGTGCGTTCAAATTATATAAAAACTAGGGCGGTCCATTGATTAAAATATTCGATAAGGATTAAACGTATTCTGTCCATAGTTAACTCAAAGTTAATCGCATTTAATCACAGGTAAAGATATGTTTTTATTTATAATAAGTAGGGTTGTAAGTTATTCAATATGCCCATCCATCTCATAGAGGCCGCTTATTCTCATCAGGATTGCGGGGGTACACTGGAGCCTATCCAAGCTCTCCTTGGGCGAGAGACTAGGTACACCCTGCACTGGTCCTCAGCCAATCGCCAACCCCATGGAAAAAAAAATCACGTACCGTGGAAAAAGTAACAAATTATGAGTAAAGTCAAACTTTCACGTGAAAAAACTGTCGTTAAAAGAAAGTTGTAATTTTTGGACAATCATGTTGAAACCCACAAACAAAAGTGTGCATTTTACTAGAATAATGTGGTAACAAGGAAGCAACTATTTTAGCAGAAAAGCCAAACTATTTTGAGAAAAAAAGTCATGATTTACACATTACAATGTGTAATGTTCGGAGACTAAACTCTACCTTGGAGAAAAGGAAAAAGGTTGGACTTCTCTAAGAAAAGCAAAAAGCAGCTGCAATTTTACAGGAGTAAAACTGAAATTTTAGCGGGGAAAAAAAAAGCTTTAAATGTTGTAGAAAAGCATTAAATGTTGTAACGGAATATTTTCCATGCGGGCTTGTTTGTCCGCGCTCAGTGAAAGCATGCTTGGTATCGGGCCGCTGGCTCTTTCAAAGAGCATAATGTCGTTTTAAGAGCAGCTTTCAGCCTCTCACGTGTCTCAACCGAGCGAGAAATCTTCATTTGAAAAGCCCGTGGCCATCGCTTTGACTTCTATCTAAAGTGGCCGAAGGAGTTTTTTCAGAAGGCTTCGGGATGAACGCGCGTCGCCCGCTCAGCGTGTGAAACCGCATGCGTCGCTTGAAACCGTGATGCTGATTAATGGCACGGCTGCTCTTTGAATCATTCCGACGTTTCCCCTAACATGATGCAGATGTTGTTTTGGTTTATGCCAAAACTTAACCAGCAAATTTTATTGCTCCAAGTCCAAAACGCTATTAAAAAGCACGTGTTGTTGTTGTAGTAGTACTGATATATACTGTAGTACTTTCTAGGTACAAAACAACAGGTGTATAACTAATTCACAAAGCTAATAATGCCGTTTTGATTGACACCGTCAGAAAGCGATTCATTTATCTTGAATGTGTTTATATAAATGATGAAATATGTTAAAAGACTTGTGCTAATTTAATTTAATTAAAAGATCTTTTATTTATTTTTATTTTATTTTCTATGCAGCTTGTCTTCACAAGAGGTACACCCTGGACTGGTTGCCAGCCCAAATGCAATTAAATAATTAATCAATTTAATTTCTAATTCATTTAATTTTAAGTGGAAAAAATAAGTTGTGACATAACCTTTAAAAATAACATAAAAATATATATTTTTCTTAATTAAAAAGTTACAACATAAATCATTTAAAAATAACAGAAAATGTAAATTGTTTAATGTTCAGAAGTGCCGTGAATAAAAATAAAAAAATATTTCTAATTTATTATCATATTTTCTAATGAGAAAAAAATCATAAATTGCATTTATAAAAAAAAATTTGTATAATAAATAGTTCATGTTTTCCATTATCTTATAGGGGTTATTTATATATTTATAATATGTATATATTTATTTTTATGTATTATTATATACAATATAATGTTATATATTATTATATGTACTACATATAAATTATTGATATATTATTTATATTTATAATTTATAAAATGGCATAAAATAATTTTTATTTGTATTTAATAGTTTTTCATGAGATTTAAAATGATATATTTAGAATATTTATATATATATTTATATATATATATATATATTTATATATATAATATTTATATATTTAGACTTTTATATTTAGATATTATTATATATTATTCTTATGTATATTCTTGATATATGTATATTTATGATTTATAAATTGGCATAAAATATATATCTATTTTTTTGCTTTATAAATAGTTAATGTTTTTCATGAGTTTAAAAAGTGAATAAAACATGTATTTATTTAAAAATGGAATGCAATGGCCATAGACATTTTCCCAATGTTGTGGCAACTTTGGAATATTTTTCCCTATCATACTGTGAATAAATCATCCACGTGCAGGACTTGAGTATTTACCTGTGACTTTGCATAACTTTCTGCTGATCCATTTGAGGACATTATGATTTGAGGTTATGGGTAAAGCTGACTCAGCATTGAATGTTTTGCCTTGGAGTAGTGGGGTCCAGTCCTACCTGTGGGGCACATGTCGTGTCCATTGGGGACCTCCTGCAGGGGGACGTCCTGGGGATAGAGCGGCTGTGAAGGGTAGTACTGCGGCTGCTGAGGGTGGACCACGCCAGGGAGGTGCAACTGGGGTCCGACGGCGACTCCTCCGTTTTGCTTCTTTGGACAAACAAGACACAGACTGACTATTTACTGCGTCGTTTCCGTCGCGGCTAAATGTGACGCATTATCTTTTTTGCTGTGTTGTTTTATTTCTCAGCTTATCGTGCGATGACGGCGCGTACGAGAGATCTCGCTGGGAGGGGGAGACGGGACTGGACGGGGGTGGAGGGTGTGGGTGTCGAAGAGATATGGAATTCTTTGTGGATGTAAGAGATAGCTGCATTCCATTTTTAGCATATCTACACGCGCACTGGCCAACAAACCTCAATAGATATTGTTGAGCGGCTTCTGTTTGAAAGAAAAGGGAAGGAAAACAACATTTTCTCACCAAAGTAAGTGTGCGAAGTGTAATTAAACATTCAAGTATCCGAGCTGCGCATTACACAACAATCGGATAAGCCTCGCCTGCTCAAACACAGCAGCGTTTATCAGTAGCCGGCCTGCTCTACGCACGCTGGGTGTGGGGAGGAGGTCAATTTACGAGAGCCTTTATGGGTTTGAGAATGAGACGCCACTCCTATCTTCCTATGGGTCCGGTCAGAAAGTGAGAGTGCATGAAGGAGCAACATGATGATTGATGGATTGGAAAAAAGGGACGACGATAGCCAAGGCCAAAAATCACGCATGGCGTAGGGGGAGGAATGATGTGCTCAGTCTTTCAGTGGAGCAGGACAGTGAGAGTAATCTGCCACTGAAACTGCTCTTCTGTCAGGAGATGTTGCTGTGCATTGGATGATGCTGGTTGTCCATGACGGAAAGGAGCCTCTGTACCGTATTTAAAAGTGTATGTTATGTAGTGTAAATAAACCTTCAAGGCTTCATGTCCAAAGTGGGCCTTTTGTTTTTATTGGCCCTTTATTGGCATTATTGAAAAAAACCAAAATGAACTGACTATTAATAAGATGTTATATTAGTTATTAGACCGATTTTCTTTGTCACATATAAGCTAAGATGTTTAGTTGGGGTAGCTTAGTCAATTTTGGTGTACGCTGGATTGTGTTTCGCCATCTTAATGTCCAAATATTTGTATGTATGCGGCCCTTGATGACAAAGTTAGGACACCCTTTTTTAATGTGTAAAGAGCTTAGTTGTGAGTTGTGCGCTATAAATAAACATGAATTGTATTGTTTGTACAGCAAAAAAAGAAACATTGCCCCCTCCGCCTGTACGTCGAAATAAGTTTGCCTCACCTTTTGACCACATCCGCCCCGGTGTACGAGCGTCTCAATTCCAAAGGCGAGCCCCGCCACCTGAGCCAATTAGGGGTGGCGGAGCTGCAACCTTCCATGTTTTGTATCGGGCCGGTGTGAGGTTCCCATTAGCATATAACCTCCATCTCTTATCCTAATGTGCCGCGGCTCTGCATACAAATGGAGGCATTTGTGTTGCTGCTCCCTGGCCTTCACCCTTCCGACGCTCACCTGACAGGAATCCCAATGTTCCCTGCTAGCGACGACTCTGTACAGTTTGGAAAGACGGGCGGGGACCTGTTTGATGGTGGTGTGGTGACTGTGATAGCACCAGTTAGCGCAAGGTCCTGGGCGACATGGGGAAGTCGGATCTTAGCCGGGTGGTGGTGGCGCAACAGTTCAGAAGGCCAACGAAGGAAATTGTTCAACATTTGGTTGGTGAAATCATGAGGACAGCATGTGAACACACATGGGCACGTATTGCATTGGGGACACATGAAGGGTGAAAAAAAATGGGAGGTGATGGAATCCAGAGTTGCAACAATCTGGCAATGACACTCCCTGCCTGGGCTGCGTCGTAGGTAGTCTGAGGTAACTTACGAGGAGAGAGCGGGGAGTGGGGGTCTTACCGTCGCGGCCAGACGGTCACAGGGGTGAAGGGCCGGATAGGAAGAAACTGGATCCATGTAGTAACTCATCCTGGACACTGTGGACAGCAGAAGCTGGGCCTGCTGGAGGGATGAACAAAGCAACACATGAGGCAGCGTGAAGTCCGCCATCAATCACGCACTGTTTACACCCTCTTTCTGTGTGCGTGTGTGCGTGTGTGTGTGTGTGTGTGTAAGAGCATTTGCGAGTGAGGCAGTGTTAAAATTGGAACTCTCAACTCTGAAACCCTCATCTGGGAATTGGTAGTGTGACGCTTCACATACACTACCAGTCAAAAGTTTGGAGACACTTACCCGTGCTGTATGAGAGGGTGTGTCTAAACTTTTGGGCAAATGTGCTTGCAAGAGGTCCTGGCCCGTCTCCTCGACATAAACATGTCATAGAACGAACGCGATGCCTTCCTTCCGGCCGGTTATTATTGATAGCTGCCACCATTTACAATAGAGATAAGCACACCCTCTTGAAAGTTGACACCAAATCAGAAAAGGTGCATACACAGCGTTGTGTCATGAAGTGATGGTGCATGCCTTGTATCAAGTAGTGTGACATCACTTCATGGTACAAGTGTAAGTAAATTGAACTACTGTATGTGATGTCTTCCAATATCAATTGTATTGTAATTGTTCAAAAGAAATTCAACCAGTATCCATCCATCCATCCATTTTCTATACCGCTTATCCTCATTAGGGTCGCGGGGATGCTGGAGCCTATCCCAGCTGACTTCGGGCGAGAGGTGGGGTACACCCTGGACTGGTTGCCAGTCAATTGCAGGACAGACATACAACCATCCACACTCACATTCACACTCTAATGGACAATTTAGAGTCGCCGATTAAGCTAACATGCATGTTTTTGGAATGTGGGAAGAAACCGGAGTAAGGGAGGACATGAGCTGCCCAACGGAGATTCGAACCCTGATCTCCTGACCTTTGAAGCAAATAAGTTATGGCACGCGCGTAGTGCATATGTACCATGGGCTTTGACTTTGCGGGTTATTTAGTGTTTCAATTTAGATTGCGGCCGCATGGTGGATGAGTGGGTAGCACATTGGCCACACAGTCAGGAGGTTCAGGGTTCGAATCTCCGTTAGGCATCTCTGTGTGGTTTGCATGTTCTCCCCGTGCGTGCGTGGGTTTTCTCCAGGTACTTCGGTTTCCTCCCACATTCCAAAAACATGCATGTTAGGTTAATTGGTGACTCTAAATTGTCCATAGGTATGAATGTGAGTGTGAATGTTTGTCTATATTTGCCCTGCGATTGACTGGCGACCAGTCCAGGGTGTACCCCGCCTCTCGCCCAAAGTCAGCTGGGATAGGCTCCAGCATACCCGCGACCCTAATGGAGGGTAAGGATAAGCGGCATAGAAAATGAATGAATTTATATTGCTTAAGGTGGTGGTTATGAGTAACTGGTAACAGGATCACATGACTGATACCATGTATGTAGCGCATCCAGGTGCCTGTGAATAAACAGGCATGTTTGATTAATCATAGTCGATTAATCTGAAGCCACCCCCACCCCCCAAACCTTGACAGGTCACCATAGTCATCCCACTAGTTCAGAACCAAACCAATATGAACCCAAACGGTTTGCCTAAAACACAAAAACAATTGATCTGCTTTCATTGCCGAAGACGAAAATGAAATCTGCAGCAATTAATCGATTAATCGATGATTAATTGATCAACAACTATTAATCAACTTCTATTTAGAGTGAACATGGTAAATGGATTGACTAATTCCAGACAATACAACAATTAATTGATAGGTGATTAATTATCCAGTTAATCACCAACTATTTTACATTCAAGTAAACATTTTTTAAATTTAAAAATATAAATATGAAAGCAGCCCTAGTATGGTTGTGTTTTAGGCAAAACAGGACATTCGCAAACATCAGCATCAGCTTTAACTTTGGAAAACACTGACGGACATGTTTGCCTTTTTTCTGCGATGCTGTTCATGTTGATTTGGTCCATCAAGGATCTAGCAAATTACCCAATTAATAAAATCCACATGCTTTAGATTAATCGACCAAAAGCTTAATTGGTAGTTTTAATTAAAAAAAAACATTACTCAGACTGAAATCAGAGGATATTCACATTTAAACAATGATTAGTCAAAGAAAAAATAGTTGTTGAATAATTAGATAATCGACTAATCACTGAGTAATTGTTGCAGCTCTGGACTGTTTACCACTTTCACCCGAATACGAGTGCCCAAGAGAGTCCAGAGTTTTTCTTCCCATCACTCACACACACACACACAAACACCAGTGACCTTTGGGGTTTCAAAACAGCACCGCCATGTGGTGTATTTGCCAGACAAATAGTACAGGCAACACAGGAGGGGTGTGTGTTTTGACAAAGTTTTCCCCCGTTAGTGTGCAGAGGTCCATGCAGGACTAGAGGAGATCATTACAGATAACACCCCCACAATTAGTCCTACAAGGCGCACACAAAATATTAAGTTTTCCTGAAAAAGCCATTTGTCACATGTGCCTTGTTGGCAGATTGTGAGATGACGAGGCAAGGCTTGCGGATGTGCACTTGTTTCAGAAGACGCGCCAAGTGTGACTCCTCGGCCGAACGCTCCCGTCTTCCCAGCGCACCGCGTGAGGTTATGCACTCAAAAGTAACCCAAAGGTTCTTTTTTACCTTTTTTTACGCACGAATTCAACGGTAAGGCAAAGGACTCGAACAACTAAGTGAAGTTCGCGCATGTTTTAATTGTGGAAGGAGATGCTGCGGGAGTAATGCAAACGAAAGAAGAAGAAACAGGAACGCACGCCAGGCAGCGTGAAAGGTCTAAGCAATAATGGCTCCAACTTACCGAGCGCTCGGGGTGTGAGGAGCTCGCCTGCAGACTTGTCAGACTTCAGAGATGCTCTACCTGCTCCGAGCGCGGAGTCCCGCCGGGAAAGAAAGAAGAAGGAATATTACGCACACACACACACACACACTTGTAGTCCCTCCCTCGATCATCCACGGGGATCCTCTCTTCCAATCTTTTATTTCCCCTTGGCGTGGATTCCTTGCAGCAGCGCTCATGCAGAACAGGTGGAAACCTGCAGGACTGTCCACTCAGCAGCAGGTCTGCCTTTCCAAAGGTTATGTGCCCACTTTTCACTGGTGGGACGCGTTTAAACATTTAAGCGTGCTTTGGCTCAGTTTTTGCAGAGACATTTTGGTGAGGATCTGGATAAAGGTGCAGGTGCAGGAGTCCATCTGCTTACAGTGTCACCCAAGAGTAAAAAAAAAAAAAAAAAGAAGTGCACACTGTACATTTCAGCAACCAGTTTTCCCTGCCAGCAAAAATGATGTGGAAAGCCGTCGAATCTACGTTTAGAACGGGTTGAGAAGTGAAAGGTAAAAAGAAACATCTCCATAATGTTGTCCCTTTCCTGTCTAAATTTGGTTGAAAATCGTCTATTTTGCGGCTATATTTGGACCAAATCAGTCTGGATGTCTGAATCAAGGATGTCTGCTTGTGAGTGTGAATGTTTGTTTGTCTGTATGTGCCCTGCGTTTGACTGGCGACCAGTCCAGGGTGGACCCCGCCTCTCGCCCAAAGCCAGCTGGGATAGGCTCCAGCATGCCCGCGACCCCTATGAGGATAAGCAGCATAGAAAATGAATGAATGAAAGAAAGTCTGTTTCTGTGTTAAATCAAGACAATGACGGACCGACCAGATGTAGCCCGAAAAATACTCTTCTATTGTCGGGTGGGTTACAACCAGTGGCGATTGCTCAGCTTCCCCTAAATAAAAGTGGCAAAAAAATGTACTGCTGTGTGTACATTTGCACTAAAATACCTTCATCTTTTGTTCAGAATCAGCTACTTATAACAGGTAACTGACACCACTTCGTTTTTACAAGCATCTACTGACTTCGATGGGGAAGTGTAGAGTGGGTTGGTCCACCGCCCGAAACCGGGCGGTCATTGGATAAATGCTGGGCTTTGTCCCGCCCGTCGGACGCTCAGTATCTCTGGGAGTTTGTGGGGCAGTGGGCTGGCCCGGACGCTCGGCTTCCGCATGATGATCGAATGATCTGTCTGAGGCGGAATCCCTTTTTGATTGACAGTAAAATGAGCGAATCGGCAATCTTGAACTTTTTCATTCCGTTGTTCTTTGACTTTACCGACCCCCAACGACTTTGTCTTTGGTAAAAATGACTTGGAACGAAGGTTCGAATTGGCGACGCAACGAAAACATACAGAAGGTTGTCAACACAAGCGCCTAACAGTGCGAACAAAACCATCCCACATGGAACACACAATGTAACTGTGCGAGTTTCAAACATGCAAAATCTGCAAGCTGCAAGGCATGCTGGGTAACCTCGCTGTAGCTACATTTCAAGAAAAAAGTTCAAACTCCATTTAACATAAGATATTTGAGAAAACTGAGGCGGAGGATTTCTGCAATGTGGGTCGCCGCTTGTCATTACGGGGTGATGGTGGGTCCAACCAGTTCAGAACCACTGTTCTAGGGAAGTCTGAAAAAGAGTGTCTACATTTTTGGGGGGTACAACCTGTATATTCATAAAAAAACATGCGGTTTTGTGGTTGAATACCTATTATTAGTAAAAAAATATGCATTTTAGCAAATTGTACACACTGTATTGTTTGCCTAAATTAAGCCTTTTTGAGCATAAAGACAGCTAAATAAACTAAAATGTGGGTATAAGACATATTCAATGACATGATGATATTCTACGATCCATCCATTTATGGTTCAATGTTATTCTGCGCCGGTCACTAGGTGTCAGTGATGTTGCTGTGATGCTCGGTGAGACACACAAGCACCAGACTTGATCGTCGGAACAACAGGCTTTTTTTACAGGTGTCAATTACCTCACAACAGGCCCAAAAATCCCTAATACTAATGTCTAATAATAAAACCCATGCTAAGGCCAAACTCAACTCTGCACCTTCAATGTCACTTCCTGTCCGTCACTCACTGCCCTCCCCTGAAACACATTTACAGCAACACACAGGAGCACGAGTAAATGGCTTATTTTGTCTTATTATGTCCACTATGTTGGCTAATAAGAACGTAAAGTTGACAATAGGGGTGTTATTTCATGTCAAGAGGGCTCTAATAATGTTAAAACCATATTTAGAAAGTTGCAAACATTTTCCGAAACATGCTTTTTATGCTTCAACTACAAAAATATTTAATTCATAAACAAGGAATCCTACTTTAAATAAAACATGTACCACGGCCGGGTCTGGAAAGAATTCCCTTGGCCAAAAGAGGGATTACTGCGTATTGCAACACAAGTGAGTACCAAGGCAAATGTGTCTTGTTTGCAGGCAAGCGTGAGGGTGGTGGTGTGATGATCTGAGGCTGTATGCGCTTCATTGAAGGAACACATGAATTCCAACATGTACTGCGAGTCCACAGCACAGTACCACCTCAAACGTGTTCAGCTGGGGCTGGTTTTCCACTCTAAAACCTTCTACTCTAAAACCTTCTGTCCTCAGGGGGACAGAAATGTGCCCCCTAATTTGAAATAATATTGGGAATGTCTATGAATTCATTTACACGGTACACACTGAACTTGTAACTAAAACCAGGAAGGTACAAGAAAATGGAGAGCAGTAAAGCATATTGAAGAGTTAAACTGGATGTTGAGTACAATAAATGTGTACATGTTGGCAGGTCTGCCCCACTATTTGAGAAGCACTGGAAAAACGCGAGTCTCCAGCGTTTGGAGCTTCTGATCCTTCCACTAACCTCTTAAATAAGTTCTGAAGGACTGAGTCATTATACGTGAACATTTTTAATTAGATTCAAGTGTGTTTCTTTGCGTGTTTGCGTTAGTTGTGTCTAACTGGGTGAAAAAACTCACATTTGAGTCAAGATGGCGCCCAAGTTGTACATAAAGTACGTGATGGGTGTCATCATATCGTCCTCTGCATACCTGCTGACCCCGCACGCCGAGCAGCCTTCTGCGAAATGAGAGGCTGCCTCAAGCAACATCGCAGATCTTCAGGTCCACCTGTTTAGCCTCGATAGCGCCTGCAGATAAACACCCGACGGCAAACCAGCTTTATCTGGCCATTTTTGCTTATTTCTACGCGTTATTAGTTTATGTATTTATACGGGGGCTCAGATAGCCAAAGGAGATTAGACGTGGCGTCTAAAGCTGCGTCGTGTCTGAAACAGCTTGTGGCTTCGTGATAATTCCGTGACCCCTCCCGGTTCAGCATTTGTTTGAATTAGAAAGTGCAGGCTGACAGCCTCTCGTCTTAACAGTAAATCTTCACCAGCGAGGCTGAGGAGATGTGAGTGTGTCTGTGGAAGACGTGAATGGGGGGGTTGGAGTCAAGTCCAAGGTGAGAGGCGTGAAGAAGTACTAGTAGGGGGTTCAAGGGTTAGGCAGCCTGCCTTTTCTCACTTAGTTTAGAGGGCCCTCAGCGGGACACAGATGGGCAACACGTCCAGGGCAAAAAGGGGTATGACTTATGGCCATGTGGAGATAAACACAAAAGCACACGGCTCACTCCTGTGATGGGGCCAAATGCGGTCCAGATCTGCCGCAATGCCGTTTCAATTAGACGCTCCAGCACTTCAAAGTCCTCTTGTGCATGAAGACGCTATCATCACGTCGCCCACGTGTTCTCCACCTCCTCACTGCGGTGCCACCTGCCCGCCAAGCCTTTGCCTTTGCCTTGGCGGCAGTTGCATGCGAAACAGAAAGTGAAAACAGTGCCGAGCAAGGACCGATGAAACGTGCATATAGTTATGGAAGAAATACATACAGAAATAAGAAACACCAATGTATTTACAGTACAGTCGAAAACAGTACTGTCTTTAAATGCAGGATTTTTCATTCGTTAATACATTTCAAATAAAAGTCATTTTCAAGTTTTAACATGAAAAACCTGTACAGGTTTTTTTTTTAATTCCCATCTTGTCTCATCTTAAGACATTTCTTAAATAAAACTTGCCTTTATTATTTTTAAGTTTTAGAGCGTATAGAGGGCCACTACACTGTGGCAACAGAATGGTGTGGCTTGCTGTGATGCGTTTACGCCAGTTCCGATAAAACAATGAATTCATGAAATGACCTTGTTTTTATGACACTCTCTTTTTTTTTACCACTATTAGATCATGTCCCTCATACAGAGGGTTGTGTCAGGAAGGCCATCCGACGTAAAACTTTATCAACCAGTCCAGAGCTTACCCCGCCTTTCACTTGCAAACAGCTGGGATAGGCTCCAGCATACCCGCGACCTGAGTCACCCCAGCAAAAAGTGGCATAGAAAATAGATGGACGGATAGTATTTTATCTTTTCAAGCAGTTTTGGATTGTTTAATTACTTTTAAAATCTTGTTTTCTGTGGAATGAAAAGTGCATTACAAAAGAAATATATTACTGTAATATAATTATTGATTGAAGTTATTGAAGAACTGAATTGATGAATACATTATTACACACTTTGTTACATATTAGTTGACAATGCATTATGGGTTATTAATTATTATCCAAGATCCAAGATTTCCTCATTCCTAATTAATGTATTTTCTTATGGTAATTAAAATTGTAAACAACAATCTGCTATTTTTGTACATGTACTATGTAATATGCAATTTTATCTAAATTATTCATGAGTTACCCAATCACGACCGATGCTTTTTTTGTACACAGCATGACAACTATTTCATAGTATCCTTTGCAAAGTTCAGCAGAAGCTGTTTTTTTTTTCCCATTGTGGCTGAATGACAACAATTCTGCAAAGTTCAGTGGGCCCAAATTCTTCCCCAGTGCTGTAAGAGACTCATTGCAAGTTATGACAAACGCTTGATTGCAGTTGTTGCTGCTAAGGGCGGTCCAACCTGTTATTAGCTTTAGGTTAAAATCGCTTTTTCACACAGGGCCATGTAGCTTTGCATTTTTTCTCCCTTAATAATCAAAGGTTTCATTTAAAAAATGCATTAAATGCATTAAAAAATGCATTTTGTGTTCAGTTGTGTTGTCATTGACTAAAATTTCCATTTGTTTGATGATCTGAACATATCACTTATGTTGACACAATATGAAAAATATCCCTTTTAAAAGCACCGTTCATACATTAAACATGCAAAAGGGCTGTAGAATAAAAATGTTTCTTGACATGTCCAAGATCATTTATACGCACGAACTAACACACAGACCCAACTCATATGTAACACATGCCATCCATCCTTTTTCCTCCGCTTATCCGGGTCCGGGTCGCGGGGGCAGCAGCTTCTGTAGGGAAGTCCAGACTTCTTGGTCCCCAGCGACCTCTTTCACCTCCACCGGGAGGACACCAAGGCGTTCCCAGGCCAGCTGTGAGACATAGTCCCTCCAGCGTGTCCTAGGTCTTCCCGGGGGCCTTCTCCCGACTGGGCATGCCCGAAACACCTCACCAGGGAGGCATGTCTTTTCCAGGTCTACAAAGCACATGTAGACCGGTTGGGCAAACTCCCACATACCCTTCAGTACCATTGCAAGGGTGTAGAGCTGGTCCGGTGTTCCGCGACCGACACCAGCTGGGGTGCTCTCCAGAACCCCTCTGATAGACTCCAAGAAAGCTGGGTACTCTGAACTGCCGTTCGGCGCATACGCGCAAACCACAGTCAGGACCCTTTCCCCAGCCCTAAGGCGTAGGGAAGTAACCCTCTCGTTTACTGGGGATGACTCCAACACAGATGCACCAAGCCGGGGGGCTAACAATAAGCCCACACCAGCTCGCCGCCTCTCCTCTGCGACAACTCCAGAGAAGAACAAGGTCCAGCCCCTCTCAAGGAATCTGGTTCCAGAGCCCAAACTGTGGGTTGAGGTGAGTCCGACTAGATCTAGTCGGAATCTCTCCGCCTCTTCCACAAGCTCCTTCCCCACCAGAGAAGTGACGTTCTATATCCCAAGAACCAGATTTGGCCGCCGAAGACCAGGTCGCCCGGACACCCGCCCTTGACCACTGCCCAAATCACACAGCACCGGACCCTTATGCTTGCCCCTGCAGGTGGTGGGTCTGCGGGGGGGAGTTCCCGTGTGGCTTCTTCGGGCTAGGCCCGGCCAGGCCCCACGAGTGAAGACCTGGCCACCAGGTGCTTGCCTGCGAGCCCCTCCCCCAGGCCTGGCTCCAGGGTGAGGCCCCGGTATCCCACGTACGGGCGAGGTGCGGTCACTCCTCTCGTTGTGTAGCATGTAGCACATGTATAACCCAAATTCCCCAAAGCTATGTTTTAAGCCTGCATGATTTAGGATCTGGAGAAACGTGCTTCTGGTGCTTGTCAGCACTCATGCTGCTGGGGTGCATGCACAATATTTCACTCCAGCATATTGTCACTTACAATGGAAAGCATTTCGTTGAAGAATATTATGATACAAAACCACCAAAATAAGTCTTCTTGAGATGTCATCATGTGTGACTTGAACAAAGTTCTGCCACCCCCAATCCACCTCCCACATACTGCAGGGTCTTGATGACCCCCCTCGCCATTTTCTCATTTTGGATGTTCCAAAGATAGATCTGACTGGTAGGTGATATTAATGGCCTTTTATTAGCATCGACTTGATTGCTGCAGATTTTTAGAAGTAAGAGGGGACGGAGGGAATGATAAAGAGAGTGAGTCGTCCGCCTACGACGCCTCGCAGGGGACGGCCTCTTCCCTTTGATACCCTGCCCAAATGTGTTCCTCCATAGAAACTGCCCTGCAGATGTTGTTGCTGCATGAGGACTACAAAGAAGGAGCCCTTTATGAGGCCGGTGTCTATTTTGGGCTTCCCAAGATGTTGGGAGTCCAGTCATTCAAAGAAGACTTCATCTTTCTGCCGTTTTATGTCCTTGCCGGGATATTTATAGATGAAAGCCCACGTCTAATAGATAAAGCGAGGATGTATTGTCTGTTAGGTATCAATATACCATGGGGCTGTTCTTGGCACCAGCCAGCCAGAGAGCAAATGGGCAAACATGCATGGTAACGGATTTTTTTAAAAGGGTCTCTGAGAGAGAAGCATGACTGTTGCACTGAGAGGGTCTTAGGGGCAATATTAGCTCTTGATATTATCTTTAATTAAAGCACCGATCCCCCAGCCAAGTTGTGCAAACACTTCTAAATAGGCTCTGTAAATCAGACAAACATCCTCAATATTCCATGGCTCCTCCAGATGGTTTTGGTTTCTCAAGATCCCTTTTCACAGGAGATGCTACGGGGACGTCCATCGTCTTTTCCGGTCAGCCTCTTGACACCACTGCTTGACCTAAGTCACGTCGTGGGCTTGTTGCATTTGTGCCCCGGTTGCTCCCAACGTTATGATGTCACGGGGTTATGATGCTCGAGTTCATGTACCTCCACCAATGCCCTCCTTGCTGATGTATTTGTCCACTTGCACTTAAAATACCCAAGTGATCCTTTGCTCTGGTGAAGATGATCAGTTCATCATGCATCACAGCAAAACCAGAAGCAATACAGAACATCCCTGTCACTGGTGAATAACCAATAATGAGTGTTGTGTTGCTGCTGTGGAGAGCGGCTGAGGAACGCGTGTGTATTGCTGGAACTCAGCACTGCAGTTGGTGTGTTAAGGTCGGGAATACAATTTGAAAAAGCATCAGACTCCGTGTGCTTCTGTCGTGACTTACAAGACGACGCTACGTCACAGCTTCAACATCTCTCCCTCACTCTTTTGCATTTTTTTGTAATTTAATTAATAAATGATCACTTTGTGGTGTACTATGCCCTGTCATTATTTAGCAAACATTGAAAGACGAGTCATATATAGTATTCTGATCACAAGAAGCCTGTAATATTATGCTGATGAAGCATTATCTTAACTTGCAGAATGAAAAAAAAGTTAGCCCATTCTGTTTGGAAGTGGTATCTTTTTGGGCTTCTTACTTTGTCCTTCTTCCAGTTTCAAACCTTTTCTTAAGTTTAGAATAGATTCATTTTGTCTTATAATTGCTTATCAAGTAATACTAGTACTGGTGAATATAGGGGTGCTTGTTCATGTCTACAGGGCTCTAATAATGGTAAAAAAAAAAAAGAGAGGCATTTTTAGAAGGTCCTAAACAGGTTTTGCTCTAACTACAAAAATATCGAATTGATTGTTATTGAATCCTACTTTGCGAAAATTCACTTATTGAGGTTGGGTCTGAAACCATTTAACCGCGATAAATGAGGGACAACTGCATTAGTAATTTTTTGTGCAAAATAACCAATTAACAGAATTAAAAACAAACAGCCTGAGATCAAACCTACACCCTGTGCCGTTACACCCACAAGGACTGACATGGGAATAGGCAAATTCTGCCATGTTGTTCCTTTTTTCTGCTGCCTGCTGTCAATCATTGTCAGGTTACTCATCTCTTTTTTTCTCTCCTGCCTCGGGCTGACTTGGTGCCCCATTGCAAAACACGGCCACCATATTGTTTACGTTCCAACATATTGCATGTGCTTCACCTCCACTTTCGTTGAGAACATTAGGGAACGGTTCAGTGCAATCTGAGGTCAATGAGAGATGATGAAAGACTACTATTGTAAGAAACAAGGAAGTGAGGACACGAGTGAGCCGTGCAGAGACACATCCGATGGGTTAAACCGGAGGTGGGCAAACTTTGGGGCCGTTTAATCGAGGGTGGCCATCAAACAGAACAATATACTTACTCACGGTGCAACCAAACCAGAACACAACACATACACAGCAGGTTAACGCATCAAAAAATAACTACTACTACGTGGGTGATTACCAACAACAACTAACTTACAACTAACAACTTAAAACTGTTATTTCCAAATGCCCACAAGGCATGCTGGGTAGTTCGGCGACAACAACAATATGACCTATGAACAATAAAACATTGGCTATGAAGAATATGTTAACGTCAGTCCTTGTCTACTTCTCAGATGACCCCCTCGACAGACTTTTGCAAAAGTAAGCAAAGACGCGACAAACACGACATAATGTTGAGACAAAGAGCAACACTAGCTACCCGGCATGTCTTGCGGCGGGAATATATGGCAGTATTTTGTTTTTTGGGCTTGGGTGCTGCACCTAGATGTATGATTTGTATGGTGCAGTAGGTGGGATACTTTACGTGTTGACTTCCATGAGGCTATTTTGGCAACTCAAGCGTCCCACAAAAGCACCGCAAATCATGTTGCTGGCTACAGTTCTGATGTTAAAGGCTTTAAAAAAGCAATTTGGAAATGTCCGCTGGGCCGGATCAAGATGTTTGGCGGGCCTGATGTGGCCCACGGGTTTGCCCATCTCTGGGTTAGACACTTGGCGCGGCTTGTGGACAACTTTAATTGTGGAAAATGACAAGGATTGGCGAAAAAGAAAGTTGCGGGAATTGGACAAAGTTGGGAAGCAGCACATTATTGGAGGTTGTTAAATTTGTGTGAATTGCTGCAAACATCCAAAAAATCCTGGAGGGTCTGATATCTACCTAATGTCGGTTTGCCACTGCTGGGCCCCGACTTCATAAGTACCACAGGTAAAGGTAAAAAAAAACCCCACCTCACACCATATTGAATGGATCAGTCGGACTTTCCTGTAGTTACTTGGTAAGAAGACACATTTGATCCAGGCGGAGACCGTGGGCAGCAAGGAAAAAAGTAGACACTGGACCAGGGATGGGACTGGGACAAAAACCCTAAACCTTTTGGTTCAAACTCCATGACCCACAAATAAACGGCCGTCAATGGGCCCATTATTAATCGGGCCACCGAGAAAACTCCCGGTACTACCGATGGCCAGTCTCCCCTAGCGCTGCCGAAAGAGGGTACGCTGATGTTAGCAGGTGTGTTTGTTTTGGTCATTTCCTGCCATCTGTCAAAGGTTTACTTCATGTTTAGAGGCCTGAGCAGAAGTTGCCATTTTAGTGAAACAGCCAAGATGAGTAGATGCCATGCATTGGAAAACAAACATCCTTAGAACGTTGTTGTTACTTTTTTTTGTCGTATAAACGCCACTGCAGGCTTCGGAAGGAACAGGCGGGGGCACTGCAAGGAACATCTAGCGGTTACACTCTGAGCGTTGCCTTAAAAGAGCCTGTTGCCTGATAAAAGCACGAAAAAAATCTTAAGTGCAGAGACGGGAGGGGAAGAACAAGATGGCGAGTTTAACATGCCACTGTTGATAAGCTACTGGCTTGGCGCCAGGACGACACCCACACTCCGCCCCCACGCACAACAAACACGCACACACACATCGTGGCAAACTCCGCCTTGAAGGGAGGCAAGGGGATGTCAAAAGCAGCTGAATGAGTCAAATATTTGTTTCCTTGGACACCCTGAGTAAGTAAAGTACTACGTAGTAGCTTGTTGGCCACGCTGGGGTTGTTAACGCTGATAACAACGTCAACACCACGAGTGGAACTGTCCAATTCCTTCCCGAGACCCATCCTGTGATGCTTCTGTCTCCACGGGACGGCTTATCAGGAGCGATGAGAGGCTTTTCATTCCATGCCTGTTTGGTGTCCCGTCTACAAACGGCATTTCTCGCACCCTCCCAGGGTTGATGACGGCCATGTTTTGCAACCACACTTGCTCAAATTTTGCTGACGTGTGCCTCGCCTGTCCCCTGATTGGACGCACCAAATTTGGCGGCGATTTGACTTAACAATCTAAAGTTACAGTTCTGTAGCACACATCGTGGCACATGGGAAAGTCGGTCCAATTTATTTGGTGTATTTCTAAGAAAGGGGGGGAAAAAGCACATGCCGCACAAATTTTGACTAATTTTTACCCGTTTGCGAGCATCGGTTCAAAAGTAGACGCTTACAGCATAAGTTAGAAACCGACACTAATCCCTTCTTTATCTTGGTTAATTGGTTCCAGACCCAATCGTGATGTGTAAATCTCCACAAAGTACACTTCCTTGTTTATATATGACATTTTTGCAGTTAGACCATAGAAAACCTGTTTGCAACCTTCTGCTTTTAACATGAATAGAGCCCTCTAGACATGAAATAACACCCCTATAGTCAACTTTACACTCGTATTACCCGACATAGTTGACATAGTACAGAATATAGGACATAAATAAGACTTGTACTCGTGTGTTTTGCTGTAAATGTGTGATAGGGCAGACATTGTGTCGGGAGTTCAGAGGTGAGTTTTAGCTTGGTGTGGGTTACGGCCGCAACAGTAGCCTGTGTTTTTATTAGGCATTATGGCAAATATGCAAATATGAAAAATCGTGACAGAGTGAAGCTGCATAATCCGAAGCCCAAAGCGGCGAAGGATAACGGCAGCGATGGTACACAGTTTTGCCGGTGAGCATATCAGATGCCAATTACACTTGGAATGCGGATTACTCGTAAATGACAAACATTTCTTTTAATGCCCCCGAGAAGCTTTAGAACTGCAAGGTCTTTGTCTCGTCCGTGCCCGCTGCGTGCAAATGTGATTACAGAGAGAAGAAAGAAGAGATGTTCCAGAAAATGAGAACTGTATCTGCAGATCTCTGCTGCACTTGATTTGAGGAAAGTACAGAGAGTGGGATAATGGCTCTCCTCCACTTTCACTCTCCTCCACACACACTTCTCATCAGGGCGGTCTGGCAAGAAGGTGTGTCTTTGTTTGGCGGCTTCATGTTCCCCTTTCTAACCGCCGGCCGCCTCCACTCGTCCACACCTCACTCAGCCCCTCTTTGCCCTCCCACACCTTAGACACACACACACACACACACACACATCTATTTATAGAGCACAGTTGATTTAAGAATGTCAGGTCCACATTAGGCCAAGGATTTTTTTTTTTTTAAAGGAAACAGTCTGTTTCTGCTTTTGACCTACCATATTATTTCATTTCCTTCACGGGAATCCCACTTTCTCTGACCCCTCTTTGGTCTTTAATACCCGTTTCCTTCTATCCGTGCTCGTACGCATGCGGTCTGCCGCTGCCAAGCTATATCAACGTCTGTTTAAAGACCAGCGAAAAAGTAAAAAAGGGACAGTAAAAGCAACTTTTCCCTTGGGACAAAATGAAATCCAATTCATCCGTTCTAGACACTCGGAAATATAATGGAGTAATTACAGTTTTGCGTGCATACTTAAATGAACTTTTATAGTGTTTCTCACCCTCCCCAGTTAATAAGAGCAAAAAAAGAGACAGATGCAGTTATTAGTTTAAAACTGTATACATTTTCAATTGGCCGCAAGGTATGCTGGGTAGTCCAGGGCCAACAACAATATGAACTACGGACAATAAAACATGTGTCCTTGTTTACTTCTCAGATGACGCACTCGACATAGTTTTGCAAAAATGCAAAAAACATGGCAAATGTAGGGACAAAGAGTATCACAATCTACCCGGCATGCCTTGCGGCGGGAATATATGGGAGTTTTTTTATGGCGTGGATATTTATTTGTATGCCGACATGGTGCAGTAGGCGGGTTTCGTGACGTGTTTGGATTGTTTTTTTGAACAAGCTACAGATTGCGTCTAACTATTTTGGCGTGCCTGATGTGGCCCAAGGGCTGTAGTTTGCCCGCCTCTGGTCTATAGTGTCCTAATCCGAATAGAGCCCTTATCCATTCTTTACAGAGACTCGGTCTGCAATGCGTGCAACAGTGCTTCTCAAAAGTGACCCGTCAGGTGGTGAGAGACAGGGAGGACTTTCAATATTAGTGCAGTGCCTGCCAACATGTATGAATTTTCTCAGTATGGAATCTGACTCTTGAATAGGCTTTTCTGCGTTACTGCTCTCCGTTCTGTCGCATTTTGCTGGTTTCAGTTTCAAATTCGGTCTGTGCAGTACACACAAATAAATTGATATTATTGGTTGCGAAAAAGTATTTTACATCAGGGGGGCACAAAAACATTCCTGTCACCCGGTGAACCACATAAGACATATTTATGGCAAAAAAAATGTCAAAGCCAAATTGTGTTCTATCCTCTACAAAAACTGTGCCAGAAACAAAAACACTTTTTCAGGAAATACCCCAACATACAAACATGCCATAACTTTGCCACTGTTCAGACAAACACATCAGATAATACAATTTAGTAGTTGTGCTTTTGTAACCACATTATCTTAGTATATGCAAGCTCTGCTATTAAAAAAAAAAAACATGCATGAAAAGAGCTGCAGCTTGTTTCACGGCTCAACTCTGCCCTCTATCGGCCACTCTCTGAAGTACAAACCAAATTATTAAACCAAAACAGGACAACACAAACACCAATTGTCTGCAATGATGCACAAGTTCACTCAACTGAAGAAAAGACAACAAACAAAACCCAAAGTGACGCATGCAGTGACCAAAGCTACTGACTTCTGCGACCATCTCTAATTGCCCGCCGCCATATGTTAACACTCGACTTCCCACACAGCCGTGATGACTGCCTCGCTCTACCCCTTTAAGGCCCGGCCTGGAATGCTGCGGTTGGGGCATAATAGCCAACAGTAAAAAGTGACTCACTGCGGTGCTTCTTTGTGCACATTCATTCTCGTTGTTGACGTTGTCGGCCTGCGAGGGGATGTGTGACTTTTCCAGATATGAAGGCCGCACAGGAACAGGAGCCGCACTTGAGAGTGTGTTCTTGCTCTTTGTAAGCGGTGAGATGGTGATGGTGTCTCTCTCTTACGCAGCGCTCTTCTCCGGCAGGTATCTGCAGCTGAAATCACCGAATCACTGGCCTAGATCACGGATTCTGTGGGCTGCTTTGGTACATTTTGAGCCGTAAAGATGCGAAAACCGATCCAACAGTTGCTTGGATTGTCCTGTATGTCCTATATATATATATATATATATGTTTTTTATTTATTGTCAAACTATTTATTAACTCATAACTATGACTCCATTCCCATAATGTTTTACGTTTTCCCCAAACTAATTTCCAAAAAATACAACTTTTTTTGTTGTTGTTGGTTTTTTTTTCATGACATTACAAGTTTAAATAAAGTATTTTTAATTTAATATTTAATTTTGTGCTAGTAAAATGATATTGTTTTCTCTCATAATATTAAGGCTTTATTCTACCAAAATTACGGCTTCGTTTCTGGTTAAAATGCAACTTTTTTCTCTTAATATTTTGACTTTATTCTCATAAAACTAAAGCTGTTTATTTCCATTTATACTCATTTCTTTTGTAATTTTCTTGAAATTTTTTTTCTTGTAATATGACTTTATTCCCATAATATTATAACTTTTTCCCTAACCTAATTACCCCCCCCCCATTTTTTTTCAAATAATTTCAATAAAAATATGTACTCTGTACTACTAAAACAATTTATTTTCCTTCATAATATTACAATAAAACACTGCTTTTTTCTGGGTGGAATAATAAAAAAAATTCTCTTAACATTCTCATTTCATTCTCATAAAATCACAGCAGTTTTTGTTTCCATTCCTGCTTTTTTTTTTGTACATTTTCTTCTTGTAATATTATGAAGCACCACACTTTGGACACCCCTGAGTCTCCAAGACTTCAAGATTCGAACCCTCGATTTCCTGACTGTGCGACCGCCATGATCAGCCACAAGAAGTAGCGGTGGCACAAATAATCCCAGTTGAATGTAACTTGAAGCATAATAAACATAATAAAGGATAGTAAAAGGTTTTCTTGTTAAATCCACCACTCATGTCTCGTTGAGGCCTCCAAACTCCTCAACGGTGCCACAGAGCCCTCCGGTGGCCACATCTGGTACTACCTCCCCTCCTGAACAGGCTCACCAGGCGAGCTCCCCTTTATTAGATCCAGATTTGACCGTCTCCAGGCACAGATGAATGATTTTTGTAGTCTGCCGAGCAGCCAGCGTCGAGTTCAGCCTGTCAGACGTGTCTGGTGAAGGGGTAAAGAGGGGGGAGGGGGGTGGACGGAGGAGGAAGCAGAGACGCGGGCCTCAAAGTAAATGCTTTGAGAAAGCGGGGACTGGGGCGTAAAACCCAAAACTGGAGAGCTGGGCTCAAGTCCTGCAGCATTCAAGGGAACAACACGTTTCTTATTGAGGCGGGCCCCGGGGCCCGGATCCAAATGAGAGGTGACAGCGTATTCATTTGGCCCCCGTGTTTTTTTTTCAAGGGCCTTCCTCAAACGCTGCGTAATGACGCGCCGCCAGACTCATCATTGGACTTTGATGGCGCTGCTTGGTGGTGTTCGTGGAGGGATTTAAAAGGCTTCAAAGCGGGCGGGGCCTTTCCACTCGTGCAGCAAGATACTGGAAAGGCTCGCCGGGCCGAGGTGCAACGCGCTCGCAGCGTAAACACGCACATTAAGCGCATGCCAGAAGATATTGCTCGCAACGACAACACGCCGCTCGTCTCGCCGCCACATGTCACTCCCCAAACATCCTCCCGCGCTCCCGTGTCAGGCACTCCCCCGCCGCCGGCGCTAGGGATACCGCCGGCGAGGTCACATGGTGGACCCGTTGAGTGGCGGCACATCGGGAGGCATCGGGGAGGTCGTTAATTTATAGGGATGCTATTAGCGTCATAAATGTTCGCCTCATAAAATGTCTGAGTTGCTTTAATTTAATACTTCCCCTTGCTAATTATTGCCTCACGGAACACACACACACACACACACACACTACTGTCTGCGCTTTGCACGGGCCCCTTTTGGAGAAAAGTTGGCTTTGCATTGAGTTACAAATGACAAAAAATGGTTGTAGACCACCACAACGTATCCCAGCGTACATTTTGTGGATGTCCCCCATGCATTACACCACTATTGTGGTTTTTAATGATCCCTTTGACGAGCAAACACTTGAATTGGTCTAAAATCAAAATAGGAGCTGGAATTTTTAGCCGATGTCAAGGTCAAGCGATGCAGACCACCACAACGTATCCCAGCGTACATTTTGTGGATGTCCCCCATGCATTACAACACTATTGTGGTTTTTAATGATCCCTTTGACGAGCAAACACTTAAATTGGTCTAAAATCAAAATAGGAGCTGGAATTTTTAGCCGATGTCAAGGTCAAGCGATGCAGACCACCACAACGTATCCCAGCGTACATTTTGTGGATGTCCCCCATGCATTACAACACTATTGTGGTTTTTAATGATCCCTTTGACGAGCAAACACTTAAATTGGTCTAAAATCAAAATAGGAGCTGGAATTTTTAGCCGATGTCAAGGTCAAGCGATGCAGACCACCACAACGTATCCCAGCGTACATTTTGTGGATGTCCCCCATGCATTACAACACTATTGTGGTTTTTAATGATCCCTTTGACGAGCAAACACTTAAATTGGTCTAAAATCAAAATAGGAGCTGGAATTTTTAGCCGATGTCAAGGTCAAGCGATGCAGACCACCACAACGTATCCCAGCGTACATTTTGTGGATGTCCCCCATGCATTACAACACTATTGTGGTTTTTAATGATCCCTTTGACGAGCAAACACTTAAATTGGTCTAAAATCAAAATAGGAGCTGGAATTTTTAGCCGATGTCAAGGTCAAGCGATGCAGACCACCACAACGTATCCCAGCGTACATTTTGTGGATGTCCCCCATGCATTACAACACTATTGTGGTTTTTAATGATCCCTTTGACGAGCAAACACTTAAATTGGTCTAAAATCAAAATAGGAGCTGGAATTTTTAGCCGATGTCAAGGTCAAGCGATGCAGACCACCACAACGTATCCCAGCGTACATTTTGTGGATGGAAGAAATGATCAAGATCTTAAATTTATCGTAAATTACTTTACATTCTTATTGTAGTTTTTAATAATGAACCATTTATTTTGACGGTTTTATTCTTTTGACATATTCTCTTCTTTACCACCTAAAACCACATTTTCACATATTTTGTATGATTTTGTTGGTTTTTATGTTGTTGTATATTTTCTTGGCTGCATTGGAAACGCAATATACTTCAGATTTTACGATAAACGAATAAGTTATTTGGATGTGTTGTGTTTTTACGCTGTGTGCTCACCCAGACACATTAGGCGTATTTGCACAATGTATCGGAATCGGTATCACCAGATACCAAACGTACTTTTACTCAGTATCGTATCAAAACGGAAATCGGTGGTATCGCACGTCACTGCTATCCAGTTGTTGTAGTTTTTATCATCCCGACAAGAACAAATGTTGTTGTTTTTGAAAGACAACCTCAAATTGAGATGTATTGCACTTTCTTATATAAAAAATACAAATATTATAGTAAATATAAATGGAACTGCAACCTGCATTCAACATCTGAAGCAACACAGCGGAACCTCGGTTAGCGTGTTTCATCAAAAATGTCCAAATGTCTCGGTTCTGGTACCTTCCCCGGCTAGTGTACAACATGGCGCTCGTCTTGTCGCGTTAATTTTTAATACGCTGCGCGAGTCCAACTGTGTCCGAAATGTTAGCATGCTCTCAAAATGAAAACCGGTACCAGGAGTCGTTATGGTCGCAGGTCTATGACATCATCAGCAGTCGACAGAGTAGTTCTTTGCTAACTAAGTAAGGGCAACATTGATGTTAGGTCTTCATTCAAACACGTTTGCCACTGCAACCATCCCTGGCTACTATAAAGGGCAAGTCCATGTGCAGCTATATACATATTTATATATTTGTTGAATGTAATAATGCGTTACAGTCAACACAAATATAAATATAAAATGATTATCGCACAAATGTGTCTAAGGTTGGCTATAAAAAAAGCCACTCCAAAATGTGCAGTTTGACAGTACATTTATATTTTTGTGGTGTGTAATACACACAAAAATTTGAATATAAAACGCCTTTTTCACAAGCATGCCTTAGATTGGCTGCAATAAAAGGCCACCCCTAATGTGCACTTTATATATTTATGTTTTTGTGTAATAATGCTCAAAACAAAACATTATTACACCAAAAAATATAAGTGCCTTAAGTGATAGTGTGCCTTAAGTTGGCTCCAATAAAAGACCAGTCTAAAATGTGCATTTTAATTGTTTATTTAGATGTTAGTTTAGCCTAATAATGCTCAAAAGGGAACATTATTACAACCAACAAAAATACAAACATCGAATGACATAATGCACAAGAATGCCTTAAGTTCGCTACAATAAAAGGCCAATCCAAAATTTTCAGTTTAACTATATATTTAAATTGTTTAAGTAATTAAGCATTTTTAAGTTTAAGCATATTATTACACGTAACAAAATACAAATTTAGAATGCTTATTGCACAACTGTGCCTTAGGTTGGCTACAACAAAAGGTCCCTCAAAATGTGCAGTTTAATTGTTTACTTATAATTTAGTTGAGTGTAATACACCCAACAAAAATATAAAATGATAACTGCACAGACAAGCCTTAGGTAGGCACCAATAAATATAAATATAATTATTACACAAGCATGCATTAAGTTGGCTACAATAAAGGGCACTCCAAAATGTGCACATTAACTGTTTATTTATATTGTTTGTGCGTAATATTGCTCGGAGCAGAACATTATTACACCCAACAAAAATATACATATAAAATGATTATTGCACAAATGTGCCTTAGATTGGCTCCAATAAATGGCCAGTCTAAAATGTAAAGTGTATCTATATATTTATATTTTGTTGAGTATAGTAATGCTCAAAATGTAAACTTATTACACTCAACAAAAATATAAACATAGAATGATTATTGAACCAGCATGTCTTAAGTTGGTTACAATAAAAGCCACTCCAAAATGTGCACCTTAAGTGTGTATTTATATTTTCTGTGCATAATATTGCTCAAATCAGAAAATTATTACACACAACAAAAAATATAAATATAAAACGATTATTGCAAAAATGTGCCTTAGGTTGGCTCCAATAGAAGGTCAGTCCAAAATGTGATGTTTAACTTTAGATTAATATTTTGTTGAGTGTAACAGTGCTCAAAAGTACAATTATTACACTCAAGAAAAAAATTATTATTGCACAAGCATGCCTTAAGTTGACTATAATAAAAGGCCACACCAAAATGTGCACCATAACAGTGTATTTATATTGTACATAATATTGTTCAAACCAGAACCCAACAAAAAGTATAAATAGAAAATGATTATTGAACAAATGTGCCTTAGGCTGGCTACAATAAAAAGCCACTCCATAATGTGACGTTTAACTGTATATTTATATTTATATACGAGTGTAACAGTACTCAAAATGATACTAAAATGATTACACTAAAGTAAAATATAAACATAGAATGATTATTGAACCACCATGCCTTAAGTTGGTTACAATAAAGGCCACTCCAAAATGTGCACCTTAACTGTGTATTTATATTTTTTGTGCGTAATATTGCTCCAAGCAGAACAATTTTACACACAACAAAAATATAAATATGAACCAATTATTGCACAAATGTGACTTAGGTTGGTTCCAATAAAAGGTCAGTCCAAAATGTGAGGTTTAACTTTATATTTATATTTTTGTTGAGTGTAACAGTGCTCAAAAAGTACAATTATTACACTCAAATAAAAAAATTTATTTGCACAAGCACGCCTTAAGTTGGCTACAATTAAAGGGCACCCCAAAATGTGCACCATAACTGTGTATTTGTATTGTAGATAATATTGTTTAAACCAGAAACCGACAAAAAATAATAATAATAAATGATTGTTGCACAAATGTGCCTTAGGCTGGCTACAATAAAAGCGCACTCCAAAATGTGACGTTTAACTGCATATTTATATGTATTTATGAGTGTAACAATACTCAAAATAATACTCAAATGATTACACTCAACAAAAATATAAACATAGAATGATTATTGCACAAGCGTGCCTTTAGTTGGTTACAACTCTGTCATGGCATAATTGTGTGGTGTTATTGTTATGCTGTCATTAGGGTTGTAAAGTAGTATAAGAACATAAACAGGAGCCGATTTTACTGATCAAAAGGAATGTTAAGGTAAGAATGTTTGAGATTCCGTGTTGTTCCACGTCTGAAATGGAAAGATCTGACATGAGGGCCCAGCCTTTGTTGGTGCCACACTGCCATTTGCTCCGTCCCCAAGGAGCACAAAGAGGGCTGGAACTGCCCGCATCTCTCATCTCTGCCAGCCCCTTAAACTAAATAAATAATTCATTGCAGTCCAGCATGAGGAGCTTCATTTACTTCCAAGCGATGCAATCACAGATGTCTGTAGGTCGCCTAAATCATCGTTTTGGGTAGAATCCCGGGAGGAGCTGACTTTGAAATATTAACAAGCGAGGAGGAAATACTGCAAAGCTGTTTGGAACATTGACTTTGACACAAACACCTCCCAGCCGCGTCGACGTGCAAAAAAAGAAAAACGGGGCCGAGTGAGACGAGTGGTACGAGCCTTGATGGGCTAACCAGACGTGCAAGGAATTTGCAAATATTCTCAGTTTCCACCTCTGTGGAAAAAGGCAGAGTTGCGACAATCAGAGCAAGCGAGCTTAAAGTAATCACAGCGAGTCGTTAAAGTCCCGCTCCCTGATGGCTGACCTGATGCGTAAATCAGGATTTAGAGAGCAAGTTAGGCCAGTTCACTACGAGCTCCACTGACCTGCAGCAGCTACAGTTTACTTCATCATCCTCATCAAACACTACAGAGGCAAGCAGCATATCATGCACTGTCTTCAGTTAAAGATCTTATTTCCCTGTGATGCACGCCGTTCATCCTGTTACGTTTGATTTCTTCTCTTTTATGTTTATTTTTTTGACACATATCTGTGTTTTTATTGTTGTGTTGTGTCCATTGTTGGAATGATTTGGTTTTCATACACTGTCTTGGTTAGCATACAAAATTATCTAAAGAACAAACTATGGTACAAGATGACCTTTTTTGTTATTTTTGGTTGCCTAAAATTTTGTCTAGTGTTTTATTCTAATTAATTTGTCAATCATGATCAAAGAACTGAAGGCAAAATCACAAAATCATTTAACGATCACGAAAAATCTCAAGGTAACAGTATCCTTATTTGGATCGAGGTTGGCAAATACTGGCCATGCTTGGGATTGGATTTGCAGTAGTGCCACCCCCCTCCCAATTTGTGCACATCTTGGATACACCCTCCTCATTTTTATTTTGCCTAAGTGCTGCGATGCATTGCATCAAGCAGCATATCCTGCATTGTCTTAAATTAGGATTTTTTCCATGAGGGACTATCCATACATTGAGAATACAACTTCACGTAAAGCCAGTTAGCACGACTTTTAACTACTCCTTCCAAAGCAAACATTACATCAGCCAGCAGCAGCCTGTCATGCACTATCTTCAATTAAGAAACTCATTCCACGTGACCCCAGCATGTTGTTATTTACGTGATGTCAGCAGTGTGTCTCATTTTGTCCACATTTTTCTCTAAATTTCATGTCCATCGTCTTGTCTTCAACCTGACTATGGCAAGCCATAGCAAGCCGCATACCATACACTGTCTTAAATTTTAGAAAAGCTTACTCCTGTGAAGACCAACCACACCGATTACACGATGCGATGCGACATGAAGCAGTTTGCTTCACTTTTCTCAGCTTACTCCAAAGTTTGATCACATGACTCATGCGTCATGTCAGTAAGCAGCATATTATACACTATCTTAAAAAAAAGCATATCATGCATCGTCTTAAATTTAAAAAAACAACAGTAGTAAATGTTCACATGTCCAGCATACGATTATTTGTCTGTTTGTCTGCAGATTTGTGCAAATTTGGCGTCCAATAAGAGGTTAGCAGCGCTTAGCAGCAAGCAGCATATTTTGTACTGTCCTGATTAAAGAAGTGTATTCCTCTGTGATGTGAAGTGTTTGAAGTTCATCAATAATTTCAGCAGAATGCCTCAATTTGTACACAGATTTTTCCAAGTTTCGGGTTCATTGTCTTGATTTGTCTTTTACCTGACTACAGCACTGCATGGCGAGCAACATATCATACACTGTCTTAAACGCAAAACCTCATTTCTGTGTAGAACAAACCGTAAAGAGCATATGATACAACATTAAGCAGTTAGCATGACCTTTCTTATCTTGCTCCAAAGTTTTCTCACATGACCCATGTCAGAAAGCAGCATAGCATGCATTGTCTTAAATAAATAAAAAACTATAGTATGTCAAAGTAGAACATCCCTATTAGCAAATGATTTTTTTTTTGTCAGGTTTGCGCAAATTTGGGTGTTTATAAGGGATTTGCACAGGTTAGCAGCTTACTATGCACTCTCCTTTTTTTTAAACCCAAACCAAAAGTTTTGCGAAAATAGCAACATCTTTGCTACTTTGCTATTTTCCCACCACATCCAACATCCACACCAACACGGATGCCCACAATTCCATAACATGAAAGTATTTTTCCTCTTGAAAGAACGCTCGAGTGGCCATTCAAGCGTGTTAGAAAATGTTGTTGCCCAATATCCTGAGGAAGGCAACACAGCGGCATCATGAATGGCGTTTTTCACTAAGAACGGATGCGAGGATTTCCGCCCATTGTTCCACGCTGGGAACAACATTATTGATGCTGTTGTTCCTATAATCACTGCATTAGGAAACGCGGCCACAAACAGCCGCTGATGAAAGGAAACTATTATACGAGATGACCTTTGTCGTCATGGTGACAGAATACACTACAACATCCATCCCCAAAGTTGGATTGTGATTCAACAGAATCTCAAAGACCTTGTGTGCAATAGTGGGGCCTTCCCGTGATGACCCGATGATAAAGTCAATCGTTTGTGTGGCTGTGATTAGTCTGCGTGAAACAGCGACCTTGACGGCTGCCAATAAAAGGCCACACTTGGGCGAGCGTCTGAATGTGGATTGCCACCGACATGCTTTGGTGGGACCCTTTGCTTGGTAGACGATGGGCAGCGCGCAGGAAATGAAGTTAGCGAGCTGAGTGGGGTGGGGGTTTGCGACTTGGGGGAGGGGGGGGGGGGGTCATGTGAGGAGCAGGAAAAGACCAAAGTAGGGTCGTGCAGATAAACTTGGGTCAGTGTTATTGTTTGATTCCTGCAGGAAATGTCACCAAGAGGACGGTCAGAAAGGGACATCTTGCAAAAGCAACAGCGTGAGGATCAGCCAATAAAATTTGAGGATACTGCTTAGTTAGGATACTGCAAGGTTCCTATTATTATCCGTCAGATACAATCCCATCTGTGTTTAGTATGTTTATCGGCCCCGGTTATGCCAACGTTTAATCTGATTTCTATCATTGCTACATGGTTTATGCCATAAAAAAAGATCATTTTCAAATTATGATGGCATTATTTATTATTTTGTTACATTATTTCATTCATTGTTTTACTATATCTGATAATCATCATATATGATTATGTTTTATTTTATTTATAATTTCCTATATTATTTTGTTATATCTTGTTTATATATTATTATATTTTTGTAATATACTGTTTATATTTTTTAAATATATTATATTATAATAATTGTCTAATTTATATGATATATTATATTATCTTGCATGGCAGAATAAAATAAATGGGTAAAAAACCAAACCAAAATTTATAATTCTAAATAAAAAAATTAAATTTAGGGGAAAATTATAGTATTTCTCGTCCAGTTTGTTTTGTTTGGGAATTGCTATGATATGCGATTATCTAGCCATCGGTTTCACAAAGATACAGGTGCATCAAATAAAATGACAGCATATTTGAAAAGTTTATTTAGTTCAGAGGGAAATATTTCAAGATGTTTAACAAATTTATAATAAAAACATGAATAACATTAATTTATTTTTTGTTGCTTATTTTTAACCTTCCTAATCGTTTTTGACGAACTTGCAGCTTAACACTTTAAAAAAGTCTAAAAAAACCACACTAAAAAAAAGTCGAGTAACGTATCAGCAAATGATCCGCAGGAAAGTCCCGAGCTGTCTTTATCTGAATTGAGTTCTCACGTTTGCATCGTATTTTGGGGTAATTTATGAGGAATATGACATTTTTCAGCTATTTTCCTTTCACACCATCTCATATTTGTGGCAAACCTCACCTTCAGAAGCCAACAGACAAGCAATTTCTTTGAGGATGAGGAGAACTTTATGAAGCAGATTTAAGCAGCAGTGTGTGTGTGTGTGTGTGTGTGTGTGTGTATTTCACGCGTGAGTGGCCAAACAAGGGGAGGTTTTTCTCTGGATGCTCATTGGCCGCATTACTTCTCCCTCTCATCTCAGGCGCATATCCATCCAAACGCTCGCTGCTGAGCTTTGAACTTAAATATTCCACAAAGAAAAGACGGAACACGCGGAGGGGACTATTTTCTTTTTTTTTTTTGTCTCGCGGAAGAAGACTTGGAGCAGTCATCCCCTCTCAACCAGGCCTCAGGAACAGGTGAGTGGCGGATTGATACGGGAGCGTCACGTGGTGCCCAACCAATTGCCTGCTTAATTGGTTTTTATTAAGGTTAAGTTCGTTACAAAGTGTGCACATTTCGTTCGCTTAAAACGTCAAAGTAAAGCAACAGGGGTCGGGTATTAGCGGAGAACGAGTCGGCTCGTCTCGCCCGTGATGGATAACAGCAAAGTAAGATGCTTAAAATGTAACACTAGAGGGGTACGCGGCCCCCGGGCCCGCGGGGCTGTCTCGGAGGAAGGTTCACGCCGTTTTTCACCAGAGCTGCCCTACTTAATTGGCTGCAGATGCCTGCTCCGTGCACTGTTTTGCACCGAAAATGGACGCCAAAAAAAAGGTATGCCACGTTCAATGACAGTTAATCATCATGGCCAGGAGGAGGAGCTACACCTGAGAAAGGGAAATTGCCCCCATAAAAGGGTGGCTTCACTTAACACTTAATTGCAGCAAAACTAGCACCAATTTGAAGCCTACGCTGCTTCCCTCCTTTTTTCACGGTGAGCGAGTCATATATGCGTGTGCAACAGTCCCAAAAAGGAGGGACCGTCCTCTTAGTGCCCTTTCACCCTAGACTTTGTAAGCTGCACTTATTAAAGCCAAAAGTGCTTCAATATGTGCTAAGCTTTAGGGTACTGGAGGGGGGAGGGGGGCGTGATGGGGGTTGGGATGCATGCATAAGGCCAAAGTCCTCTCCATCCGCACACACACACACACACACACCCTGAGGGCCACCACTAATAATTCACCCATGCTGGTGACACTTGAATAAAACCTGCAGCGCTTTTTAAGTTGCATTCTTTTTTTTTTTTTTGTGACTTTGTCTTTGTCCCTCTCAATGTCAGGGTCCCGCACCCACCATTGGCCACCCAGCAGCACCCTTGGGTGTCGTCACAGTCATGTTCCAAACCGTCCCTGACACGTCGTCTTACGTCAAGGTAAGACAGCACCTCCTCTTCCAACAGGTGTGCTCCTTACAGTTACTGTATAATAAACAATATACAGTTTTTTTACCGTGTACGTATTTCATCTTATACAGTAACCCCTTATTTCTCGCCATTGATTGTGATAAGGATCCCTTATTCACAATAGTGTTCAAAATAGTAGCAGTGCAATGTGACTAACCAGATGAAGTACTGGTATTAGTATATTTTTATTGCTACATGGGAAACAAATTACCAGCAGGTGGTAGAAAACATTTTCTCAGAAAACATTCAAGACCCAGCATTCATGATATGCACGCTCATAAGGCTGTGCAACTGGGCAATTAGTTGAAAGGGGGTTGTTAAAAAATAGCAGTGTGGCATTCGATTAGTGATCAATTTAGTAAAAAAACAGGCGTGAATCAGGTGGCCCCTATTCAAGGATGAAACTTGTTGAACATGCATTTCTCCTTTAAAGCCTGAGGAAAAGATATTGCTCAGAAGAACAGCGTACTATGATTGGAGAAGGAAAAACTTCTGAAGCGGTGCAAAAATTGTTTGGCCGTTCAGCTAAAATTATCTCCAATGCCCTCAAATGGAGAGCAAAACCAGAGAAACGTGGCAGAAAACGGAAGACAACTTAAAAATGGATCAAAGAATAACCAGAATGGCAAAGTCCCAACCAAGGGTCAGCTCCGGGATGATCAAATACAGTCTGGAGTTACCTGTAAGTATTGTGACAGTTAGAAGACATCTGTGTGAAGCTAATCTATTCACAAGAATTCCCTGCAAAGTCCCTCTGTTGAAAAAAGGCAAGTGCAGAAGAGGGTACAATTTGCCAAAGAGCACATCAACCGGCCTAAAGAGAAATGGAGGAACATTTTGTGGACTGATGAGAGTAAAATTGTTCTTTTTGGGTCCAAAGTACGCATACAGTTTGTGAGACGACCCCAAAACTGAATTCAAGCCACAGTACACAGTAAAGACAGTGAAGCATCATGATATGGGCATGTTTCTCCTACTATTTATCCCATAGCAGGGATCATGGATCAGTTTGCATATGTCAAAATACTTGAAGAGGTCATGTTGCCTTCTGCTGAAGAGGACATGCCTTTGAAATGACTGTTTCAACAAGACAATCACCCCAAACACACTAGTAGACCTGCAAAATATCGGTTACAAACCAACAAAATTAATGTTATGGAGAGGCCAGCCCAATCCCTGGACCTTAATCCAATGGAGAACTTGTGGGGTGCCATCAAAAATGCTGTTTCTGAAGCAAAACCAAGAAATTAATGAATTGTGGAATGTTGTTAAATAATCTTGGAGTGGAATAACAGCTGAAAGGTGCCACAAGTTGGTTGAGTCCATACCACACAGAAGTGAAGCAGTTAAAAAAAATGAAATATTAGTTTGGTCATTCACAGGATTGCCAAATCAAACCAACAAAACATTTTGTACAAAATTGTTTTGAGTTTGTAAAGTCAGTTTTTTAACACCCCCTTTCAACTAATTGCCCAATTGCACAGCCTTAAGAGCGTGCATATCATGAACGCTGGGTCTTGTTTGTTTTCCGAGAATCTACTGCACCTACTGGTAACTTGTTTGCCACGTAGCAAAAAAGATATACCAATAGCAGTGATTAATAACATCGGACTGCTATTATTTTAACACTACTATATAAATTGAATATTTTCACAGTTACATCCTAAAAACCCTGTTGTTTTTTTTAACCATTATTAGAGCCCTCCAGACATAAAATAACACCCCTACAGTCATATTTATTTTTTCATACTACTCAATATAGTAGACATAGAAGTCATAAAGTAAACCATCTTGAACATAAATAAGACTTGTGTCATGTGTGTTGCTGTAAATGTCTTCCAGGGAACTAAGAAAGGGGCGGACAGGAAGTGCAACTGGAGTTTAGAGTTGAGGTCGCAATGGCAGCCCGTGTTGAGGATTATTGCGCCCGTTGTGGGATAATTGCAACGCGTGCAATAAACACATGTTATCGTAGCGATTGAGTCTGGTGCTTGTGTGTCTCATCTCGAACCCCACAGGCGGCCATTACTGACACCCACTGCAGAATACTACATATCATTGCAACGTCTGTGAATGCGTTTTCTGAAGGCCTTATATTTATATGTTTTATTTAGCAGTTCTATGCCAGAAAAAGCTCAATTTGGGCAAAATGTATGTAACACTTGCTTAAATATGTATACTATAGCAGGCAGTGTTTTCTAGTTTTAGAGTGAAACGAGAAAATTAGAAGCGTGAAGTGGTGACAGATTACTGTACACACATTTTTTAAAATTAATTGATTGTGTTATTTTAATATATTAACTGATTTGCTTGCAAATCAGCCGTTGACGGCTTAAATGTAAGAGCAACAATTAATGCTGACGGCTGCTACTACTAATAGAAGATAATGCTAACAATGCATGTTTCTGTCATGTCCGGAGGGTTTTTATTGGACTTTTTACAAATTATTTTATTGGACTTGTTGACCCCCCCCCCCCCCCCCCCCCCAAGCAAAACAATATTTTAATGTGTGGTACATTCGGAATAAAGGAGCTTTTCTTACACAGAAGTTCAAAGAACAATTCCTGCTCTGTTCTAAAAAAAGGGGAAAAAAACAAGAAGCGGCTGTGATAAGTTGGATTCTTGGAATTTTGTTTAAATAAACACTATGAATCTCTTATTTGTCACATTGCCGTCATGTGTGCTTTTTTTTTTTTTTGCTTCATACTGTGCATTGGTCACGCGTCGCGCTGCATGCCAGATAGACATTTTTTTGCGTGCACTGCAGGCATTCAAATATCGTTCAGAATGTGGCACAACTATAAAGGACATGCCCCAGCTATCCCTTTTCCACTCATCCTTCAAAAGACTCCACGGCCCAAGCATTTGGTTTTGTTTGGTTAAGGCCAGGCGAGACTGGAACTCTCTAATAAAAATAAATCTCAAATTAATTATGGCCCGAAGGTAGCGCAGAGGAGGAGGGGCAGCAGACAGCTTGTGCAGCATACTCGATGCAGACGCCGCCTTTTGGGGTTATGTGGGCTCGAGACTGGACGGGCATGATGTGAGAGTCTGCGAATGAAAGGCAGGCCGACACAGATCCGTATGGGATTTCCAACCATTGTACGAAACGCTAATAAAGACCAGTATGAACGCTCTCCGCCCTTCTTCCTGGTTGAGAACCGAGCTGCGTATCACGCGCGGTCCGTGCATGCAGAAGCACGAGCGCGTGTCTTTTCGGGCTGTGCGTGTGTTTGTGTGTGCACGCTGGGGAAGACACGTCTGCTGGCGGTCTACTTGCAACCAGCGTCAAGCCAGATGTTCTGTGGTTGACTGTGTAAACCGACTTGCATCTGTTTATTGGCCTTCCAAAATGTTTGTTACCGCTGGATTCATTACCACTCTATCAGTGACGGGAAGACCCCCAGTCGGGAAGACCCACCTTATGGGTCTATTACATCTTAAGGAGGGTTTCTTTCTGGTTAATTCATGTTTCTGCTACTTGCATTAAAGTATTTTTTTTACTATATGTATGGAAAATCAGCACCCCCGCCAAAAAACACATTTTTATACAAAGGCATGCATATTTTAATGACTATATGGATTTAAGCCTATCTATTTACCTAAAGTTAAGGGGTGCATTCAAAATAAGGGGAGCCACCAAAGAGTTAAACAAGGTGTCTCCCTTAATTATACAAGTCTGAGCTGGCCTCGGGCAGGAGAAGCCTTGACCCTTAGCAGGATCCAGATGTGGTGGTCCCATGGGTGGGGCCCCGAGCCCCGCCAGACCCCCAAGAGGGGAGCAGACAGACTGGTTGCGCTGTCAAAGTTTGGGTATACTTGGAACCGGATGTACATTCCATTAATTAATACGCGGCTATTGGGAAATGTGATTGTCTATCGGCTTTCCATAACAATTTGCATTGTGAAATGATTTAAGGGTATGTGTGTTTTCATCTTTAGGAGACTAGTAAAAACATACACAACAGAAAAGTCATAGAGAACTCTTAGTTTTGGGGCATGAAAAACTACACATTTTTCATGCAGAACTCCATAGAGAAGAAAAATGACGTTCCAACACAGTACTCATTTTTTATGTGGAACTCCATGTATAAAAATGTATTTTTCCGGCATAACTCTGTAGAAAACTGGGCATTTTTCATGCAGAACTCCATCAAGAAAATGGATGGTTCACATGCTGAACTCTGTAGAGAAAACTGACACTTTTCATGTAGAACTCTGTAGGACAGAAATGCATGCATTTCCTGCAGAACTAACTGTGTAAACCTTCAAGGAGAAAATTGGTGCTTTTCAGATGTTTTTGATACAAAACTCTATAAAGAAATTTGAGATTTTGTGTTTTGTGTAGAACTCAGAAGGAAAGTGTGTGTTTTTCAGGCATAACTTCGAAGAGAAATTGGATATTTTGTTGTGCTGAACTCTAAATTAATGGTTTCCATGTAGAGCTCCATAAATGAAAGTGCATATCTTTCATGCAGAACTACATGTAGAAAATGAACATTTTTCACAAACAACTCCATAGAGAAAATGAACATTATTTTTTAGAACTGCCTTGAGAATTTTACATTTTCCATGCAGATCTTACAGAAAAAAAAAATTACATTTTTCATACTGAACTTCACTTCAGAAAAATTGCATTTCTCCCCAGGGAAAGTTTATGCATAGAACTCTAGAGAAGATAGGTATGTTTTCCGGGCAGAACTCCATAGGGACAAATGAGAAAATTGACCTATTTTGTCTGCAGACAAAAATGCAAGTTTTCTATGCGGAACTGCATGCAGAAAATTTAAATTTTTCACATAGAATTGCAAAGACAAAACTGATGTTTTTCATACAGAACTCCATAGAGAAAATGGAAGGTTGACAAGCTGAACTGCAGAGACAATTGATGTTTTCCGTGTAAAATGCATGTACAGTATTTCAGGTAGAACTACTTGTAGAAAATTAACATTTTACACATAAAACTCCTTAGAGAAAATGTATGTATTCTTGGACAGAACTCTGCCCTGCAATTGACTGGCGACCAGTCCAGGGTGACCTGCCTTTGCCCGAAGACAACTGGCATAGGCTCCAGCATACCCCTGCAACCCTAGTGAGGCTAAGCGGCATGAAAAATAGATGGATGGATGGTTAGAACTCCATGGAGGAAATTTAAATTTTTTCATGCGGAACTTACAGAAAAAAATTGTCATACAGAATACTACGCCAGAAAATGTTACGTTTCAATATGTTACTGTGCTGGCGCAATTTTCTTGTAGAACTCTAGAAGAAAATGTATGTTTTTTGGGTATATCTTCATAGAAACAACTGAGAAAACTGACCTTTTTTGTGATTAAGTTTGTAGACAAAAATGCATGTTGTTCATGCGGAACTAACTGCATATAGAAAATTTTTCACATAAAATTCCCAAGAGAAAACTGATGTTTTTCCATGTGCTCTGTGGACAAAAATGCATGTTTTCTATTTTTGACATAGAACTCGATAGAGAAAATTGACATTTTCTTGTCCATAGAGCAAATGTGACATCTTTCACACAAAATTCTACTCCAGAAAATTTGATGTTTCAGTACATTAGTCCACAGGGAAAAAAGTGTTTTTCATGTCAAACTCTAGAAAAAAAATTCTGTTTTTCAGGCATAACTCCATGGAGAAAACTGACGTATTTTGTGTCAAACTCTCTAGACAAAAATGCATGTTTTGCAATTCCGTGTAGATAATGAACATTTTTTACATAGAATTTCAAAGAGAATTTTTTTTCCGGGTCGATGTTTTTCATGCAGAACTCCACAGAGAAAATGTAGGGTTCTCATACTGAGCACCATCATCCATCCATTTTCTACACCGCTTATCCTCATTAGGGTCGCGGGTATGCTGGAGCCTATCCCTGCTGACTTTCGGGCGGAAGGCGGGGTACACCCTGGACTGGTCCCCAGTCAATTGCAGGGCAGACAAACAAACATTCACACTCACATTCATACTCTAATAAACAATTTAGAGTCGCCAATTAACCTAACATGCATGTTTTTGGAATGTGGGAGGAAACCGGAGTACCCGGAGAAAACCCATGAGAACATGCAAACTCCACACAGAGATGCCCAAAGGAGATTCATACCCTGAACCTCCTGACTGTGTGGCCAACGTGCTAACCATACTGAACACTGGAGAGACAACTGATGTTTTCCATGTAAAACTCTGTAGATGTAAGTTCAAGTATGTTATGTAGAACTACATGTCAAACATTTTAATTTTTCACATAGAACTTCATAGACCCTTGACGTTTTCTTGGATAGAACTCGGTAGAGAACATTTTCCACTTTTCATAGAGAATTTACAGAACAAAAATAACATTTTTCATACAGCGCTTCACTCGAGATAAATTGACCTTTGTATACATTACTCCACAGGGAAAATTAGATTTTTCGTGTTTCCGTGTAGAACTCTAGAGAAAAATGTAGGATTTTCAGGCATAACTCCATAGAGAACATTGACATTTTCTTGGATAAAACTCCATAGAGTACATTTTTCATGCAGAACTTTGAGAAAAATAATTGTTTTTCATGCAGAACTCCATAGAGAAAATGGATGGTTTTCGTGCTGAACTTGGTAGAGATGACTGACGTTTTCCTTGTTGAACTCTGTAGACGAAAAATGCATGTTTCATGCAGAACTTCATAGAGAAAATTGAAGTTTTCATGGATAGAACTCTGTAGATTTCTGTAGTTTCATACAGAACTTAAAGAAAATGCGACTGCAGAAAATTCGACTTTTGAAGACATTACTCCATTGAAAAAAATGATACTTTTGTGTTTTCGTGTAGATCTCTATAGAGAAAATGGATGGTTCTCATGGTGAACTCTGTAGAGACAATTGCCGTTTTCCGAGTAGAAATCTGTAGACAAAAATGCAAGTACAGTTTTTCATACGGAACTACATACAGAAAATGAAAAATTTTCACATAGAGAAAATTGGTGTTTTTTAAAAATAGAACTAGATAGAGTAACTTTTACATTTTCCATGCAGAACTTGCATAGAGAACTTTACATTTGACAATTGCCGTTTTCCGAGTAGAACCCAGTAGACAAAAAGGCATGTACAGTATTTCATACGGAACTCCAATGCAGGAAGTTTGATGTTACAGTACATTACACCACAGGGTCAGTTTTATTTTTCATGTAGATCTCTAGAGAAAAATGTATGTACAACTTGTTAGAAAAAATTGGTGTTTTTTTGGATGCGACTTCGTAGAGGAAACGTTTACATTTCTCATGTAGAACTTGCAGAAAAAAAAATCATTGTTTTTTCGCGTACAACCCCACTGCATAAAATTTGATTTTTCGATCCGTTACTTGAAAAACGATACTTTTCTGTTTTCATGTAGAACTCTGTAGAAATTGACCATTTCTTACAAAGAACTCCATAGAGAAAACGGATGCTTTTTGGACAGAACTCTGTGGCTGCTCATGTTTTTCATTCCATGGCGTGTTTTCATTGCAACTGAAATGGGGGCAATTTTAAAGGCAAGACTGAAAAAAATGGGAGTGGAGCTGTTGGGCTCGGACGAGGGAGGAGAGGGGGGCAGCACAGCAAATCTGTAATAAAAAAAATATGAATAACACTAATAATACCGGTGTAGTTCCTGCTGGTCCGCACATGTGCAGAGCAGACTTTTGGTGCGGTCGAATGTAATTTATGGCATCTTTTGGGAAGTCTTCACCTTGACGTGGGGGCTTGTAAGGGCAAGAAATATTGCAACAAGTGATGCCTATATGTGCTCAGATTTGCCATCTTTGTAGGATTTATCGCACTTTTTTTCTTGCTGGCTGTAAAAATAGACGGGAAAAGATCTTTTTGGGGGGGATGTTGACATTTATATAAATGAGGTTGGTCATCCATGTGAAATTTTTTCTGGGGAGGCCAAAATCACACAAGAGTTTTGCACAGCGGGCTGTCATCCGGTAAATGTTTCCCAGCTTTAAGAAAAAACAACAACGAAGTGGACACTCAATTGTTTTGCCTGCTTATCTCCTCAGGACAGTATCCTGCCTGCCTTTTTTTTTTTTTTTTTTTTTGAAGGCAGGGCTTTGGGTGACACACAGCTTCCTTCTCTGCAGCAGCAGCAGCAGCAGCAGCAGCAGTGGAGGAGGTGGCGGCGGTGGTGGTGACTTCACTTCCCAAATTTAGGAGGAACGGGGAAAAAAAGTGCGTCTTTCTCTGCGCCGCGCACACCAGGACTGGGGCTGGAATTAATTCAGGAGCGTGTCATGTTTGGGATACCGTCGGAGTCCACTGAAAGTTGCGCAAAATGGACGGAACTATTAAGGTAAGGGTGGAGAATGGGGTGTATAGGAGGATTGTGGGGGGACCGCTTCTTTTTTCCCCGCAAAAGTCCCCCCCCCCCCCCCCCTCAGTCGGAATGTGAGCGCCACACTGAGAACCTTCTTCTCTCGCTTTTCCTTCAAACCACCCCCCTTCTTCTTCTTCTTCTTCTTTCTTTTTGGTGTGAAATAATCATAATTTCCACCCTACGGTGCTGCGAGGATGTGCATGGAAGCCTGAGTCACACTTTGGATTTCCAGCGGGAGGGAGCGAGCGCGTATTTTACGCACGTCTGGAGAGGCTTTTCTCCGCCGCCACCGCCTCCACCACCCCCCACCCGAACGACACGTCTGTTTTCTTGAAGCTTTTCATGTAGGTATGACTTCTTGTTGACTTTTAAAGGCGTCTTCTCAGGGGAGCGGATGGAACGGCGCAACTCGGTCCGCTCCTGAAAGAAGGGAGCCTGTCATTGGGTCCGAGGAAAGTGATGGTTGGGTGATTTATTCCTTCTTTTGGGGGGGGTGGGGTGGTTGAAAAGCGGTTATTTGGCAACCTGCAAACCTTGCGGCACAAGGCGGCTTGCTCTTTTTGACGTTACAAAACCATTTTGAGCAATTTGCGGGACTGCTAGAAGAGCCGGGCTGTATCAGGATGAGCTACTGCGCCTCTTCCGCGCCTCTAGACCTTCCAGATGCTCCAGATGTCTGAATGGCCAGTCCCTCTTGGTTCCCAGCAAGTGTCAGCTCCCAAAAATGCAGCACTTTGGAGGGGACCCTGCAAGTTGGAGTGGTCTTTGTGGCAGCTGGGTGTGGCTGCTGACGGAGTGTAAACGTTGGCGGCAGGCGAAAAACAAAAATCACAAAGGGATTGTTCTGTCATTTTGGCTGCGTGTTGGTGGATGTTTGCAAAAAAAAAAAAAAAAAAAGAATGAACGTAATTGAAGTGCGGCCGCAGCTTAAAGGAAGAACGCACTCTGGAGAGCATGAGAGCTTCCTGTTGCACACAATCTTTTCCTGACAGCTTTCCTACTTAAAACAAAAGACAGGAATGCCCCGCGCCTTCCCTCCCTGTCCTTTTCCACGTCCACGTGTAGTCCCCGTGATGCATTCAAGGCTGATGTAAACAGAAGCAACAGGTGTCGCATCAAGATCAGCATTGGGTTGGCTAAAGTGTGTCANTAAAGTGTGTCACCCCCCCCCCCCCAAAAAAAAAAAAAAAAAAAACAGTACAGTGGACCTCTAATGTCCAACAATTCCAAAAACATTTCTGTATTTTGTAATGATTTTGCTTCTTCTTGGGTTGTTCTGACCTCACCACGCCGCAGTCGGTGACGACGACCATAGAATCAGCAACGGGACACACCGTGTTATACAGTAACGCGGTAAAAAGACACGTCCGTCCTGGCTGCTCAGCACAATATGGCTGACGATTCCACACACACAGCCTAATGAGGCTAAGCGGTGTAGAATGAATGAATGAATGAACGTGTTGACATGCGTGAGGTAGGGATTGTTTTTTGACTGCTTCAATAGTAAGTGGTTAACTTATTGTTACACTTGTACTACTGCTTAAGAATGTTTTTGTTTCTTTCAAAGCACAACCCGTGGTGTGTTTCACGTTGCATCACGTTTAGCATGTGTAGCCTTATGTTGTGCTTAAAGGTGAGTAAAGTATTTCTAAATACTATATTTTTTAAAGATGTAACATTAACAGCGGTTAACTTCTTTTTACACTTTTATGGCTTGGAAAAAAGTGTTATATATACATCAGCATATAGGATGTGTCCATACAAGCCAACTAACCTCTGGCCCTGTACGCCAGGCCGTTGCTCGTCATCAGTCAAGGACAACAGTTACTCTTTTAGCTTGTAATCTTAACTTCTTCTTACACTTGCATTACCGCTCAAGAATAAAGAGCAGCATGCTGTGTGTTTGCTGTCTAACTAGCCTTCAGCCCAGTATGCCATCAAAGTGAAGGGCAAAGACGGGATTTATTATACCCATGTATATTTATTATATGCTAGGCGGCCAATGCGTGTCACCGAAGTCGAGGGCAAGGACAAAATTTATTCTTTTAACTTTTAATACTGAGAGTTTTGAACTCATTTTTACACTTGTATGACAGTTATAGAATGTAAAAACAAAACAAAAAACACTTGCATTATTTCGTATGCAATCCAACTCACTTTTGGTATCCGCATCATCAAAGTTTTGGGCGATTTATTTTATTAACTATTAATATTGATTTGTTCTTACACGTGTATGAAGGGAAAGTTAACTAATGTCAAAAACAAACAAAACATGATGCATGATTTGTTTATGTGATCCAGTTCACCTTTAGCCTTGGATGCTACCACTCATCATCGAAGTTATGGGCGAGTACACAATTTAATCTTTTCAATTTTGACATTGACAGCGGGGAACTTATTTATACGCTTGTGTTACATTAAATGGTGTAAAAACAACAACATCAAAAAAACACCTTGCATGATTTCTTAATGCGCTCCAACTCACTTTTCGTCCTGTATGCTATCACGCATCATCAAAGTTATCGGCAAGTACACGATTTATTCTTTTAACTTTTAATATTGATTTCATGTTACGCTTATAAATAGTGTAAAAAGCCAACAACAACAAACACCTTTGCATGGTTTCTTTTGGCGCTCCAACATGCATTTTGGCCAGTATGCTAACGCGCATCATCAAAGTTATGGGCAAGTTCACAAACTTTTAATATTGACTTATTGAAAAACTACAACTCATAAAAGTTACATACCGTAAAAAACAAACAAAAAAACATGTTGCAGGATTTGTTTATGTGATCAAATTCATCTTTAGCCCTGGATGCTGTCGCGCATCATCAAAGTTATAGGCGAGTACACAATTTATTCTTTTAACTTTTAATTATGGGGTTAAATTATTCTTACACTTTATTATAGTGAAATAATGTAAAAAAAAACAAAACCCAACAACAAAAAAACACCTAGCATGATTTCTTTATGCGCTCCAAGTTGCATCATCAAAGTTTTGGGCGAGTACGCAATTTATTATTTTAGCTTTTAATATTGACAGTGGTTAACTTATTAATGCATGTGTATTACAGTTGTATAATGTAAAAAACAAAACATTTCTTTATGTGATGCAACTCACTTTTAGTCCTGTATGCTGTCGCGTGTCATCAAAGTTATGGGCAAGTTCACGATTTCTTCTTTTATATTGACAGCGGTTAACTTATTTATACACTTGTATTACAGATAAATAGTGTGGAACAAACGGATGCATGATTTGTTTATGTGATTCCAACTCGCCTTTAGCCCTGTACGTTATTGCGTGTCATCAAAGTTATGGGCAAGTTCACGATTTCTTCTTCTGACTTACTATATTTGCATTCTTTAACTTCATTTTGCACCTATATAGAAGTTATTAATGTTACATGTTTTTTGGGGACAGTTTGACTCTGGAACAGATTATTTCTATCTTCATAACTTCCAACAGGAGAGCTTCCATTGTCCAGCATGATATACTGCATATTTAACAATACAACGGCCGGGTGGTACCTTCAATCTGCTTCCATTTCCCCCAATGCATGAATGCTAGAGGTGCCCTTGAGCAAGGCCCTCCCTTAGTTGCTGTGGCTACCGGTCCAGTGTTATTTTTAGTGAGAGGCAGAACAATTCACGGCTCTTCCACTAGAGGTCATTGGAAGAGTTAACCTGTTTTTTTCCACGATGCCATTCGTACATTTTTGTTTGGGTCAATAAAAGTTGTGAAGCACGGCCTTAGAGTCCCTAATGAGGTAGCAAAGTGTAGATTGGATGTTAAAGGACCGTAATGAGCCATTGTAATACATTTAAGGATGCTTAAAGATGGCAGCAGGGACAGGCAAAGGTGGTGCTGAGCGCATAAACGTGATGTCTGAGTGCATTTTCATGCGTCTTGACTTTTGGAGCTTCAACTGCTTTTGAAGACAGCCTGACGCCTTCACTGCCAGCACATTTGTGTTCCCGGCAGATATGACAAGAGAAAACACTGCCAATTTCTCCTCTCCTATTTTTAAAGGCCCTTCATCTTGATGGGCGCCTGGCACCTGTCAATCATGGTCACCATATGACAGGCAGCGTGATATGTCACTCGGACCGCGACGCCCGACAGTCACCATAGCCCGGCGGCGAGGCCTTATCGGGTCGCAGCGGGACGTCCCCCTCGCTCTGCCGCCCGTTTATCGTGCTGGGGCCGGCTGGTGTGCGCCACTTAGATAGCGGGTATTTCTGACTGTATGATGGATCACCCGATTCAATCCCTGGAAAATCTTCTAAATGTTCCGGAAAGGGGTCTAGCTTTTACATGCTTGCTTATGATACCTGCGGGGAGCTTCTTATTTAATAGTCCACTCCAAAATTGCATCTTTCCCTGTGACTTCTGGCTCCGTATGGCAGCTTTTTAACCACAAGTGATGAAAACACGTGATGATGTATTTCAGGGGTTTCCAAAGTGCGTCCCGGGGGCCGATTGCAGCCCGCGGCTGCTTTTTTTTTATTGGCCTGCAGCAAAGTCTAAAAATCATCACCATCAACAAGAAAACTAAAAAACAACAACAGCAAAAAGGAAAATCAGCAGTAATTATCTAGAATAAAGTCAAAATATTAAGAGAAACAAAAAAAAGTTGTAATGTTACAATAATAATGTCACAATATTATGAGGAAAATAAACATTTATTTAGCATCATAAGTATTATAGAAAAAAGACTTGTACTGTTATGACAAACAAAGTGGAAAACAATTGTAATATTATGAGAATAGAGTCAAAATATTATGCAATAAAGTGAATGACGAGTAGAAAACTACAGCAAAAATTGGGGAAAAAAACCCTGCTGCAGTTTAAATTCAGTTTAAATTTCCGGAGAAAAAAGTCAAAATTTGAAGAGAAAAAAATCCCATTGTAACATAAAAAACTCATATTTGACAGTAAACTCACAATCTTATCAGGAACGCTTTTAGTAGCATAGAGGTAAAGTATTAAAGAAAATTGTTACAAACAAAATGATGAAAATAAAAATTAGGTTGGAGAAAAAAGTTATAATGGGAATAAAGTCAAAAATAATTTACAAAAAATATTTAGGAAAAAATAATAATTTTTTAAAATTTAATTTTTATTACGTTTTTTTTCCACCCATATCACAAAGCAGAAATGCAATGTTTTTTTTACATACTTATAACATATAGCTAAGTATTACAAAATACTTGTTCTTCACTATGTGTCACTATGTGTATCTGAAAAAGATTTGGACACTCCTGAAGTACTTGAACTTGCCACTGAAGTTTTTTGTGTGTTTTTAAAGGGCAGTCAGAGCAGGTGATTCCATTCTGATTCTGATTCTTTCGGGTTAGAGTCAATCCCGTTGTGCTGACAAACACTTGGGAATGACAGAAATAAATAATTCTTCTGAGGATTAGACACGTCTCAGTCTAAGTCATGCCATCGGATCCTACCAGATCCAGATGCGTTGCAGAATCCCCGAGTCAAAGCACTCGGCAGTTGTTGTTTTTACACGATTTAATGTAACACAAGTGTATAAATAAGTTCACCTCTGTCAATGTCAACATTTAAATGATTAAATTGTCTACTCGCCCATAACTTTGATGATGCGCGATCCAGGGCTAAAGATGATTAGGATCACATAAGCCAATACTGTAATGCATCATGTTTTTTTGTTTGTTTGTTTTACATGATTTTACCTTAATACAAGTGTAAGAATAAGTCAATGTTAAAAGTTAATAACAAATTGTGTACTCGCCCAATACTTTGATGATGCACGATAGTATCCGGGAATAAAGATGATTTGGATTACATAAACAAATCATGCATCAGGTTTTTTTTGTTAGTTTTTTTTTTTTACATGATTAAACTGAAATATCAGTGTAACAATAAGTCAATATTAAAAGTTGTTAACGTAAATTGTGTACTCGCCCATAACTTTGATGATGCGCGATCCAGGGCTAAAGATGATTAGGATCACATAAGCCAATACTGTAATGCATCATGTTTTTTTGTTTGTTTGTTTTACATGATTTTACCTTAATACAAGTGTAAGAATAAGTCAATGTTAAAAGTTAATAACAAATTGTGTACTCGCCCATAACTTTGATGATGCGCGACAGCTAAAGTGAGACGGATGACGGCGAGGGACTATGTTAACATTCCGAGCGTATTCCTTTCCAGACTTTTGGCTCGGCGACGTGTCATCGCGTCGTTGTCACATCGCCGAGGTGTTAGAATCCGATGAGAGCGTCATCTTGTCTAGTGGACAGTTTTTGCTGTTTTCTTCAATAAACTGACATTGCTGAGCCACGGCAGAATGGCCGCTGTTGCGGTAACCCCCTCAGCGCCCTCGCGTCCCGCTCCTGTTGAGTCTTCGGCCGTACAGGGACCAGACGGGACACATCGCGGGGGTCGGAAGAGATGGACATTGATGGCTTCATCAATCTGAGGGTTAGGGCGGACGATGACAAGAACGCAAGCAAATCGGAATTTGTTTACCGACTGGGCCGTGAGCGTGATTGAAGTCGTCTAATGTCAACAGGAAGCTACAGTAGCTGAAGGGGCTGTTAAGTCAAACGACTTAGGATGCCAGACTGCGATATGACCCAAAACTGCACGTAATTACTGCAAAACAGAAAAAAAGCCCCCCAAGAGGGCGAATATTTGACATCACAAGTTTGTGTGTAGTTTGAAAATGAGTTCTTATCGCAGTCATCACCTGCCAGTCTTTATGTTCGCTGTCTTGGCCCAGAGAGTGCTGAGAAGATTGATGTCCTTCTCATGTCTTGGCAGGAAATGGTGGAGGTGAACATCTGCCTGCCAGCCTCCACGGCGCAATAACGTCCTCGTTGTGTCTTGTTTTAATTTCTCAATAGGAGGCTGGAAATTGTGGTTTGGCTTTTGTCGTTTTTATGAAAACCTCCAGTATGTAACATATATATAAGATTAGTCTGTCACTCAAGAGAGCACAGACCCCCATTCTGTTCTGTTGGTTGTAAAGCTAACTCCTCTACTCCTGAATGGCGGCACGCAAAAGGGTGGACTTTTGGCAGAGCACGCAGTCTGCCTGTGCTATTATTTTTATTTAAACACCGAATTTCTCATACAGATCAATGCAGCTCGACAAAACACCCGCTGTAACTTTAAGGTGTTTAGCCCAATTGGTGCCAAATTTGGTACGGACGTTCAGAACACTGACAGGGAGGTGTGTGTAAAATTTGAGCAACATTGGTTGAAAAACATGGCCGCTGGCAAGCGAAACGTTTTTGCTGGGGCAAGGCCGGGACTTAGCAAAAGTCAATGACCACTTGTTGGACCCTAACCCTAAAAAGAGTACGTGCGGTGGTGGCTGCTGGTCGTTCAAGGAGGGAACCTCATTTTTTCCAGCCTACATCATAAATGTGTTTATTTATTTATATGTAAATAAAGTTGTTTTTACCAAAGGGAAAGTCGCTGGGGATCGGTAAAGTCTCCGGATCAGTTCAGAACAACAGAATAAAAAACTTGGAAAATGCTCTGGTGGAGGTTTATACTTCAAGATCACCGATTCGCTCATTTTTACTGTCAATCAAAAATAGATTGTGCCTCAGACCGATCATCCAATCGTCATGCAGAAGCCGAGCATCCGGGTCAGCCCGCTGCCCCATAGACTCTAAGAGATGCTCAGCGTCCATTAGGAGGGACAAAGCCCAGAGTTTTTCCAATGACCGTCCGGTTTCACGCAGTGGAACAACCCACTCTGCGCTTCCCCATCAAAGTCAGTAGATGCTCAGCATCCAACTGTGGCGCTGCGGGAACGAATGATAAGGAAGTGGTGTCAGTTAAAAAATCTGGGGTCCATCGTCCCTCGTTTACCGCAGTTATTTGGGTCCAGACCCGACTGCTATAAGTGAATTTTTGCTAACTAAAAGATTTTATACTAATAAATGAAGTATTTTAGTAGGTACCGCATAGAAAACCTATTTATGACATTCCAAGTATTTTTAACCCTTGTTAGAGCCCCGTAGACATGAAATAACACCCCTATAGTTGGTTATTCTTCTTTTCCAACACATTGTTCACACTGAGCTAACTAGTTAGCTCCAGTTTATTTGTTGTGTTGGATTTTGTGGAGTAGGGAAGGTGAACAAAGGTAGGAACCTGAATCTTCCACAATAGGAGGAGGAGAATAGGAGGGGAACTTTTATCTTTTTTTTGCCATTGCAGGATAATGCAGGGGTCGGGAAACTTTTAAATGCCTGTGAAGAAAATGTAAATTTTGCACGCATATTCAGTCATAAAATGAGCCACGTCTGGCTCCCGAGCCACAGGTTCCCTACCCCCGGAATAAGGTTACCTAAAGTATATGTCTCTTTAATGTCACATTACTGACGCCTAATGACCAGAATACTACATATACTGTATATTATTGTCTTTTGATATTTTTTGACTAATAATGGGCCACAAAACAGCAATCATTTTATTATTATTATTTTTTTGGGTGGGAGAAAAGGCGACAGAGCGAAGTTTGAAGTGCGATGTAGTAAGCGACGATGCTATTCCGTTGGTATTTGTGTGCGTTGGTCCTTCTGGTCAGTTAGTTAGCAGGCGACATGCAGTTCCATTGATGGCATATTCCTGGCCAATATTGTAAGTCTCACTACAAAATAAGTCTCAAAACTCATATGCACCAGTTAGCATGACTGGGCCGTGCCTATTTGAGCCATGACACGTTATCACATGTCCCGTTCCTGGTCTTTTCAGGAGGCGCTATCAGTGGTGAGCGAAGACCAGTCCTTATTCGAGCCTCCGTACGCCGCCGCCGCCCCGCTCCCCAAGACAGACATGACTGCATCTGGCGCGCAGGACTACGGCCAGACTCACAAAATCAACCCATTACCCCCACAGCAGGAGTGGATCAACCAGCCAGTGCGGGTCAACGTGAAGAGAGAATATGAGCATATGAATGGATCCAGGTAAGGAACAGAGACGCGTGTGTGCCCGGGATGCAGGAAAGTCACAAGGAAAGCTACTATTGGAGGAAATAGGACACGCGTGCTACATGCTGTGGGCAAAGAGGATAGACGATGGCGTCACGAGGAGGCACGGGCGTAGGAATCATTACCAATAATACGACCTATTTCTCACAGACAGATCATTGAAAAGGATTCCTCAACAAAAGATGAGCCCTCTTCTTCGACGACAAATCGGTCAAGGAAGCGGTACAGTCGACCGGTTGAAAACCATCTTATACAAAAATTCAGAATACGTCTGTCCCATTGGACGAAGGCAATATTCAAAATACGAAAACAAAAAGCGTAGGGAGTACTTTCAACGCCAGTGCAGACCACGTGTACAAATTTATGGGCAGTTTGACTCTCCAATATGCTCGTACGCTCTCCATTTTGTTGCATTGTAGGACGTCTTTCTTTTTCAGACCGGTCTGAAACAAAAATCACAAAAAACACCATCTTCAACTCGGGTCGATGTGGTACTTTCAAGCTGTCTGGTTTTCGAGCAACGTGTGAAATCCTGCAGTGTCCAAAAAGGGGTTGTGATTCCACTCAGAAAAACACGGCTTGCACGCCTCACTGAAAATGCTCTAAATTGCCAGGAAAACGTTGGGAGTCTTCAAAGCATGTCAGGCGATGGCTTGAAGTGTCTGTTTGCTTTGATTTGCAGCGTGCAGTGGATCCTTGCACAATCCCGATTCAGCATTCACAGCCCCTCGATTTCACTTTTGCGGTCAAAAACATTTTTTATTTTTATTCTCTGAAAACGTTTTCCATGATCTCATTCACCGTAAAACCGTGAATGAATCCCACGGTGTTTGCCCCATTCCTGATTTATTTTTCCTTTTCTCACATCAAACAAATGCAAATATTAGTCGAAAACAACACAACCGAACACAAAGTGCACATTTCTAAGGAAACTTTTTTTGTTTGAAGGGAGAAAAAAAATCCAAACCCACATGACCCTGTGTGAAAAAACAGACACCCTCCACCCAATTAAAACATGAACTCGAAAAGGTTATAAAGCCATTTCTATGGTTTTGGGACTCCAGCAAACCACAGTGAGAGCCATTATCTACTAACGGCAAAGACATGGAACTGTGGTGAACCTTCCCAGGAGTGTTCGGCCAACCAAAATTACCCCAAGAGCGCAGGGATGACTCATCCAAGAGGTCACAAAAAACCCAACAACCGGATCTAAATAACTGCCGGTCTCACTTGCCTTAGTTTAGGTCAGTGTTCATGACTCCACCATACGAAAGGAACTGGGCCAAAATGACTTGCATGGCAGAGTTACAAGACAAAAACCACTGCTGAACAAAAATAACTTTAAGGCCTGTCTTAATTTTGCCAGAAAACTTTGGGAAAATACTCTGTGGTCTGACGAAACGAATGGTTAAGCTTTTTGGAAGGTGTGTGTACCATTAAGAAAAAGAACATAATACCAACAGTAAAACATGGTGGTGGTGGTGTGATGGTTTGGGGCTGTTGCTTCAGGACCTCATTCTGAAACAATGCAAGTTATGGCAAACGCTTGATTGCGGTTTTTGCTGCTAAGGGCGGCCCAACCCGCTATTAGGTTTAGGCTAAAATCCCTTTTTACACAGGGCCATGTAGCTTTGCATTTTTTCTCCCTCAATAAAAAAAAAAACGGCAACGTTTCTTCACTTGTGTGGTCCAAGACTAATATTTACATTTGTTAGATGATCTGGATCACTTAAGTGTGAAAAACATGCAAAAAAATATTTCACATTTCACGGCAGTGCAGGTATGCGCTCACACAGAAAAACCGTACAGCACGCAAGTACCACCGACAGGAAGCCCACAACCTTTACACCTTTATGTCTTCACGCTTCACTGGTAAAAGCAAAGCGCCGGGATGTCGCGCTTCGTTCAACGCTCCTCGAACGCACCATAGCGGTGTGCTGTGCCTCAGATTCCATGGGTTCGTTGATCATCATCAGCGGCGAGTAGCGATACATTTAACGCTCTAAATGCGCCGTTAGGTGTGGGTGAGGCATATTTAGGCGTTCAACCGTCACGCGCATTGCAAACGTGGATCCCGACCGGAAGGAGAGGTCAGCATCAGGCTTGCAGGAGGGTTGGGTTCGTGTCCCAAATGGAAAAGTTGGCATAGGCATATCAATTTTTGTAGTTTATCGCCATCGGCGGGTGGCCTGCTGTGTCTTAGATGTGTGGTTTTTGTTTTTGCTTCAGCAGGGAGTCTCCAGTGGACTGCAGCGTGGGTAAATGCAACAAGCTGGCGGGCAGCAACGAGACGTCTCAGATCAACTACGGGAACTACATGGACGAGAAGAGCGCCCCTCCCCCCAACATGACCACCAACGAGCGACGAGTCATCGTACCGGCCGGTAAGCAAAAGGAAGGAAAAAGGGGCAGGTCGGATGTCTATGTCGGCGCGGCGACGCGGCGTGGACATGACACACGGGAGCGCCGGATTTCTCAGTGTCGCGCCGATGCACCCTTATTTTTATTCAACCGCGTGCCAACATTTCATCCGCCCCTCCACGGGCGGCTGAGCGTGCACAAGCAGGAAATATGCGCCGAACTGCCAGGGCGGGATTTTGTTTTAACGGCTACGGTTCTAATCATTACATACGCCTCAGTTTCGGGACCGTACGTGCGGCCGCTCCAGCGAGCGATTTCCCCGAAACAAATCACATAAAATGAAGCAAACGAAATCTGAAGAATGAAGTAGACCCTAATGACTCTACGGAGCGGCTGCACCCTTGACCGCTTCGGTTCTGGATTCCAGATTGTCCGAGCAGCCGATTAAACGCGCACCGCGGTGTGCTGAGTACGTCTCTCCAGATGGAACTTTGTGCGAGAAGGATTTCAAAATTGTCAAAGTCCACTTCACAAGATTCCTCATCCAGTCCCTCCGAGGTTTGAGGAGGACAAGGAATTATTTATCAGAAATAATTGAGCCACGTCCACGCCTGATAAATCATTCTATTTCCAACTCGTTCACTTTTTCCAGTTGCTTCTCGCCACGACAGACGAGACTCTCGGCTCCGCTTCCGTCGAGCTCCCGTTTTATATCTGCAGCCGATAAACGGCTGCTGTCTTCTGCCCCGCAGATCCGTCATTGTGGTCCCAGGACCACGTGCGCCAGTGGCTGGAATGGGCCATCAAGGAGTACGGCCTGCTGGAGATCGACACGTCCCTATTCCAGAACACGGACGGCAAGGAGCTGTGCAAGATGAGCAAGGACGACTTCCTGCGGCTCACCACCATGTACAACGCCGAGGTTCTTCTCTCGCATCTCAATTACCTCAGGGAAAGTAAGTGTGCTCCGGTTCTTTTCGGAACAATCCCTTCAAACTGCTCGTAGATCAGCACAATTCCTGTCACTGGCAAAGTTACCGCTGGGGTGTTGATTTATTTAAACCCGAGAAAGGACGGGGGACTAATTCTATAGCACAACTGAACTTTTCCAGCTTGTGCAAGGATTTGGATTGCTTAAGAAAATGGAAAGGAAAAAGACATGGTCAGGAGGTTGCCTACAGCCACAGCTGTTAATGCCAATGCTTTTTTTTTTTTTTAACCCAGTGCCAGTTAGAGTTACAGTAATTCCTCTGCACTTTTGCTTTTTCGCAAAAAGATACGAATCCTCGCTGTTTCACTGTTGAATATGGCAGCAAATTGTACGTGCCATTTTTCCTAAATTAATTAAATATAAATATTAGCCATTCAGAAGACGCACTCAAAGATGTGATCTAATGCAATATTCTACAGTGGTCACTAGGTGTCAGTAATGTTGCCTTGATGAGACCAAGAACTGTACAGAAGAGTAACAACAAACAATACCTCTTCCAATGCTGTGTTAGACTACGTTATGTCTTATTAATTAGGACTTCTTTTCTCTTATTGTATCTACTACATTGGGTAATACGAGCGTAAAGGTGACTGTAGGGGTGTTATTTCATAACCACAGGGCTCTAATGTTAAAAAACATATTTAGAAAGTTTCAACTCAGTTATGAAACAATTCAATTTATGCAGCTGTTGTGGATAAATAAATACAGGCGTTATTTAATTGTCAGTACTTCCTCTATGTAAGTTAGTGAGCTACTGTGCTAGCTTGACAAGGTTGGTATAATTCAGTGATGGCCGCTCGTCATTCGAGGAGGGGAAGCTCATTTTTCCCAGGCTACATCATAAATGTATTTTTTATATATAGTTGCTGGGTATCGGTAAAGTCTCCGGATCAATTTAAAACAATGGAAAGAAAAACTCGGGTGGAGGTTAATACTTCAGGATTGATGATTTTCTCATTTCACTGTCAATCAAAAAGGGATTCCTCCTCAGACAGATCATCCAATCATCACGCAAAAGCCGAGCATTCGGGCCAGCCCACCGCCCCATAGACCCCTTAGAGATGCTGAGTGTCTGATGGTCGGGACAAAGCCCAGCATTTATCTAATAACCGTCCAGTTTTGTGCTGTGGAACAACCCGCTCTACCCCGTCGAAGTCGGTAGATGCTTGGCATCTGACTGTGTATTAAAAAAAAGCGGTTTTATTAAAATGTGGATGAATGATAAGGATCTGAACAAAAGATGACGGTATTCTAGCGCACGTTCAGTCAATGAAATGTACTGCATACACTATTTCAACACTTTCTTTGGACATTTGAGGGGAAGCTGAGCTTCCCTTGCAGTCTTTGAGCAATCGCCACTGGTGGAATTGGTGCTCACTTGACTAGAAGCAGATAAGAAAAAGAAAAATGTCCAGTACTGGGCAGTGTTGACATCGATAGTACGTCTATAGTCTGGACTCTGAAAGATTCTCCTACAGTATGATGGCTTCCAGTCCTTAGCAAAGCGGTGGAAACGGGGGTAGGACTCCTCCCCGGTCCGCCCGCTACACTTCTTGCTACACTTCGCCGTGCTGGATTCCACATGGTCCCCAGAACCAAGTCCAGGTGCATTGCCTGGGGAAGCATGCTAGGCCAGTGTGTCCAGGCAGCTACATTTGAGCTTATTACCTTTGAAGAGGCTCTCGATGGAATCCCGCTTCATATGTTTCAGCTGGGAACCCAAAGCAATTTGCTGAGGCCGTATGCAAATGCTTTTCAAATAACAAACCCACCATCTGGCTGGGCTAGGACTTTCTAAGCGCACCAGCTCAGTCACAGTGATTATCACAGAGACCTGTCGGGCCTATTAATGAATACTTTGCATGCTAAAAACAACTTTCAACTGCTGCGGAGTATCACGAAACCGCACTGGGTGGGGTGATTGATGCCCCCTCTGAATTTAACATAACTCCCAAAATGTTGTGATGGGCCTCAGCGTGATGTAATGGGAACTGTGCTTTAGGGGGTGTCAACAGTTTTCCCCCGTGCACGTTGTCAGGGCAGAGAGGGATGCTTGTCAGCCCTATAACGGCCTCGATGTACAACGCCGCAGCGGCCGGATCTGTCTGACCGCCGCTCGGCACCGAACTTTTCATCATGGCCGCCGGCTGCACGACATAGCCGCGGCTTAGGCGTGCTGTGCCGTGACTTTGCCCGTTGCCGCCCCCACCCTTTTTTTTATTATTTAGCCCTTGTGCGCTGTGGAATCTTATCCGCTTGCCCGTTCAAAATTGCTTTGGATCCCTTCCCGACAAACAAAAGCAATGAATTCTCCCTTCCCGTGCTCGGACTGACCTGCTTCGGAGCAGCTGTCTGGGAAGCACACGGCATATTACTGACGCTAGGAAGCCTACGGGCCGGGAGGAACTCGCGTCAAAGAGAGGCAGACTTTGTGCGGGCCCTGCGGGGACGATGATTTGCTAACTAAATCCATTTCGAGACGTCCAGAAAGAAGGAAAAAAAAAAAAAGATCTCTGGATTCACTCATGAACGCTGGAGGCAGGCCGAGCTTCTCGGCTGAAAATTGATGGAGGAGACGTTTGAGCCAAAGTCTGGATGTATTAGTGATTGCAGGTCACATGACTTCTCCCTCATTGAGGACTCGTTCATTCATTATCCCCGCCCCCCCCCCTGAACGGTAGATGCTCCAAAGGGGCTGCTGCGATCATTTCATAGACATCTGCGTGCATCATGCGTCAGCTCCGTCTGTTTATTGAACCTCCGATTAACATTCCACGCAGTCATTAAGCCCTGAATGCCGCTACGGCCGGGACACACTACCCCACCCGGCGGCCATTGCGTATCCAAACATCGTCGCCGCATCCTGCGCTGAGGCATCGGTCACGTGCACCGGTGCCTTCGCCAGCACAATGACAACTTCTGTCTGGGCCAACCAGCTGCTCGCAGCAACAAGGGTCCTTGCCGGTGCAATATTTTGCCTCCTTTCGTGCTCGCAGATTTTTATAAATGTTGGCTGTCCGCAACCCAATGTGCTTTCAATTTGGGGTGCAATTGGAGAATTTGTTCAAATTAGTCTGCCGGGGAGGGACCGTGGACTGTTTGCTTTATCGCACCCACGTAGGTCGGTTTGATACCACATGTGGTGGGAACGGAGTGCACACGGGGGAGGGAAAAAGAGGAGCGGTACCAGGACTGAGAACTGGGGGTAAGAGTATCGCTGCGTTCACACTTGCGGTTCGGTACGCCGGTCCGGCCCAAAAAAGACAATGACGCAATTTGCTGCGTGCTCTCACTGGTAGTTTTAGCACCAATTTAGCACACACACACAGCTGAACACTTACATGTGACTGGTGAAAAAAATAGAGGGACACGCAATAGCTGCATTTTTCCCACTCGCTCAAGCTTAACTTTCACTTTCCAGACAGGCCCTCGTTTATCACGATTAATTGGTTCCAGAATTTCCACAAAGTGGGATTTCTTATTCATCAATGTAAAACATTCATAGTTAGAGACATGAAATAACAACCCTATAGTCCCCCCCCCCCGGGGGAGTGAGTGAATGGCAGACAGGAAGTGACGTTGGGGGTTCAGAGTTGAGTTTCAGCTTGGCATGGTTAAGGCTGAAACAGTAGCCCACGTTTTTATTAGGGATTGTTGTGCCTGACACCTAGCGACCAGTATAGAATATTACATGTCATCCTTGAATGCGTCTTCTGAATGCCTTATTCTTGTATTTTATCTCATTTAGTAACTTTCATGTTTGGAAATGCTTAATTTAGGCATACATTACTTGCAATATGCATATTTTCTCACAATAATGGGCTCTTTTTTTACCCTACCACTGTGGTCCAGAATCAGGTGGGAGGGGGGTGTGACGGAACGAGGATAAGATTCAGCAGGGGTGCTGAGATTTTCTAGCTTTCGACAGACATTACACACACTCTATACCTCTTGGATATAGTGTTGCAAGGTATGCTGGGGCATATCCCAGCTGACAGGAGGGCAAGAGGTGGGGTTCGCACTGAACTTGTTGCCGTTCAATCGCAGGCGCTCACGTCCCGTTGTGTTTTAGTCCTCGGGGCGCCGTGTTCAGCTTGTCACGGTCGTGTTATCGTCGATGAAAAAAGTGGTGCGTCAAGGAAACAGTTTTGTGACAGTCATTTCTGCGTTGCTCAAATATATTTTTTTACCGAGACACAACTTAGCGCGCTGTTGTCACACACGGAGAAGGAGCAGAGCAGAGGGACGGCGCTTTCCCGCTTACATACTTGTCATTTTTGCATGCGTCGTGCTGCCATTTTAAGTCCGGCCCGTCTAACCTTCATGTTTGAACCGACCCGTACCGGAGTTCACGTGTTTGGTGCACAGTAGTGGATCCAAACGTGACAATCGTAAAGGCACCCTATGAAAGTCTTATCTGGTGATGGTTGCATTAACAAGAGGAATACTGTTGCTTCTTCTTGCATATTTGGACAAATTACAGTGGAAGTTGAGTAAAAAAAAAAACAAAAAAAGAGCTGCACCGCACGGTTGCTGAGTGGGGGACATTCTCGAGCCCTCAATAGTTTATACAGACCATAAACATCTGGCCTTGAAGGCTGAGTCGGGAGAACGTTTCTCCTTCCCTTTCAACCCTCGCAACATTTTTATGGAGCTCCTCGCGCATGACTTTCCTCCTATTGGCAGGTTATTGTTGATGTGCAGGGCCTGGCTCTGCGCCCCCGTGCTGCTAGCTGTCCGCTGCTAACCGTGCGTCGCCGCAAACGAAGCTACGATGCAGCTGCTCACTTTTAAACGCGAGACATCAGACGCTCAGCGCTGCTACCAAGAATTTATATGGCTTTTGAAATAAGCGGAGATGCAGATGGCGCCTGCCAAATAAGAATGTTGATATTGGACAATCGGATAACCGGTTGGACAGACCTCGTGGCGGGATCCTGTTTTGGCGTGTTCCGCTGCCTTTCTCTGAACCTACAGGGATTATCCACACATCCATACTTTTCTATAAGGCTTATACCGGGCAGTCAAAGGCACAGGGGCTTGGCTCAGACCCCTGCTGATTTAGGCTGACAAGCAGGTACCAACCCCGGACCAATCAGCAGTCAGTAACAGGGCTGGGTGACCAATATTTCATGGAATGATGGGAAACGGAGGAGATAGAGTGACACTAAATTGCCTTAAAATAAGTTCTCACTGATTCTGGGGGCATTTTTCTTTGGCTTTTTGTCTTCCTTATTACTGTACAATGTTTTCACACAATACGCCAGCATTGGACACGTTTATCATTAAGGTTGACTGTTTTGTTGTTTATACTTTAGTATGACAGCTACAGGGTGATGGGACCCTTTAAACGACTGATTTTCCATCTTCTCTCAGATTCATGTTTGGTTGTTTTTTTCCCCACCCACAGCTCCCCAGTTTTCATGATGTTTTCACCTTTAAAGGCAGTCTACACGGGCAAAACGAATCCGACCCAATTGGATCAGTGGCGGCTGCTGGTCATTCAAGGATGGGAAGGTCATTTTTTTCAGGCCTACATCATAAATGTGTTTATTTATTTATATGTAAGTTCTACCCTCCATTCCTAGTCGTTTTTAACGAGAACAAAGTTCCTGGGTATCTGTGAGGTCTTCTGATCAGTTCAGAATGGTATGAAAAACTTGGAAAATGCTTGGGTGGAGGTTTATACTTCAAGATCGGCTGAGTGCCTCAGACAGATCATCCGATCATCATGAAAAAGCCAAGCGTCCGGGCCAGCCCGTTGCCCCATAGACCTCCACAGAGGCTGAGCGTCCAATGGGCAGGACAAAGCCCAGCATTTATCCAATGACTGTCCGGTTTTGCGCAGTGGAACAACCCACTCTACGCTTCCCCATCGAAGTCGGTAGATGCTCTGCATCCGCCTGTACAAGACCTCCATTGGTAGTTTCGGGATGAATGAGCAGGAAGTGGTGTCAGTTACCTGTGATAAGTAGCTGGTTCTGAACAGAAGATGAAGGTCAAAGAAACACACACAGCAGTACATATTTCACCCCTTTTTCAGGGGCACATTTTAGGTGATAGTCTTCCCCACAGAACCTGGAGTGGGCTATTCATTGACTGAACAAAACACACCTTCCATACTTTTACTCACATTAAAAATGGGCGGGTTCCAACAGAAGGTGTTATCTTTCAGGATGCGCATCCGATCCAGATGTAAACACCTGGTAAAAAAGGTCAAATGTCGCCTTCTGGTCTTATAATAATCTTTTGACGTCAAAGCAAAATATTTTAGTCTACAACAAAATGAAAACTAAACTTAAATACTTGTGGATGGGCAGCACGGTGGCTAAATGGGTAACATGTTGGTCTCACAGTCAGGAGGCTCAGGGTTCGAATCTCCGTTGGGCATCTCTGTGTGGAGTTTGCATGTTCTCCCCGTGCGTGCGTGCGTTTTCTCCGGGTACTCCGGTTTCCTCCCACATTCCAAAAACATGCATGTTAGGTGAATTGGCGACTCTAAATTGTCCGTGAATGTGAGTGTGAATGTTTGTCTGCCCTGCGATTGACTGGCGACCAGTCCAGGGTGTACCCCGCCTCCCGCCCGAAGTGAGCTGGGATAGGCTCCAGCATCCCCGCGGCCCTAATGAGGATAGAAAATGGATGAATGCTTGTGGATGGCATTGCATGATGTACGTAAACAAATAACATATGTTATATTTGTCTCCCCAAAGTGACTGACCCACGCCACGTTAGGTGATGCTGTCCTGTGGCTGCAGAGAGAAAACGGCCTGCGATGCTTAACCCGTCCCTGTTCGTCTTACTGGAGTTACATTATGCAATCCTACTGACCACAGCGCTGTCAGATTACCAGAACCCGTTTGTTTTCGGAGAGAGGAAGAGGCCTTCCAAATAAACACGCAGCACGGCCAAAATACCCTGTCGTTCGCCTCCCTCTCTTCGTGTCGCTCACCCCCTCCTTCGCTCGCCGTCCTTACAGCGATCCTGGATCTCTCTGCGGGATGGTTTGAGGTTTTCTCAGCAACGCTGCCTGTTTGCCTGTCTGGGTCAGCCCACATATGTGGCGCACAGTAGGAAAAGGGTTAAACAGCCCCTTCCTCCTCCTTTTTCTGGCCGCCTTACCCCCTTTATACGCTTTCTGCCTTAGTCCAAAGATGGCTGCCTGCACGCCTGCACTCAGCATGAGGAATTATTTTTCTATGAGGAGCTGCGTTTGATTGCCCTGCCTCATACAATGGTTACCCTGTTCTTAGGCCCCCGGGGCTCTAAACGAGACGCAGAGCCTTGGGGGTGCCGTGGAATAGGTAGAACTGGGAGGGGTGTCGGGAGGCGAGCATGCATTTGTGGAGCACCCCCTAAAATAACAGAGCCTGAGTCGGCCGCCACGTCCATCCCCCAACAGGCACAGAGGCTCAGAATCAAATCATATGCAAACTTTTTTCTCCACACTTTTTCATGTTGTCCAATTTCGACAAAGAGCAAAAACAAAAAAAAAGAGTGAAAACTTTCCTCCCAACTCAGCAGCCGCTAAATCTTAGCACGTTGTGTTTTCTCTGTGCATTTTTGGGTCTGTTTTTTCCACTGGCTTGATTTATGCCTGGGGCAGCTAAAATTAAGAGCATTTTGGTGCCGCCCAGGGTGCCTGCGAAAGCGCAGGAATGCAGCGCCGGCACGGGTTCTGCTACATAAGGTGAAACCCCTCGACAGCCATCCACAGGCCTTTATTGTCATTATTATTATTTTTAATATTCAGGATCAGACTTTGCACTTCTAAATGCTTTTTTCGTCTACATTTTAGGGGCCAGACTGTGTATTGCTATGCTACACGTGCCATTGTCTATTATTTTCCATTGAGATTGTTTGTTAAGTCCACAAAGGGAACTCAGTTGAGAAATAAAAACATGCTTAATGTTTGTGGACTTTGTGCTTCCACCTGATGGTTGTTTTATATAATATTGTTTTACATTATTTTGCAGCAAAGTGCAGCATTTTCAGACAGCAGCCTATTTGTATTGATGGAAATATACGTAAAAAAAAACAGTTTGACCTTCTAAATACAGATTTTACTTTATTAGAGCCCTCCGGGGGTGGCGGGAGGGTGGAGGGGGGGTACTATTCAGAGTTGAGTTTTAAGTGGGCGAGGGTCATGGCTGTGACAGTAACCCACGTTAGGGATTATTGTGTCTGAGATAATATAGATCAAACCTGCAATTAAAGCCTGTTGCTCTGGCAATCCAGTCTGGTGCTTGTGTGTCTCACCAAACATTACAGTATCATTACTGACAGAAAGGGCTGACCAGTGTAGAATACGCCATTTCGTTTTTGACGGTGTCTTCTGATTGCCTTATATTTGTATTTTAGCTCATTTTAACTACCTTTATGCTTAGCAATATTTAAACTTTGCTGCAATATGCATATCATTGGACCAAAAATAGGCTGTATGTATTCAACCACAGTGTGATTTAATTTTTTTTTTTTTGAAAAACGAACGCAAAAAGTCGAAACATTTGATGCACAAAGTGACAAGTGGTGGCTCTACATACAGTATTTACAGTATATATAATATATCAGGACTGTTAGTAATAGTACAGTATAGAAAGTTAAATGGTGCGTTCAAGGACCGCCGAACAAAGTGGGCAGGTCGCCGCTTGCATCAGACAAGCAAAAAACGTGTGATTTCTAACTGTATACTATGTTTTTATTCACGTTTTTTTACGTGTTTTTGTTTTTAATCATCGCGCCTAAATGTTTCCCGCGGCCTGGTCGTTGGGGACCACTGCCTCACAACATGCTTTGGAATATGAATTGCTTTTTTTAGAGATTTGAAAATACTGTGAGAATGCCACTCTTATATATGCCGCTTCTTCACTTCATAATGAAGGATTCATATTTGCATCAACAAATGCACTGTTGCAAACTGCTGAATTGTATCTTTTGTACCCTGCATGGAATCGTATACAATTGCTGTGTTTTACAAATGTACCGCTTTTGAATGTTATCATAACCCGTGTATCCTGGTGTGTTTGGAATTGTTTACCACAAAGAGATGTACAACTCTACTTATCTTTTTTCTACTGGTGATTAATTATTAGTTAGTTAACTATGGTCAAAATGCAGTTAATCGCGATTAAATATATTTAAAGCGATTGACATCTCTACAGTATGGACATAATATATATGTATATATTTTGGGCCATATGGTGGTCTAGTGGTTAGCACGCTGGCCACACCGTCAGGAGATCTGGGTTCGTATCTGCGTTTGGGCATCTCTGTGTGGAGTTTGTGGGTTTTCTCTGGGTACTCAGGTTTCCTCCCACGTTCCCAAAAACATGTTAGCATGTTAGGTTACTCAGAGACTCTAAATTGTGCATAGTTATGAATGTGAGTGTGAATGCTTGTTTGAGCCCTGCGATTGGCCGGGGACCAGTCCAAGGTGTACCCAGCCTCTGGCCCAAAGTCTGCTGGGATAGGCTCCAGCATCCCCGTGACCCTAATGAGGATAAGCGGCATAGAAAATGGATGGATGGATGTTGGAGGAACGTTGCAGTCCCCTTCTTAAGGTGTTGATTGTCAAAGGTCCGGCATCTAGTGGTATGCGGGAATAGATATACACAGATACAGAATACACATATTGGAGATTTGCATGCAATAAGAGTGCAAAAACAAAATGTACAAAACCACAAGGATGCTGGTAGTTGGTGTAAATGGTTGGAAACCGAAAATGTTTTCATTTTTTTAGCTCTTAATGGCATTTGTGTGTCGTCTCCTCGCAGGTAGTTCATCGCTATCCTACAACGCAGCATCTCACACGGACCCGCCCCCACGCCTGCCCGCCAAAGAAGGTAAGAGCACTTTTTATTATACGCTATTGCTTCTCTTCGTGAATGGGCGAGTGAGGCGAGGGAAAAGGTGAAGAGAAAAGACAGCAGAAGAAGTCAGTGATTGGCTTGTCAGCCAGTCTGACACACGCTGGGATAAAAAAAAAAAAAAAAAAAGAAAGCACTTTTCTGTTTTGTGCTTTTGAACGAGCTCAGGCGGCAGGTGTCGCTTTTGTGTGTTGAAAAAAAAAAGAATGACACGGGCCGCCGCCATTCAGAGAGCGGCAACTGGGAAAGAATAGGAGCATATTAACTGGGAGATAAAATGCAAAAAGCGGCGGTGCGTGCCGACGGGTCCTGTCCGCAGGATCCTGGGGGGGGGGGGCGGCGGCGAAGACAAGATGGTGAATGCGGTGATTATGGAAACGAGGCGGGAGGTTGACGTGCGCCTGTGACAGGTGCCGAGGCACCGAGTCATGTGTGTGATATCAGCCAGGAGGCCGATTCTATCACGGATGAGAGCTCTTGACGACTAGGATTGAAAAGAGACCCGAAAGGGACGTTTTAGTAGGTGGATCCTGCTCGGTTTCCACAGATTCAATCAAATATCCATCCTTTGCACTGCATGCCCCCCCCCCACCCCACCCTTTCATGCAAAATAATGTAAGAGGAAGTGTAGTTTTGCACCACTAAAAACCACAACAAACATTGTCAAGTAACAGCACAAAGCTGCTTCTGCAGTACGGGTTATATTGCGGACTTACGTTTTGTTACAGTCCGCTTGCATCGCAGCGATGTTGCCAACGTAGGAAAACAGGCTCGCTATCACCGCCACCTACAGGACCGGAGTGGAACAACACTGACCGGTCACGTCATGACTTGAAGGGCAAAAAGACGAATGTACCAATTCCAGGGTCAAGCTGTACCTGGAATTTTTACGTAATACGCTAACATTCCCAACTCTCATTCAGACGTGACAACACGGTAAGCGCCATAAATACGAACCCTCGGTTTCGCCCAAAATCGCCACCGGATGGTCGACTTCCTGTTTGTGTTGGAACAAACTTCTTGAGACTTTTTTAAAAAGCGTCCTTTCACGTATCGAACACATTTTGTGACGATTCCAGAAAACTGGTGGCAGGGGGTTCGTTTTCAGGACCCCTGATATATAACATTTTGCGGAGCTCAGGCTCTCAAAAATGCGAGTAATCTACAATAATAATAATATTAATATTAATAAACAGTTTCAAGGAGGTCCACAAGTTCCACACGAAGATCTCAGTAGCACAACTAACATTTTAAAGCGCATGCAGAGGTTGATAAAACTGCTGATGGCAGGCCACTCTTAACATTCCAAATGCAGCTACTGCCATCTTGTGGAGTTAATACAAAAACAAAACCTACTTCAGTAGGTTGCCTGCAGCCGCAGCTGTTAAAACCAGTGCTTTCTGACCAAGCGCTAATTAACATGTATCTGCTTTTGCACACCACTACAATGCTTTAAACGTTTAAGGGATTAGAAGAGTCAATTGAGGAACTTACAGTACACAGCGATCAGTTGATCCCGGTTGGTTTGTTCCAGGCCCGACCGCGGTAAGTGAATTTCCGCAAAGTAGGATTTCATATTTATAAATGGAATTTTTGTGTAGTAGCCCCTTCTAAATCCAATTTTCAAAATGATCAGAGCCCTCTAGACATGAAATAACACCCCCGTAGTCATCTTTCACATATGTTAGCATTGGGAGAGTTCCTTGTTGTTCCTTTTTGACTTCCTGTTCTGTACGGGGCTTCTGCAGGGGCTATTGACACATTACTGACCCCTAGTGGCCAGTGTAAGTACTACTCATCACCTCCACGTCTTTGAATGCGTCTTCCGAATGCCTAATATTTGTATTTTACGTCGCTCAGCCCACTTTATGCTTAAAAATCCTTCAGTTGGGCAATGGAAGTACCTTAAATCCGCATGTTTTAAAACCAATAGGCTGTATTCAACCACGTCCAAAACCCAGGTGTTTTTTTCTCTGACAAAATGTTGGCAGTATTCTGAATTGGACGTCTTAATTAAAAGTTGCACTGCTTTTTCCCCCCAAGTAATTCTTCATCATATTAGATCTTTCCCCCAGAATGCCAGCAAAAAAGCCGAGCTTGAGCCTTTCGGGACAACGCCCAGGATGACTTCCTCGGGATACCTTTTCACTGCACAAACATTACTGTGCTGACATAACACAAACACGGCACCGCCTACCGCTAAAGGAACGCTACACATCCGCGCATACGCTGTCACCGCCGCAGAGGACTGCAATAACAGTGATAGCGTGGGCTGGCAGGAAGAGAGGCCCATCCAGGCAGGAAAGAGAGGAAACGCCGCGTCTGATAAGTGTCCGAGAACGCACCGGCGGGCCCGATGCGGCGCGGTTTAAATGCGACTGGACCATTGGGCCAGCTCGATAAGATTCTGCTTGGTCACCCCTCGACCCCGGCCTTTCCTGCTTCTCAGCACCAGGTATTTGGACTGGCAGGGAAAGAGGGTGACTCCCTTCAAGAGCATTTCCCTTTTCGCAAGAGGTGATTTCTATTATGGGCTGCCTGGCGGTGGATCTACATGTGGTCCATTCTTTCGCCAGCGCAAAGCCGCCTCCCAGCTGAGACGAAGTTGATACAATCACGGTGATATCCTCCAAATGGAAACGCAGCGAACCCTATCCACCTTAGAAGCCACGCAATTTATCATTTCTTGTGTGTGGTACATTTTCCTGATCCCAGCATCCTCTTCCTGTTGTCTTGGCAGAAAACTTCCTGCTTCCGTAAAGACGATGATAAACATTCAAAGACGAGTTGCAATTAAGGTCAAGCACAATCCCTTACACTTTTTCCCTGTTAAATGTGTAAAACTGTATTTAATATTGAATGTACATTCTATTTGATTATAAAAAGTCCCGTGTTGCTATTTGAATTTAAAAAAAACATGCGTTCATTGTTATTTCTAGGATTTGTTGGCTTACAAGTCACCTCACAGTTTTTCCCTAATGTTTCAAGTAATTAGTATTTTTTTAAATGATATACTAATACTATTACATAGTATGTAATTGTTCTATATTAGTTTATAATTCTAATTAACATCATTATAATTTGATGCAAATCAGTTCCTGCAATTTCTATATGAACTAACATTTTTTCTTTTTTTTTCAAAACATTACAATCATAATCCATTTTTCTCCATAGTAAAAAAGAATACAATAAATAATGTAATGTATATTATAATTGAGTAATAATAACAAGTATTACTAGTATTCATTATTGTGTAAAATAAAATTATAATATTAATTTATAATGTACATTAATTCATACGTTGTGTATTTTTTTTAGATTTATCAGTGATCATTATTATTACTACTGCTACTGTTACTATAGATGAATAATACTATCTATATATAATAATAAAATGATAATTGTTATCATTATTATTACATAACAGTAATGTTTATTGTATATTTATATTGTAATCATTTTATACTATATATTTTTTGTAATATTATTATTTACTGTATTTTATTAGATATTTAAAATTATGATTTTTTTTTTACAAAGCCAGGTTGTAATGTGCATACAAAATAACATAACTTGAACAAGGCTTGTTAAAACTAAGTCAAACAATCTGCTCCTGAATGCTGTTCTAATTTTGTGGAATTCCAAAATTCCCCAAATTGTATAACAAATAATTGTTAAAAAAAAAATCTTGTAAAGGCATAGAACACATGCAAGTGTAAAAATAAGTGTGCTGACTGCTGTTAATGCAAATAATAATAGGGATGATGGACACGTGATTCCTGTCCTGAGTTTCTTGCGTAGGTTTGATATGCATGTTTAAGTGTAAAAAGAAGTGAAATTCTAACGTCCTCACTCAAAATCAAGTTCAAAATCAAAATTCTGAATGGAATGTGTGTTGGCCTTTCCACTGGATGCCCAAACCTTTTAAGATTTGCTGTGAAATCGTGGTCAGAGCTGACGGTTTCAAGGCAAACTATATTGCGTTTGCACAGCCGGCATGTTAGTTTTTCTACATCTTGTTTTTTTTCCTATCGTTTGCTACTATGTTCCCGCCTGAATGGTCCACCATCAGTTTCCTATCAGAATGATATCAAACAAGTAAGACACCATGAAAGAGGGTTTGCTGCAGGATAAGCCTTTATCAGACGGTTTGCTGCCAGATGTCGGTGTTCATATTGCTGTTTGAGAGGAGCCAAATACTTTGCAGGCTCTTTGGGGTCGGCTAAGCACCAGCGTCCCGCAGGAGACGAGCCTTAATCTGCCCCAGACGCTGCTGCGGTGTAAAATGCAATGTTATGAATAGAAGAGGCAGCGTATAAAACACAGAATGCAGCAGCAATGTAAGTGTGTGTGTGTGTGTGTGTGTGTTGCATGTTACATTGCTTTTCAAGCAGCCTTTCCCAAACTTAAAATGGGCTGCCTGTCAGTTTTTATTGGGTGGCCTTGTTTGTTCAAGTAAAGATATTTTATCATGTCGGCCTTTGGATTGATGTTTGTGGCAACGGAGGAACGTCTTTTGTGTTATTTCTCATTATTTACGCGGACATGTGGACGTTTGGCCAGCATGCCATCCATTTTTGCTACCTTCGGATCCATACAGAGTTCACTTCAAGTTGTGGGGCGAGTTGTGTCATTAAAGCTGCTGTTGTTTTGTGTTGGCTGCGATGCAAATGCAGCCTGGGATTTATGACTCGGAACGTCATTCGTACGGTCCATTTCCTCCGCGTGCACCGGGAAAGACAGCGGTTCGTCCACAAAGATGCGGTAATGCATTGCAGTGTTTGATTCGTACGAGATCTGGGGGTTCGTCACAAAACATCTGAGGAAAAATGTCCTGTTAAAAACCTTGAAATATGAAAAAAAATGTAAAAAATAAAAAGTCGTTTTAACATAAACGAACACAATCATTTATGCTAAAACTTCAATTTAGACCGTTGGGGATTGAATTTTGAATGTTATTTGTCCACCAGTTCTCTCACATTATGGACAACTTGGAGTCTCAAATGGACCAAAGTATGAATGTGAGCGTGAACGTTTGTCTAGATGTGCCCTGCGATTGGCTGGCGACCAGTCCGCGATGTACCCCGCCTCTCACCCAAAGTCAGCTGGGATAGGCACCAGCATACCCAAGCAAACATAGTAAGCTTTAGCGGCATAGAACATGGAAGAACGGTCATCATTTGTCCACCAGATGGCACTGTTTTTTCCAAATCAAAGCATGCAGCAAATGACCACACCCTTTACTGGTTCCTACAGAAAAAATGAAAAGCAATGACCCAACTCAGGACCTAATAATAATAATAACAACAATGATGATGCAGCAAATAAACAGAAAAAGGCAAAAAATGCCTATTTTGCTCACTACTCACCATCCAAATCCAAATCCATGGCCCCCCTTGTGGATTTGATAGTAATTTAGCTTATAGCAAAGTACAGTCATTGTCCAACGTTTTTATTTACAGTACTATAAATACGGGTTTTATATTTCATATTGCTCAAAGTAGCCACCCTTTGCTTTTTTGAAAGCACTGCAAACTCTTGGTGTTCTCGCAATGAAATTAAAAGTTTTTCACTTCACCGGTGTGCCTCGTCAGGGTGACTGAGTGGAATGCCTGGCTCTATTAATGGGATTGGGACCATTGGCTTTGTCGTGCAGAAGTCAGGTTGATACACGGCAGACACCCTATTGGACAACAGAATTGATAGTGTGGCGAGAACCCATCGGCTAAGCACACGAGAAACCAGTGGCTGCTCTGTGGGAAAATTGTAAAAACGTTGACTGTGTCCCGAAGTGAATGAGAAGGTGTGTCCAAATGTTTCCAGCAGTTTTTGGGAAGATGACACTTAAGAGTAATGGGAATTGTATGTATAAATGGAATGATAAACAACAGCCTTTACAAAGTGGCTCTTGTTTGTGCAAACAATGGAATAAATGCCCATACTTATTTGAAGTACCATACGCAGTAATGATTGTATCTGTGTGTTGTTTAGTAATGTACTTGGATATAGTAATATGCACTTGTGTAGTAATAATAAGAACAATAATAATAATAAACACTCCCGGCCTGCAATTGACTGGCGACCGGTCCATGGTGTACCCCGCCTCTCGCCTCAAGTCAGCTGGGATAGGCTCCTGCAATCCCCTTGACTCTAATGAGGATAAGCAGCATAGATAACGGATGGCTGGATGCATGGAATTTATGGAAATTCATTTTTTTTTCCATAAAAAGCAGTCAACACAAACATTATTTTTGTTCCTTCTGTGTACAGTATTTACCTTTATGAATTTGACTGCAGTGTTTGTTGTCGTCAGGGACAATGGTAATAACTGTGTACTGGTCATTTAATAAATGCCTTACTCCCAATAAAGACCCGGTAGAGGTGAGTACATAAACACTGTGGGTCAATATGGTAATCATGGGGTTCCCTTGCCGAGAAAAAGCTGAAAGCTGCCGTTCTCTCTTTCGGCAGACACGAAAAGAGCGTGACTCTAAACCACGCCAATTTCTCTGTCCCGCCGTCGTCCCCCGCGTGCCGCACGCCGTCTTTATCATCGGATTCCTGTTGTCTTTGCACCTTCCTGCCCTCGCCGTCTAGCACTCGGGCCTTGTTTTGACTAACTGCTCCCGCAGTCCAAAGTCTCCCAGGAGTGTGCGCCACACCCCAGACAAGAGTGGAAACATGGCTGGAGACGCAGTCAGCGCAAAGCCTGGAAAAATGAAGGCGGGAGAGGGGGGGGGTGCGTGTTCGGGTCCATGTCTGCGTGGCTGGCTTACTTGCGGCCCCCCGCCCCCCGGACCCGCTAGCGCTGCCTTTTGTGTATGTTTTACAAGCCGCTGCTTCTCGGGTTGTGTTTCGCAAGCGCCCGGCAAAAACGGCCGAAAAGCGGATTGCGGTGTCACACGTTTACCTCGCCCCCGTTTTCGTTCTTCAGGGCTGCGTTGCGACGCGGTGCCTTAAGGGTTAACCGGATTAAACAAGATGTGCTTCTTCCTACTCCTTCTCAGCGATGTACTTTAATGGGAATGCGCTCTTTCCTAACCAGAAAAGGACTTTTCCTGTCAAATTCCAATCATTTTGTCTCCTTTTCCAAACTTCCCTTCCCTTTGATGACTCCTTCTTCCCCCATCCGCGTCTCCGCCATCTTCTGCGCCTCCTTTCAAGGTGGCGTCGAGTGGTTCGGGGGTGGCTGGCGGTGAGTTGAGGGGGTTAAAAAAAGGGTGGGGGGGCAGTAAAACAAAGAGAGGTTGTCTACAGGCGAGGTGGGCAGGAAACACAGGTCTCCCGGGGCTCTCCTCTGTACTCGCGGCTCCTCGGCTCTCCGGTCGGCCCACTGGATTGGACCTGACAGGCCCCCCGAGCCACGGCGCTGCGCTTGTTCTTTGTCCCGTTTTGCTCCTTTCTTCTTCGTGCCTCCTTTTATGGTTCATAATTGCTTTTCGCAAGTTGATATCCATCGCGGCCGCCGTCCCGCACGTACACGTCGTACATCAAAATGAGCCTTTTGGTGACATATTGGCACTTTTAAAAAGATGGAAAAGATGGCTGGGATCAAAAGGCAATTCCACAGCAGGAATGACCCCATTTGGGGGGAATTATAAAGCAATACGAGCCATTAGATACCCACTTAAAGCTTATGAAATGAGTGAAAGTTTACTTCCAGAGTCCAAGAGTTGAATTTGCCTTCTTGGTTTATTTTAGAGTTACATGGGAGAGGACGTGTCCTTTGATTAGGTGTCAGAATATGTTTGTCCACCAGAGGGCAGCATTGCACAGTTTGTTTTAATTACTGTGCTGATCTAGTCTAATTCAATGGCCATGCTTGTATCTTTGTTTTGATAAAACTGAAACACACAATATAACCAACTGCTAATTAGGACTGCAAATTAAGTGTCAAAAACAACACAGACCGTACAGTCAATTATACGTATTTGCACTTTGTGTGTGTTTTTAGCATGTTTGTGTGCTCCTATTTTGAAAAAAAGCTGAACTGTTTGGAGTGGCCTTTTATTGTGGCCAACCTCAGGCACATTTGTGGTATAATCAGCATCTGGACATGCCACACCTGTGAGGTGGACGAATTCTGAATGATGAATGCTCACTAACACAGACAGTTTGTCACACTTCAATGTTTCGGATCACAAACGCGTGTGAATATGATTCAATGACAACACAGAATGCACTTTTTAAATGAAATGTTTTATCAATAAGGGAGAAAAAATCAAAGCTACATGGCTCTGTGTCAAAAAGTCATTTTAGCCTAAAGTTAATCGCCGGTTGGGCCACCCTTAGCAGCAACAACTGCAATCAAGCGTTTGCCATCCCGGACATTCTCCTTCGGGATTTTTTGGTGGACATCAAAACTCATGGTTCCATTTATCACAGCAAGTCTTCCAGGTCCTGAAGCAGCCCCAGAACATCACGCCGCCGCCACCATGTTTTACTGTTGCGGTCTTTTTCTGAATTGCGGTGTTACTTTCACGGCAGATGTAAAGGGACACACGCCTTCCAAGTTCAACGTTTGTCTCCAAAGGTATTGGGGATCATCAATATGTTTTCTGGCAAAATTGAGACAAACATTAACTGAGGCAAGTGAGGTCTGCAGTTCTTTGGATGTTGTTGTGGAGTCTTTTGTGACCTCTTGGCTGAGTTGTTGCCACGCTGTTGGAGCGAGTATGGTTGGCCCCCTACTCCTGGGAAGGTTCACCATTGTTCCATGTTTTCACCGTTTGTGGATAATGGCTCTCACTGTGGTTCGCTGGAGTCCCAAAGGTTTAGAAATTGCTTTACAACCTTTTCCACACTGATAGATCTCAATTAATCTCAGTTATGTTTTAACAGCGGGTTTCACCTTGTCACACCGGGCCATGTAGGATTTTTTTTTTCTCCTTAATAATAAAAAGTTCCATTTGAAAATTGCATTATGTTTGAGTTGTGTTGTCATTGGCTAATTCTTCAATTTGTTTGATGAGCTGAAGCATTTAAGTGGGCCACACAAGCAAAACCAAAGAGTCTTGTGTATTTTTGTTGAGTATAAGTTGCAAGACATGTTTTAGAAAGAGTGTCTCCAAACCTGCCTAGTCAACTTGAGTTCCTTCCAAATATTCTGCTTCCGTTGATGGGAAAAGGGATTGCGTTGACCTTGAAAGCAACCTCTGTCATCACTCTCACACCTCCTTCGCCTTCTGGGAGGAACACAGAATCAGAGTAGCAGACAAACTTCCAAAAGAACGCGGCAAAGTAAAAAAGATTTTTTCGAAATCAATGTGGAATTGTGTGCGTTCTGGCAACTGTTTGAGCTCAGAGTGTTTACAAGCTATCAAAACATGCACTTTGAGCAAAGCAGGGCGATCATCACATGCTCTGTTTTACCTGTTTGTGTCAGAGTGATTGATTGCAACTGGAAGCCACCCAGCATCTGGAAGAATCCTCTGGCCGCTTGTCAAAAGTTGCATGAAAAGCTGGCCTGTGCGGTTGGAGAAAAGCAGTTAAAAAATTGTCAGTGTTGCCGTTTCACCTATTTCATCAGTGAGGTGAGGGTGTCGCCAGCTGTAATCGTTGTCAAACAGCGGGTGCCGCAATCGCGGCGGCGCGTGCCAAACACAACCACGCTGCCGCGTCCAGATATCCTGTAAAGAGCCACTTCACTCGGGCACAACATGATTTATGAATGCACTGTTGGCACTGGACCTACGTTTCAGGGACAAACAGTCTGCTACACTGATGACGCTGATGAATTGGTGCCACAGAGAGATGCATTGTATTGCATGCAGCACATGCAACGCTAGTCCTTCAAATTACTGCAAAATCTAACGCTCCTACTCTTTACAGCTGATACCACGGCCGTGCATGACTGCTGACATTTTATGGCGCCTTTAAGTATCGACACCGAAACGAGTTCACGGTCGTCCCTCACAATATAGCGATCTGATAATCTCTCTTGTCAGATTTTAAACGCTACAGTCTATTATTAATCAAAACACATTGACATACAGTACAAGTGATGTGTACCTTACATTACCTAAACATCGCATGGAGTCAGCCATGGCGTGTTCAACATGACAGAGTAAAAAAAAAAGATATTCTCCCATTCTGTGTGGAAGTGGTAAGTTTTTGGCTTCTTAAATTTAATAGTAATGTATTTGCGGCTAACTGGTTAGCTTGCTCACTTGGTAGCTAGAGGCCATGTCGCATCCCTGCGGCGTAAGGGTTGTGATGTGGTGTAAACAATGAATAATAGGGATGTAAAGTTGACTCTAGGGGTGTTATTTCATGTCTAGAGGGCACTAATAATGTTGACAACTGTATTTAGAAAGTCATAACAGGTTTTCTATGCTCTAACTACAAAAATATTGTATTTATTAACAAGGAGTCTTATATGGCAGACATTAATTTAACGCGGTTGGGGCTGGGACCGATTAACAGCTGTAAAGGGGCCACTGCAAGATGAAAAACATACTTTTGAAAATTGAAATATGTGGCGCCAACGGGTTTACTGTGTGGCGAAAGCTGCTATCTTCACCGACGGTAAAGGGCTGGTCATCCAGCGCCATCATTTTTATGATAAAATCACAGATCATTTTAGCCCTCGGGTCGTCTCTGGCAAATGTTTTGCACTTTTCAAACGCCACAGTGATGGGAACAAGCCCTGGGCGTCGCTTCAAGTGGCGGATATGGTTTGATGTGTTGAAGCTATCCCCCCCCCCCAATCGCGGAATATTTGCAGAGCATTTGGCAAAATGTCGTCCTCTGAAACCGTGAGAAGTCCCACACGATCGACGCGATGTTTACAAGTGAGCTCAGGGGAAGTCACGACAGGTCATTTGACAGGTCATAGAAGGGAGGGTTTAAGTTACTGTGCTCTACAGCACAGTACGGGTAATTTTGTTTCATTGGAGTATTTTTTTTATCTGAGCTAGTGTTTGTTATCAGATGTCTTGGTATGATGTCATAATTCCTCATATTGGTAATTATTGCGCACATCATGATAAAAAAATATCAAAATACATTATTGTATGTTTTTAATAATGTTTTTTTTTTTTTTACCTTGTCGGTACCTATTTTTCAACATCAATTTCCAATGCAAAAAATCAATGGCAGTAGTCTGGTACCATAATATTTGATTTCAAATCCTGTAAGTGAGAAATATCTCATGTTTTTAGCCGTCAGGTAATAAATGGAGTCAAAACTATCTTCATGCCAAAGATGCCAATGTTTTTGGTTGCGCCTGTAAGCAACCAAAAACAACCGAATCAGCCTCATTTATAGAGGTCCAAACATTGCCTTCTTGGGAATACCAATGTTCCTGTACATGAAGAGAGAATTATAGTCAATTGTTTCTTTCATATACAATACCGTCAGGGTCCACTACTCTCTGAAACATTGATTTTCTGGATTTTCTGGCGGTTTCTGCTTACCTTAAACCGTTTTACTGTGGAACTAAAAATCAATTCATGTTGCCCTTGACATAACTGAGGTTGGAAAAATATTATTTGTTAAATTTATGTATTTATTTCTTGTGCCTCCCTGCAATGTACCCGAGTAGTTCTCATCTGTATATGAATTTTGCTGCCCGTCTTGAGTTTGATGTCTTCATTTCTGTCCTTGTCAGACCCGACGTATGATGCTGTACGGCGGACGGGATGGTCAAACAACATGCACAGCGCCAAAGGTCAGGCCAAAAAACACCTACACAATCTTGATGAATGGTAGACTGTCTGTCCAGTATCTCTTCCTCACCATCTCCATCTTCCTCCGCAGGCTCACCGGTGGTGACTCAGAATATGACCAAGACCGCCGAGCAGCCCCGAGCTCAGCCAGGTAGCAAGCAGAACTTGCAGCACTGCCAAATAGAAAGAAGCTATTACTGCTGCTATGCCCACATGAGTGCTAAATCGCTTCTTACAAGACTGTATATGCTGCTTGTGGCGCCCCCTATGGGTTGCCCTCAAATTGCTTTGGAATGCGTGTTAGCATAGACGTAATAGAGACACGAGTAAAGTTTTATCAACATCAGACAAATGGTCAATGACTTACGGACAATTATGGACTTGGTCCTGCCCGCACCCTTGCAGAAAACAGACAGACAAAGTAACCTACCTATTGCACCATGTGGATAAATCTACGCACAATATCCAAAAAACACCCATATATTCCTGCCGCAAGGCATGCTGGGTAGCTTGTGGTACTCTTTCTCCCAGTATTTTGCAGTGTTTCGCCATTTTTACTTGATCTCAAAATATGTTGAAGTAAAAAAGAACTTAACACTCTTGATGTTTTACTGTTCATAGTTTATATTGTTGTTGCAGCTGGACTACCCAGCATGACCTGCGGGCATTTGGAAATACCAGTTTTCAGTTCCGTGTCATGTTTAGCGCTTAGTTGTTGTTTATCACCCGTGTAGTAGTAGATTTGAGCGATGTGTTAACTTGCTGTGTATGTGTTTTGGTTTTCTTGCACCGTGAGCAAGTATGTCATTCTGTTTGACGGCTAACTACTGTGTATACAGACGGCCCCGTCGCAAAATATCTAAACTCAACGTGGGGCAAGTCAGTAGTTTGGTTTAGTATCTACTGTTTATTTGTAGTCCTAATTGTAGGTCCACCATCTTTTCCATCTGTCATCAATCGGTGCTTCTGCTTTTGTCCACAGATCCTTACCAGATACTTGGTCCCACCAGTAGTCGCCTAGCCAATCCAGGTGAGAATGTGGAGTATCACAAGGAACGGCTGCTGTCCATGTGGAGTTCCACTGAACCTCTCCTTCTTTTCGTCAGGCTCGGGGCAGATCCAACTCTGGCAGTTCCTCCTGGAGCTCCTGTCCGACAGCGCCAACGCCGGTTGCATCACCTGGGAGGGCACCAACGGCGAGTTCAAGATGACGGACCCAGACGAGGTGGCGCGGCGCTGGGGCGAGCGCAAGAGCAAGCCCAACATGAACTACGACAAACTGAGCCGGGCGCTGCGCTACTACTACGACAAGAACATCATGACCAAGGTGCACGGCAAGCGCTACGCATACAAGTTTGACTTCCACGGCATCGCTCAGGCGCTGCAGCCGCACCCCACCGAGTCGTCCATGTACAAGTACCCCTCGGACCTAGCCTACGTGCCTTCGTACCACACCCACCAGCAGAAGGTCAACTTTGTGTCCCCTCACCCGCCGTCCATGCCGGTTACCTCCTCCAACTTCTTCGGACCCACCGCTCCATACTGGAGCTCGCCCACCGCTGGCATCTACCCCAACCCCAACGTCCCCCGCCACCCAAACACCCACGTGCCCTCCCATCTGGGCAGTTACTATTAGACACCTCTATCTAACCACCCACTAGCCAAGCCCAGCATTGCTGAAGCCAATGAAGACGGATGATTTTGATATTTTTGAAGAATAACTGGATGCTACGATCCTAAAATGGAATACTACTTACCTTTAGAAGACTTGATGTTTTGGACATTTATCTTCCACATCCTCCTGGAAGCTCTCCAAGTACTCCCGAGCCAAAGGTTAAGGACGCCTGCCTACTCAGCCCGCTACCAGACATGGCCCTTCATTTACGGGCCTCAATCTCCATCCTCCGGAGTGCATTATGCTTTTAAGCATCTGCTCTTCCCACCATCTACAGCCTCGCCGGTGTTTGTTATTCCCACCACATCCACAACAAGCCCTCGTCCTCCCACCCCTGACTCCATCTGTATCGTTTTGCATGTGTGTGCAGAGAGAGTGTTCTGGAAATGGCTGGAAAAGAAGGAGCCCCCACACACATACACACTGTAAACCTTTCTCGGCACTGAATGAAAGTTGGCAACTGGAATACGCCATTCACCATTTAATTTATCCTCCAAACTGGAAGGCGAGAGAGAAGGAGTGGAATCGCAGAGAAGGAAGCGCTGTATGTCTGCTGGACTGTTGACTTTGAAAGGCTTTCCGCACGGCGGGGTCCTCGACGGGCGCCGCGTTCGGCTCCGTCGCGCCGAGGAAGCGGAGGGTCGAGACGTAAATCGTAGCAGTTTCTGCAACGACCGGTCAAGCCGAGCCGTGTTGTGTCTCTCGACGGTGTCAGTATTAATGTGAATCGTCCAGTTTGTGTGTTTGAAGAGGATGCGAAAGCCAAAGATTGTCAGATTTTTTTCATTGTGCAAAAAAACGAGACTTTTTTTTTTTTAATCAAAATTTCAAACATAAAAAGTCAGTACAGTCTAACGCGGGTGTGTCCTAAACGCTCGGGACTCCCCGAAAACAGCCAGTAATTGAGACGCCCAAAATAACAACACCACATGCTACACGGGCTCGCGCCTCCCCCTCCGAACCCTCCTACTTGCTTGCCGTTCTCCTCCGATTTTGCAGTAACAGTGACTTAGATTAGAATCAATAAAATAGTAAAATACAGTACTGTAGGTCCAAATGATGCTCGAATTTGCTGTGCGGTACAACAGTAATGAAGAGATGTACGGCACGGCGCGAGCTGGCGCTTTAAACATAAAAAAAAGTTACTTACTGCGAAAAACGTTATTCCTGCATTTACGACTGTGATTCTCAAACAGTAGATGAAAAAAAGCAAACCGGTTGAGAACCACGACATTCCTACTCCTGCAGCATTACTACCTTTTCCTGGCACTCCTTCCCTGTGGATGTGGCGCCACCAGCAGGAAGTAGAAGCTCGCGTATCAGTTTGCGTTTGAGCGTTTTCCTGTGCATCTTGACTCGCCACAACAGTTATGTGATTTGCTGATGTTTCCATCACCAACATCACATACAGTAAGCCCTCGTTTGTCACCTTTAATTGGTTCCAGATCCAACCAAATTTCTGCTAATAGGTTAATTGGCAACTCAAAATTGTCCTTCGATATGAATGTGAGTGTGAATGGTTGTATGTTTGCCATGCGATTGACTGGCGACCACTCCGGGGTGCACCCCGCCTCCCGCCCGGAGTCAGCTGGGATAGGCTCCAGCATACCCGCGACCCTAAAGAGGATAAGCGGCGTAGAAAATAAATGGATGGATGGATTTTCATACTGATAGCATTGAAAACATGTCTACCACCTTCTAAATACAGGTTTTAACATTATTAGAGCGCTCCAGACATAAAAAAACACCCCTATATGATAAAGAATATGCCATATAAAACAAAAATAAGTCGTCAGCTTTGGGCATCAACATCCTTGTTGTTCTTGTTTTGCACTTTGTGCATTCAATGTAATAATAGTGACAGCTAGTGACCAGTGTAGAATACTACATATCATCATCTTCTAAATGCTTTATATTTGTATTTATTAATTTAGAGATTTTTTCCTTTGAATTGTTTGATCCATCCATCCATTTTCTATGCCGCTTGTCCTCATTAGGGTCGCGGGGATGCTGGAGCCTATCCCAGCTGACTTTAGGCGGGAGGCGGGGTACACCCTGGACTGGTCGCCAGCCAATCGCAGGGCACATATAGACATACAATCCTTCACACTCACATTTATACCTATGGACAATTTTAGAGTTGCCAATTAATCTAACATGCATGTTTTTGGATAGTGGGAGGAAGGTATTCCATTTATATGTAAGATTTTCCTAAAAGTCAGTACTCACTCACAGAACAGCAATGACTAATATATTTTGGAAAAAAATAGCGTACAGGAAAGCCGTGAAATTTGAAGCATGAAGCGGTGAGTTATCACTGACTTAGTGAGATGGATATTCTGGAGAAACAAACAAAGAAAAAAAAAGTGCGGGCAAACTGCGGCCTGTGTGGCCCGCCGGACATCTTCATCTGCAGTGCTACAGCGCCACGCTCAAGTCCGACAGGAAGTAGTCAGATGCAACATGTAGCGTGCACAAACAGTGATTCGAACAATGTAACCTACCTACTGCACCATGCAGGCATGCAAATGAAAATCTACGCACAACACTTATGCCAAAAATACCCCCATATATTCCCGCCGCAAGGCATGCTGGGTAGCTCAGCCAACACGTGGCCGCGTTTGTCCCATTTTGGATCGATTGCAGGCCTTGAGGGAAGTAAACAAGGAGACGTTCACATCCAATGTTTCATTATTCAAAGTTCATCTTTTCTTTTGCCACGGGACTGCCCAGCACGCCCTGCCGGTACTTGTACCGTACCTGTAATAAATAACGGTTTAGGTTACGTGTCAGTAGTTGTTTATTACCCGCGTAGTAGCAGTAGTTAATTTTTGTGATGCGTTCACTTGCTGCGGATATGTTAAGTATGTCGTTTATGCCGAACAATATGCTGTACGTAGGCGACCCCTCGGCCAATTTTTTAACCCAATGCGAGTCAAAAAGTTTGCACTAGATTAATTAACTAGCATTAACCCCTAGCTGTGTTTTTTTTGCTCTCGTTTCTTTGACGGAAAATCTGACAATATTTGACTTTTTTTGTTTGTTTTTTTGCAACGGCTGCCACTGTCGTCATCTCCTTTTGGGGCTAGTCAGGATCCTGAGATGTGTCGTTCTCCACAAGTCACTAAGTTGTATTTTTTACCAGGGCTGGATCCTACTTTGAGAGCATCGTGTAAGCTTGAATGTTAGTTCCTCACTGATCTAAAAGGAAGAAGAAAAACGTACACGACCTTCAATGCAGGACCTCCTCCTAACGCTATCGCATCATATCAGAAGGGTGTTCAAGTTGTCACGCGCTCCGAAAACACTTGAAAGCAAGCGAAGTTTCTCCGCGAACAAAACCGAATTTGAAAATACGACGAGATGAGACAAAGAATTCCTCAGATTCGCAGACGCTGTGCGTTTGTCAGACCTATTTTGTATTGTTTTATATGCGTCAGTCAGCTAGGCATTAAAGCAACTTACTGTATAAATTATGCAGAGTTATTTTCATATGTGACACAGTATTAAAAGAAGAGACGAGAGAATTAATACGAGTTGACCTCGGTCAAAAATGCAAACCCTTGAAGTCCATTTCTGCTCCGTAGTTTGTTCGGCATTTGAAGTGTTTTTATATTTGTACATTTGGGCAGTACATTTTTGTACTTTTTTTTTTTTTTCTTCATACGGTTGTTATTGCTTCTTCTGAGAATAACTGTGTACCATCCTAAGTGCCTTCAGGTGCACAAGCCTCCCCCGTAACACGAGCGACTGCTGCTTGCGTGCAAAAACCAGGGACTTTCTGACTCTGTATGCAAATATAGCATTGCAATGCCTCTTTTAGTCATGTTGAAAGCCAAAGAGTCCTGGAATGCGTGGAAATGAAGACATATTATGCAAATAGTATTAACATCCACCTGCTTCCAGCTGAAATCAACAGAAAGGGAACCAAAAATCTCTACTGCGGCCTTGAAAGTCTTTTTCACAAGCAAAAAAAAAAGGGATCTATGCTACTTCTTATAAGCAATGTATTTTGCGTGTGTATAATTTCACAATTAACCAATGCCTTATTGTTATTATAATTATAATTATTATTATTATTGTTGTCATTCCTGCAATGTATGAAGTCATACCTTTTGAAAAAGGGCTTTTTTTGTATAGGAAAATGTGACAAATAAATGTTTTTACCTCTCAAGTTCTCCCCTGATACCCGTCAATGGCTTCAACAGCGTCACCATGGCAACACAGCCTCTTTGTCTGGAGAGGGCCTCGGCAAACTTGCTTTGAGGTTTCTCTCCGGGTGAGATGTTCCACTTGAAAGGAAATGCCGCGCCATCCGGTGACTTCTTCATCGTGTTCAACAGAACGACAGCAGCCGCCACGCTTTGCAGTTGTTATCTTGATCAACAACGGGAATCTTATCGGGTGGCGGTGTAATGTAATTCATGCGCAAACCAGCCGTGAAAAGACAGCGCTGCGTGTCGTCGGATGCGACGCCGGGAACATCGAGTGCATCCTAAATTTCAACTGCCATCACATTCGAAGCTGCTTTCCAACTTGCAAGGCCAAAGGCAGCAGCCGAGAGATGTAACGGTACCTTATTTTTCCAGCTACAACCACAACTGGAACGCTCCACTGGGAAGGCGAACCAACAGAAACAACTGTGCAGCAAACGTACTGTACTAAACGGACACGCCACAACAGCCAAGCAATACAAACAGGAGCTTAAAAGGCAGAGTATTGCATCAGCAACAGCAAGCTCACGCGGACGCAGGTCATTTGTTGGCAGCGTATGACCGCAAACAAACACGGTCAACTGCGACGGTTATCGCCGGACGCCCGCTGCACTGCTGGCAAAGCAATGCGGGGAGAATGTGCGTGCCGGGTTTTCGATAGAAGGATTATGCAACGAGACAACCGACACTGCTATCGTGTACACACGTATGGCTCACCTTACTTTCCCCATTCAAGTGTAAGTGGAACTGACCGATATCTTCAGGGACAATAAATATTTATATATTTATATGCATACGGGAAGCACTTGCCGTGCCGCTGCATCGTGAAGAGATCAGGCGTGCATGAGCTAGAAGATGCTTGTCACTGCTGCTCTTCCATAAAAGAAAAGTTGTTGTTTTTTACAGCAGGAAGTCTTGCTAAAAGAACGTGAATTTCATTCAAGATATGTTTATCCTCTGCTGAACGAATGCACGAATTTGACTGTTAAGATGGAGAATTATACAGTAGTGTTCAAAATAATAGCAGTGCAATGTGACTAACCAGATTAATCACTGATCATTCAATCAATGACCAGTGATTAATTTAGTGAAAAAACAAATGTGAATCAGGTGTCTCCTATTTAAGGATGAAACTTGTTGAGCATGCATTTCTCTTTGAAAGTTCAAGACATTGTTCAGGAGAAAAAAGTTGATTGGAGAGGGGAAAATTGAAGAAGAGGTGCAAAAAAATACTGTCTGTTCAGCTAAAATGATCTCCAACGCCTTAAAATTGAGAGCAAAACCAGAGACTAGTGGCAGAAAACGGAAGACAACTATCAAAATGGATCGAAGAATAACCAGAATGGCAAAGGCTGAGCCAACGATCAGCTCGAGAATGTTCTTGGACATTCTGGAGTTACCTGTAAGTACTGTGACAGTTAGAAGGTGTCTGTGTGATGCTAATCTATTTACAAAAAGTCCCTATGTTAAAAAAAAGGCATGTGCAGAAGTAGTTACAATTTGCCAAAGAACACATCAGTGAAAACAGTGAAGCAAGGTGGTGCAAGCGGGTATGGTGAAAGAAGCAATCGGTGTGAACAACACAAGAAATTGGTCTGTCAGCGAGAGGATTGTCGGGCATGCTACATAGCTTGCCATGACGTACAAGTAACATGAAAATGCTCATTAATCACTTTCAGTCATCATTAATATGCATTTGCAATTGTTTTACACTTAGTTGAAAAATTATGTCTAGTTAAGATTTTTGAGAATATTGATGTAACACCATTTAAAAGCTAGAACTACAGGCCACCCCTGATGACATCATAGAGGGGCGACAGAGCTGACATCTGGTTCTTGTTCCTATGGAGTGGTTTGCGGAAAATGCACGCAAACCGAGGCAACATTTTGGTGTCAATTTTCAATATTAACTGAAAAACTACAGAGTGTCTTCTTCTAAATGCGAGCCGTCTATTGTCTGATTTTTTTGCTTTGAACTGCGGCTAAATTTGGGTTAAGAGCTGCTATTTACAAGCAGGCATAGCCGAGGACAGCTATTTGGAGGCTGTGACCATGGCTCAAGACTAGAATTAGCATTTGCAGCGCGCTAGCTAGTCACCGGGAACGATTTTCAACACATCAGTAAAACATGTGTACATTACAAAGATTTCCATGTTTACCTATATGTTTATATTTGTAATGTATAAAACTATGACGTGTGTAAAACTATGACATGAACAACATTCAAAGCACGAAATATGGAACGCTATCCATCCATACATCTTCTATCCCGCTTATCCTCATTAGGGTATGCTGGAGCCTATCCCAGCTGACTTCGAACAAGAGGCGGGGCACACATCGCAAGAACAAAGAATACATAATAAATAAAAACAAATATAAATACACTCCAACATTGGCATAAAAACGTAATATTGGTCAATATTGATATTCTTTTTGGATCATGAAAAAAATGCTGTTTATATGCTTAAGGGCTCCCGTATTTTCCCGCGTGCAACTTATTACCTCATCGAACCATGTCCTAAGCGTGTAAACATCTGTGGGTGTCTAGTAACAATCTTGCGTGACTTATTATTATTTTTAAGCGTAGCTTATGCGAGGCGGAACCCAGACTTCCTCAATGCTTCCAATTCCCAGGGGGAAAACCAACAAATCGGAAAACCGTGGGGTGTACCGCACCCGAGACACCAGATTCACCAAAAGTCGTCACCAACTTGAGTTCCTCGAGCCACGCTTTGCCATGCCCAATGGCAAATATTCCTCAGATGTTTCTTACCCGAGTTGTGTAATGATGCCACTTTGAGAAGCTAATTGCTGATGCTGTATCCATTAGCTTCACAACAGATGTGTGTTATTTCCATGACAGGACATGTGCTGTTACACGTATCAGCATCGGGTAATATAGGAATCGGAAATTGAGAGAAAAAAAAAAAAGCCAATATCGGACATCCCTGCTACTTATAACTAAAATGTCTTTCTAGCTGCAATTAATAGTAGTTAATTATGAGTTAACTCTAGACAAAATGCAATTAATTGTAATTAATTATTCAAATCAACTGACAACCCTGATATTTACCAATTTCTTGTGCCCATAGAGGACAAAAGATGCATGGTTGGGTCTCAGGAGGTTATGCACAATTTGAAAATACAGATTTTTAAAACATAAAAGATACAAATAAATGAACACGCATCCATGAAGCTAAAGAATCCAAGAAGGCTAACGAGGAGTGGACATCCACTCTTTGCTGACTTACTTCTCAGGGTTTGGATCCTTGTTTGCTGTCACAACTTTCCTTTTTGTTTAGATGAACATCCTTAATAGGGGTTTGGCAGCTGGCAGAATGTCGCTTTGACCTTTTCGATTACCTTAACTCATTCAATACCAAAGATGTACAGGCCTGATCAAAATCTTAAGACCAGCTGAAAAACTGCTAGAATTGACCTTTTGCACATTTGGATCTTAATGTGGTTTTAAGTACGGCTACGAAGGGTGGGGCGGGGGGCAAAAAACTTTAAAAAACAATTAAACGATGAGGAAAAAATGTAATCTTGACGGTGCAGATGGCTGCCAACGTTACTGGCATGACAAGAAGATCCCACCTGAGATGTCTTCTACCCGGCACAGTGGAGGGGGGTCCATCATGATCTGTGGGGCTTTTTCATTCAGTGGAACACTGGAGCTTCAGGTGGTGCAGGGTCGTCAGAGGGCGGCTGGTTACGTGCAGATGTTGCAGAGGGCATCCCTCATGACTAAAGGTCCTCGTCTGTGCAGGGTCATTTTTATCATTTGCGTCTTTTAGCCAAAGTTAAAACCTTCGTGTAGTCTAATTTTGAAACCCTGATCCACGCCTTCATTACTTCCCGTGTGTGCAAAAGGTCAATTCTGGCAATTTTTCACCTGGTCTTAAGATTTTGATCAGGTCTGTATGTTTACGATTTTATAAACCCGATGCCCGATCCCAAAAACGTATCCGTAAGTCTTTTACATTTTTTTTTGTGTGTGAGAGGCTACAAGAGGTGATGACACATCTCCACAGAATGCATGTGCCTATCTAACAGTTTGAAATCATAGAAACAGTCAAAAGTGCAATGAAAAAATGTGATGAGAGCTCACAGAGATTATGTCGATGGTAAAAAAACATACACGACAGCAAGGGGGAAGTGGAAGAACATGCAGGAGCGTAGCGTGCAGGTTACGAATTGTAGGGAAATTTTAACACATGCACGCATTTTCCAAATGTGAACATTGTAAATAGTTCATGGTGTTATTTTCATGTAAAAAAACAATTTTTGGTGTTTGTTAGGTTAATTGGCGACTCTAAATTGTCCATTAGAGTATAAATGTGAGTGTGAATGTTTGTCTGTCTGCCCTGCGATTGACTGGCGACCAGTCCCGGGTGTACCCCGCCTCCCGCCCAAAGTCAACTGGGATGGGCTCCAGCATACCCGTGACCCTAATGAAGAAAAGCGGTATAGAAAATGAAATGAAATATTGTGGTGTAGTCTTTTACAGAGCTGTCATAAAAGCAAAAAGCGTATGTCAATGTTGTATCTTTCCACAAAAAGTTGTTTTCCCTCCCTTTTTTAGTCGGGAACAGATATTTTCCTGAATCTTCCCTAAGTTCTACTGCTGATTACTAAAAAATGTAATAGAAAAACTTTTTTTTCCTGATGAAAGACAAGAGTCTAATTGTTATTTTGGTAGGTTCATTGTTTATACAGCCGTAGAACACACTAATCTGTGTGCCTTGAAAGATCCGTACCAGACTGTCTAAACTGGCTGGTACTGCATGAGTTAATGAAGGCAAGACAGACATGAGTGCAAAAATAGTTTTATTTCAGTATATCCCTGATAAAAATAGAACACAAATCTTTTCATTCAGTAGTTCATCATTTAAGCGTTTCCTGCGAGTGTTGTTCTCCCTCATTGTCTTTAGTCAAAGCAAAACAAGATCAGCATGGGCTGCCATTGGTCCCCGAGCCCACCGAGCATGTCCTGGTTCCACAACAGCTTCAAGTGCACGTGCCTTTTTGTCTTTGTACCACACTGGCATGAATTATTCATCATCCAAGACAACTGCTGGGCAGTTAAAACCATTTGTTCAAGTGAGATCTACAGACAGAATAACGCGCTCTTTCATCTTCATACACAGCAAGAACTCATTCCAGTACATTTTGGGTCCAGCAACCAGTATATGTACATGTGCATACATTTCTTCACCCCTCACGTGTTGCATTTCAGCCAGATGACCTGGCAACCCATCTGAAAACAGATTCTTGTTGGACAGACAATGGAAGAGGTGTGGTTTGGCAGAGAGATTTGTCCCAATAACTGTCTTGACCCACACACGTTCCTTGGCTGCTAAACACAATAGAAAGAAATAAGTAGGTTTGCTTGACCCAACATGCAGGGTGTACTCACACTAGGCCTTGGGCGGGATTGCTTGCACTTCTACACTGCAGTTCATCTAACTTTGAAGACCATTTCCATGTTTATTTAGGGTCGTTTTGCTTATTTCTATTATGACACAGCCACGTCCTGGTCCTCCTCTTCCAATTACACCAAAGGAAGAGAAGTGTACTGAACTGGAGCGCCCCGTCCGATTATTTGAGAAGCACTGAGTACACCCTCGGCTGCTGTTCCCTGCACCTACACATAGTCTCTTGTTCACTGCGCCTCTGCAGTCTTTACATCTCGGTGATACTTGAAGGATCGCCTACATCAATGACCTCAAAGCCCTGGTTGTCGTGTCCATCTTTGGAGTGGTGGTGATGACCCTTGATGTTGTGGAAGCAGTAGGCGCAGTGTGCGGTGGCCACAGGCACCACTTTGGAGAAATTGGAGAAGTCCACCCTGTATTTACCTTCTTTGCTTCGAGAGATGATCGGCAGGAAATTGAAGCCCCACATGATCTCCTGGGGGATAAAGGAGGTCCGGACCTGACAGGAAGAACTGGTGGACTCGGCGGTGCCGTCTAAGAAGACAACCAGCTCAAACTCTTGCTTGTGGAGCGTGTCCACCGCCATCTCGAAGAAGGGGCTGCTTTTGTCGATGACGTGAAAAAGCGTGAGCGGGCATACAAAGAAAAGGTTGTCCTTCCCGGCGTCCACCATGAAGTCGATGTTGACCTGGTCCATGATGATTGTCTCGCCGTCTGCTGTATTGGTCGTTCTCAGCAGCTTGCCGTAGATCTGGCTCCCTATCATCAAGGTCTTGCGGAGGTTGGCCACTCGTATTGACAAACACAGAGTGCCGTTCTTCGGGCTGATGACAGCCGTGTCACTGAATGTGATGGTCTTTGCTCTGTTTTTAGGTAAGGAGATTTTGGACAAAATGATGCCGCACATGAAGCAGTTGATGATGGCTCCCAGGAGAGACTGGATTATGAGAAGGGCCACAGCGCCGGGGCACACGGGAGTGAGCGCTCGGCCACCGTACCCGATGGTAGTTTGGGTTTCGAGAGAGTACAGGAATGCGGTGGTCAGTCCGACAACATTAGCAACACAGGGCGAGTGATCTGAGGGGGGTGACTGCCATGACAGATCACCGTTACTGCGGGCAATCCAGTACCAGAGCAAGCTAAAGATGAACCAGCTCAGGGTGAAGGATGCGATGAAGAAGAAAAGTACAAACCGCCACCGAATCTCCACGAAGGTGGTCCAGAAGTCGGCCAGGAAGGCAAAGTGCTTGCTGTACTTTATGTTTCCGTATTCGATGTTGCAGCGCCCGTCTTTGGTAACCAGTCTGGTCCTGCGACTCCTTCTCTCAGCCAGGTAGTCCTGGATGTGTTTGCTGAATGATCCAAACATTTTCTTTGAGTCCTTGAATAGAGCAAAAGAATGTGTGAATTATCTGCCGTTTGAAACACGTATTATGAATGTTTCATGCCAACCTTTCCAGCAAAGCACACAACATCTGACTGGCACAATTAGCGGACTGAAACTCCCTAAACTGTTCTTGCTGAGTCATGGAATGCACTTCAAAGGCCTCTTGGAGTCCTAATAAGTGGCACAAAACTATTTGTACAGAAAGCTGAAAAGTTTTTTTTCTCCATGCTTCAAAGCGGCAGGAAATCATCACGTCATCACACTGCATAGCTGGCGTGCGAGCCTCACTCGCTGTTTTTGCTGGAAAGCTCATCAAAACATAAAAGCAACACATGCAGTTCTTAGCTGTGATGATTAAATGACTGGCATCAATCTCAGCAATTCAACTCCGGAGCAGCGCCACATTAAAACGCATTAGCAGAGGCGCGTAAAACGAGCCCCCGGGGGGCACAGAATTTTCCTGAGACGAGTCGAAATAAATGTTTTGCTAATGACCGCCAAGACTGCAAACGAGGTAATGAGCGTCATAATAGCAGCTTTGGTTGGTAAATAAGCCGACTGAGCTAAATGATAAGGAAACACTCTTACCTCCGCCGATTTGAAGGCACATCCAGCTAAACCTTGGTCTCCACCTCCAGCTCTTTGGCCCTCCTCAATGTCGAATGCCAAGAATTGAGGTGTGCCCGCCTCTCGTGCCTGCTCTACGGCACCTGTGTACATTTATACTGTCCTCCCGCCATGGCTGGGCCACGTAGTGTTTACGCCCACAGAGACGTCAACTCCCGCCCCCGACCACCCAAACACATGCACGCATACATGCGAGCATTCATCCGTGCATGCATGCATTCCCTTACCCCCGGGTGTGCGGACGAAGGTGTGTTTACCCCACAGACGCCTGGCACCAAGGACTACGCTGACCTCGATACACTCCCAATGCAGTCATCCGGAGGGGTGGCAGTTGGCTCTCTAGTTTACAATATCACACAACTGAGGATAAAAGGCCGAGCCAGTGTTTATTATAAATGGAGACACCGCGTACTGTATCTGCAAGGTACATTTATCTGCATCCGAGTAGCAAACAGTGTGTGTGCTTTTATTTACTGTGGAAACACACAGTTGGCTGCAGTCCATTTGCTTTCACATTCTCATCTTGCAGAACTTCTGAATTAATATCATTTCTTTAAAGGTTAAATAGGTTTGTCAAGAAAATGCAGTTCTTTATTACTTTTTTTTTTTTTAAAGCACCTCTTCTCAGAAATAATGCAACGCGTGGAGTAGCCACTGTCAATGTTGTAATGAAATGTGAGCAACACCTAACAAAAACAGGTGATGGATTGAAACAAGCAATATTGTCAAGATGAAAAGCAACAGATCCAAACTCCCAGTGGGGTGGGGGTAAAAAAATAAAAATAAATAAAAGTTGCTAATTTTTCAGTATAAGAGGACTACGGTTTTAATTGACATGCTGTAAGGCATATGCTCTGCATCCACTATGCGCTATTGTTGACAAATAGCACCTTTTCTGTTCATCAGTGCCTTTGTAAAAGGACATCTTAGGTTTTCAAAGGCTGTTTTGATTCTACATTGTTTGATCAGGTCTGTCATTCACCATGCCTTTTATTGTAGCCAGCAATATTGTCGCCATACTGATGGCTGGACTGGTTTGGCAGCTTTAAACTTGGTGCAAACTACATTGCGTGGACTTGATAATCAATTTATTGGTATTGTAGAATACTAGATCCTCTAAGCAAGCTGCTACAGTCCTACAAAAAAATGACTGAAATGAAATGTTATGTTGTATTCCTCACAAAAAGGGTGAAAATGTTGCAAACCATGCAAGGCTGCTGTGTTGCCTGTGCAATTATTTTGAGACAAATACCCTCATAACACCCCATAAGCGGGGTGCGGACTCCAAAACACCAACTCTAACTGGAGGGTGTTTAGAATTTGGCCAGTTGGGAAACCATGTCCGCCATCTCAAGCAAAACATCTCTGTAAGGGCACATGGGTCGGACTGAGCAACTCCACGGCTATAAGTCATTGAGCATTTGTCTCATGATGATGTCTTCATTTGGAGGGCAGCTCATTGGGGGCGCCACAAATATCATTTACAGTCATGGGAAAACAAGCATCCTGCAGTACGTGAAGTAGAGCTGCAACAATTAATCAATGATTAATCGATCTGAAAATTAATCGACAAACTATTTTGTGTTGGATAAATCATTTTTCTGAGTTAAAAATATAAATATCCTCTGATTTAAGCCTCTGAAATGTGAATATTTTGTAATTTCCCTTTTTTCCCTATTATCTTTGTGTTTTAGGAAAAATCAACTTTGACTTGAAAACAAGGATTTTTTTTTTCTGGTATGTTAGCTAAATGTTCGTGTTTGGTTCATACTGATTTGGTCCAACTACAGCAGGGCCGTCCAAAGGCACACATTTGGCAGATTCTATAAATATGATTAAACAAGGGGAAAAAATGCAAAAATTACATTTTACAAGAATAAAATGAAATATTAAGACAGTAAAGTCATAAAATTAAGAGGAAAAAAATCAGACAACCAATGCAATTACTGTAAAACATTTTTTGAAAATTAATAATATGAGTAGCAAAACAAATACGTTAAAATTTCTAGAAAATTAGGTTGGGAAAAGTTCTAATATTATAAATATTAAGTCAAAATATTACCAGAATAAAGTCTTAATATAAGAGGGAGAAATTACAAGAAGGAATGTGAAATATGTGTAAAGACAAACCAAAAAGTGTAATGTAGGGGGAAAAAGTTCATACAAATAATACGCTTTGTCACATATAACACAAGGTTGAAATGCAGGCTGTTTTATGTTTAAATATTACAAAGAACAATTTTAAAAAATCAACAAAAACGTACTTTTAAAAATGTGTGGCCCTGCTTCTTTTGATTTTTAAATATATGACCCTTAGTGGAAAAAGTTTAGGCAACTAATTAATCGAGTAATCGAAACAACAAGCTTCAGATTAATCGACTCACAAAAATGTGTGGACAATAACCAAACCCTTCCTTTAGTAGATTGCCTTTTGCATTATGTAAAGGTCTAAAAAGTGATAAACAATAGCCTCCATCTAGCCCCCACCAGCTGGCAAGGGGCACTTTCATGAAAAATTGAATATTCTGATGAAACAGAATTATGATTACTGACTGGGTCAAAGCTTTTTGCAGTAATAGTTCAACAATATGCTTTCTTTGATTTGAATGAGATATGGGACCCGGGTTCCCGTTCTATCATCACTTAAATATCACCGGACTGTCCTACGCAGTTTTTTGCGGACTGATAGTCGTTCCGCCGGGTCATCACGTCACTGAGCATTCATATTCCGTATCCATCATTCACAGGGTAAAAATGGCAACGTGCTAAATGCCAACCATTTGCAATCCCGAGCAGAGGAAATGTGCTTATACAGCATTTCCACCCCCTGGTCCGACCTCCCACCACCTTACAGTTACAAGCTGTGAATGATTTATTTGGGAACACTTTTGTCTGCAATATTCATTGTTTCTTCAGGTCATGATAGCAGCGGGATCTTGCGAATCAAGTAGTGATGTCCTTGAGTGCAATTGCATATTAATCGAAGCCTGGAAGCGACAATGTGGGACTTGCCAGGCCTGTACGAGCATACGGAGGAGACGACAGGCCTACGGGGTTTGTGGGAATTTTCCACTCGCTTGTCCACTCACTACTTGGGCCTCCGGGCCTGAATGGTTTTGTGTTTTATGCAACATGTAAACTCAGATGTTTCTCAGTGTGTTTTCTAAGGGGGATAGAGTCCAATTGTGCACACAACGCGATGCAGTAACTGGTGTGGTGGGGTTAGTTGAGTTTTTTATTTTATTTTATGAACAGGGTAATAACATAAAACCTTTTAACATCAGCAAACTTTTGTTGCATAAATACTACTGCCAAGGATGTTGCCGCACAGAGCTACACAAAACCATAAACGTAGACACACTAAAGTACGGCATAAAATTAACAATACAACAGCCAAATATATAAGTTGTAATAAAAGTGAGTCAGTAAATATACTGTATAGTGCTGTCGAGATTAAAAATTGATTGTGAGATTAATTAAATATGATCTGTAATTAGTTGAACCAATTAATGTAGCTTTTGATCTCGCTTAAACATGAAAGTATTCAGCATAGTAAATTGAACAAAAATTTAGATCAACACGATTAAAAACTTGGCACATTAAATAGGAATGTAATTGATTAATTAATTGCAAATAATACTTTAATTTGGCACCCCTAGAAATATACACTACCATAATTGTTTAAAACTGTGTTTTACTAACTGGGAGACGTACAACCTCAGAGGGAAAGCTCAATTTGGAATATGAGTAAAGAACTTAAAGATGAAGAACTTGCAACGATTCATAATTTAAGTATTAACTAAGCAACATCTTCTGATGAGCCGGTTTAAGAAAGACTACAAACATACAGTATGGTGTTCACAAGCTACTAAGTTTTTAATTGTATTAATTTTATTATTTTGAATTCATTATTAATATTTAATACACATTTATTAAATACTCATATACAGTGAGGGAAAAAACTATTTGAACCCCAGCTGATTTTGTAAGTTTGCCCACTGACAAAGAAATGATCAGTCTATAATTTCAATGGTAGGTTTTTTTGAACACTGAGAGACAACAATGACATAACAATGAGTTATAAATGTATTTGCATTTCCATGAAGGAAATAAGTATTTGATCCGTCAGCAAGATCTCTAGCTCCCAGGTGGATCTCATACAGGTAACGAGCTGACAATGGCAGCCCTCTCAGCTTGTTACCTGTATAAAAGAGACCTGTCCACAGAAGCAATCAATCAGTCCAGATGCCAAACTCTGCACCATGGCCAAGACCAAAGAGCTTTTCAGGGATGTCATGGACAAGATTGTGGACCTACACAAGGCTGGAATGGGCTACAAGACCATCGCCAAGCAGCTGGGTGAGAAGGTGACAACAGCTGGTGAAATTATTTGCAAGTGGAAGAAAAATAATTTAACTGCCAATCTCCCTCCATCTGGAGCTCCATGCAAGATCTCACCTTGTGGAGTTTCAATGATAATGAGAACGGTGAGGAATCAGCCCAGAATCACTCGGGAGGAACTTGTCAATGATCTCAAGGCAGCTGGGACCATAGTCACCACAAAAACAGTTGGTAACACACTACGCCGTGAAGGACTGAAATCCTGCTGTGCCCGCAAGGTCCCCCTGCTCAAGAAAGTCCATCTACAGGCCCTTTTGAAGTTTGCCACTGAACATCTGACTGATTCAGAGGAAGACTGGGTGAAAGTGTTGTGGTCAGATGAGACCAAAATTGAGCTCTTTGACCTCAACTCGCCGTGTTAGGAGGAGGAAGAATGCGGCCTACTACTCCAAAAACACCATCCCCACCGTCAAATATGGAGGTGGAAAAATTATGCTTTGGGGGTGTTTTTCTGCCAAGGGGACAGGACAATTGCACCGCATCAAAGGGAGGATGGATGGGGCCATCTACCGTCAAGTGTTGGGTGAGATGGGTCGTGGTTGGGTATTCCAGCATGACAATGATCCGAAACACACAGCCAAGCCAACAAAAGATTGGCTCAAGAAGAAGCATGTTAAGGTCATGGAGTGGCCTCGTCAGTCTCCAGACCTTAATCCCATAGAAAATCTGTGCAGGGAGCTGAAGGTTCGAGTTGCCAAACATCAGCTACAAAACATTAATGACTTGGAGAGGATCTGCAAAAAAGAGTGGACCAAAATCCCCCGAGATGTGTGCAAACCTTCTTGCCAACTACAAGAAACGGCTGACCTCGTGATTGCCAACAACGGTTTTGCCACCAAGTACTGAAGCACGTTTTTCAAAGGGATCAAATACTTATTTCCTTCATGAGTTAAAAATGTCTTGTTTACAGTGAAATAATTTATACATAAGCAGACAAGTTTGAAGCTTATTGATAAAAAATATATACAAGTTTAAATTTAGCAAACAAAAGGCCCCACAAATATTGTAGTCATGGGAAAAAAGCATTTTGCAAACAATATGTACAAATGATTAGTAGACTTTGAAATCATTTTCTGGATAATAAATAACAGATCAAGGTATGGCGAATACGAGGAGTTAAATATGGATACATTAACGTATAAAAAAATGTCATAAAACAAGCCTACTTGAGAGACTGTTCGGCTGATTATCATTTTGGTTTTTCCAGGACAATCTTTAGTACGGCAAGAAATTTTGTCCAAGAGACTTGATTCATTTCTGTGTTCCGTGTCAATTTTGAAGAACATACAGCGATAGGGTGAAATCAGTTCTGCGTCTTCATACGCGGAATTTTGCAGGTATCGGTAAAACACAAGATAGCGCGATCCATATAAACTAAACCACAACCGTGGGCACCAGAACCATTTAAAAAGCAAAAGTGTTTTCCGTTGTATTGAATTTAATGTAATGGCCCCATTAATGCTTGTGAGATTTTAAAGAGGAAGGAAACCGCTATACAGTAATATCGAAATAGTGCTTAAAAAGGCAATGAATAACAAAATATAGAGTTGTGGCTACATGTTGAATTCCCCCCCCCCAAAAAAAAACCTCCACTCAAAGGACTTCAGCTTAAATAGGCAGCTCCCTGGCCCGGAATAATACAGTCAAAGAATGGGAAAAAGACATACAGTGTTCATTCACCTCCAATTTCCAACATGAAGTGTAAGCTGTAAAGTGACACCCGAGCAGCAACGCCGCACCATTGTCCTGCTGGAGGGGTAAAGCCCTCCTCCGTTGTGGATACAGCCACGCCGCCGTCATATCACATTCCACTCTCTCCACATTATTCCTTGCATTTTATTTTTTGCAAGTCATTTTCTTCCCAGGAACGTCGCGTTCCGACGCCCGCTTTCGGCTTCACGGCTGACGCTGTAACGACAGTCATACGGAGAGCGGGGGAGCTGGAGGGTTATCTCCTTGCATATCACAGCATTCTCAGTTCAGTCACTACTCGAAGGTTCCCGGAAATGTCTGCAATGATTGCGCCTGGAGGGACACTCTGGGGCGATTTTGCCGGAGCAAAAACGATCAACCTGACAGCAGCTCTTAGTCTTTTTGATATGACAACGAAACCTTCCCAAAAGAGTACCAGGCCCGCTCGCGGTTAAGGTTTAGTTCATTGTGAACATTAAGCATTTAGGACCTGACGTGTTTACACTTGCACAAGTCAACATGTCCGACATAATCCTACCCCTTCTCCATGTGTTTCACTCCATAATGGGCTATTAAAAGCTGATGTAAATGAAACATGATTGGGCATAACGAACAAGATACTAGCCAAAGATTGTAACTAATACAGAAAAAAAACCCATCATAATGGTACTTACACCATCGCCCGCTCCAAAAAAAGGTTCCAAGTATGAGCTGCTGTGCAGTGATCAACCCCTCATTTCTGTTCTAAAAGTAGCTCCTCGCTCTTAAAAGCTACTTCCCAAACCTTTTACAGTGGCGTACCCCTTCAGGCACCTGACCTGAAGCCATGTACCCCCCGATTCATGCACAAAATCAAGTCACTTAACTTGAAAAATTGAACATAATTACGTGGTTAACTCATTTCATAGTAACGTTGCGTCAAAATTTTGATTACCTTTCATGAGCATCAATAAATGGTCAGTAATTGGCCTACATATATTTTAGAAATATTGAACATAGTTCCATCCATCCATTTTCTTCCGAGGTCGGGTTGCTGGGTCTTCCTCGAGGCCTCCGATTGGTTTAAATCTGCTTATTCATTGATCACCGAAATGACTGGGAAAGTTTAACAGTCACGACAAAGCAGTACATCGAGCAGTACACGACAAATACATCCAACCAACGACAAAGCCTAGTTAAGATACTCGTGATATCAAACCTTTTAGTTTTCATAGTTCATGTTGTTGTTGCAGCTGGACTACCAAGCATGCGTTGCGGGTGTTTGGACTTGACAGTTTTAAGTTACACGTTATGTTTAGCGCTTAGCTGATGATTTATGTGATGTGTCAACTTGCTGTGAATGTGTTGTGTTTTCATTTCAAGTGTGTCGTCGTTTGATGCCACATAAGTAGACAGCCAAATTTTTTAACCAAATGTGGTCCACGAGTCAAAGTTTGTCCATCCCTCCGACTGACCAAATCAACAGGGGTGTCACGAGACGAATGTGCGACATTCGGTCCACAAGAACGAGAATCTTAAAAACTATTTAGGAAGTACATTAGTACAATAAGTACAGTAAGCAAAAGGACTCGACCAGGCCTGTGCCAAATTCAGAATTACAGTGGTATGAAAAAGTTAAGATTTTTTTCAAGATTTTCCATTATAAATCAGTGGTTTGGATCAGCAATTTCAGTGAAATATGTCATATAGCAGACAAACACAGTGATAAGTTATAATGAAGTTTTAAGGATTTACAGAAAGTGTGCAGTAATTAATGCCCACTTGTTTTATTGATTTGAATAACTTTAGCACTATTTATTGGTATACAAAATTTGGTAAGTTCATTGACCCTTGATCTACATACACAGGTCACGCCAGGGTATCTAAAGAGGCCAATTGCAAGTTGTTTTCCTCTTTGCATCTTCTCTGAAAAGTGGCAACAGGGGATCCTCAAAGCAACTGTCAAATGACCTGAAAACAAAGATTGTTCAACATCATGGTTTGGGGGAAGGATACAAAAAGCTAGCTCAGAAATTCCAACTGTCGGTTTCCACTGTGAGGAACATAGGGAGGTAATGAAAGACCACAAGCACAGTTCTGGGTTAGGGTTAGGGTTGGGTGGCAGGCCAAGAAAATTTCCAGACAAGCAGAGGCGAAGGATGATGAGTCAAACACTCAAACTCAACCCACAGAGCAGCTCAAAAGACCTTACAACATGATTTTGCTGCAGATTATGTCACTGCATCGGTCAACTACTGTAGTCAACTCACTTAGCACAAGGGGTTGCTGTATGGGAGAAATTAATTACATATCTGTGAGAATTTGACACACACATACATTTCTCTTCCAAATGGAAGTACAGACACTAACATTAAGCATTCTCCTTAATTTTGGAAAGTTTAGCAATTTATCTTCATTTCAAAGTGAAGTGCGGTTTCCATTTGTTGTTGGAATTGGTTCACCAAAATGAATCATGCCCTTTACCTGCATTATCATTTTGCATATTACTGCTATTACAAAACTAGCTCTGGCCTTCAATTATTGATAAATACCATCCAATTATTTTACAGGGGTACTCCAAAGAAAACGTTTGGACAGCCATTTTAAAGACTTGAATAAACAAGTTATTCAGGGAGTTGCTCTTCTACTCCCTTTTCTAACAATTTGAAAGTTTTTACAAATTTAATGATCTGTTTTGTCCGAGTACCCTTTCAGTGTTAATTGGTGATTTAAAAAAAAAGTATACTGAACAATTGCCTATAATAAAAGCATTGCGCACATAAAGTCCATAGAATAATATCCATCCATTCATTTTCTATGCAATTTATCCTCATTAGGGTCGCGGGTATGCTGGAGCCTATCCCAGCTGCCTTTGTGCAGGAGGCGGGGTACACCCTGGACTGGTCGCCAGTCAATCGCAGGGCACCATACAATAATATTTTTATAACATTGTTTCAAATATAGATTTAGATTTATTGGTCCCCAGAGGAAATTTGTCTTCACTGACTACATTGCAGAACACATCAAAGTCCATCCCAAGACGGGCCCTCCTGAATTTAATTGCTCTATATCTGCGCCCTGCAGGTAGTGGGATGAGATGCAGAGGGTGGGTGATATCCTGTGTGATATTGTTTGTTATGCGAGTGAAGGACCTGTGGTTTAATTCTGAGAGGTCGGGTGTGGGAAGACCGAGGATTTTAGCAGATGTGTGAGTGACAGAAAGCATATTGTAGTAACAGGCGGAACAATACGGGGGAATCGGTTGAATAATGCTTTATATAGTAATATCAGTAGGTGGGGTGCAACATATAGTCCTTTAAGTCTGTGTTGCATTGTGGAGGGGTTTGTGCAGCTTTCAGACCCGCATTGCATTGCGGTACCGAAGCGGCGGCCCATTCCAGCTTGCCTGCACGTAGAATCCATCACCTTGGTTGACCACTTATATTTAATTACCAAAAAAATGCATGATGCAAGGAACACTTGTCCCTCACTTTTAATGCGCCCCCTGAAACGCTACAAATAGCGACCGCCCACGTCACTATATAGTCAGCTTGGATCTCATCTATAGTTTGTATGAGGTGTGTTATGAAGCAGCGTTATCATCACCACGGTACCATTATTTATGTTGACGGTGATTAACTCGTTCCGCGCATTTTTCAAGACATCCCTCTCAGTACAGGCCATTTTAGACGATTTTGACTGATCTTTCAAAGCACACGGAATACTATGGCTATGTACACATGGAAACTCTACCACAACATAAATACAAAAAAGGTTGTTTTACAATTGTTTTACAATTAAGTTGCAAATACAACACCAACTATTTACGATTTTCACATTTGGAACAAAACTGTGTCCCTATAATGCGTAACCTTCTGCACGCAACACTCATCCACGCTTTTCCACTTCCTCATTGCCGTGGAGTGTGTTTTTACATGCGAATGAGCTACGACAAGCTGTCAAATGCAAAAATCAAATGCACTTCTGCCACCTTGTGGCCGTTTTAAAGGCTTCGTACTGCTTCAAAATTGCCTATTTGAAGGATGTTGCGTCATCACCGTTATACCAAAAAAGGCATAAATGTTCGGGTTGAAAAAAAAACAAACTAATTATTACGTCTTTGGTAGTGAATGAGTACGTGTTTTGATCTGACAAATCTTAAGTAACTTTGATCAAATGTCGATTTACTAGTTACTGCTTGGACTTTGGCACCCGAGCTGTTCAACTCCAAAGGAAAAAAAATAAAGCCACACGTCCCTCACTGACAAAACCTTAAATGGTTGGATTACAGGGTTTAAAGTAGGTGAAAAGCAAGGTCCAACCCTGTCTCGTGCACTGCTACTACTGTATTATAACTTTATCATTTATAGTAGCAATGCCATTGTTTGCAACATTTCAGAAAGACGCAAACATGCCCATTACTGTTTTCTAAAGCCAAAGCTGATGTGAATATCTGATATATAAATGTAATATAAAATATTCTGTCAGGTGATCCCTTAGAATAACCATGGCAACCCAGGATGTTATTGTTGTAATGTAATGGGTTAATTGTGATGTCGCAACAACAACGTGTCAAATCGTGTAGTGACACACACATCGGCGGTAACGGCGCCTCGTCTTCGGCTCTTTCTGCTTCACCGTCTCATGTTCAGGCCGCATACAGAGAGCCACAATGTACTAAATTGCGTAACGCGGCGCTGCTCTGCAGAGCCACACGCTCATATAATTCATAATTTAAAGCCTAATACTCAAGTCCCTTTACAATGGGCAGCAATATACGCCGGTACGTTACATATTATTTTGCTCGGCTTTGAAAAGCATGATGATGTTGGACCCATTTGTTGATATTGGTGACTACTTTAAAAAGCCGCAGTACCTTTTTTTTAATAATTTACACTCTTTTCCCAGCAAGGATATACCTCCTCTGATCGAGCATTCACCACATCAAGCATCGATCAAACATCCCCCCCCCCAATCCTCCCGACACAGCATGTAAAATGGCCATTTGGTTAATTCGCTAAATATTTCACATGCCTCCTCAGCAGTGGGGTCCGAGAATGCCTGGAGCTTCTCTCATCATGCTCTTCCTCTGATATACTCATTGAGGTCATCCTCCCAGATCTGTTAATACCCCCCCCCCCCCCCCCCCCCCCCCCCCCCCCCGTCTGCCTCCTATTTTTTAGGAGGATGCCAGCAACAAGAAAAGGCTGGAGGATCAATCTCTGCCATTGAAGCCTGGAAGGAGATGAGAACAAGTGATGAGGCTCAGACAAGGAGATGTGGGTGACCCAATATCCTCACTTACGACCTCAGAGATGATTGTTTCTTCAGCTCATAGTCTGTCAAATGCCAAGAACTGGGGGGGCAGGATTGAACCATTCATCAGCATGTAATATACAGGTCTGCTTTAACCCATAACAGGTACTTAAAGGGTCACGGACATGATTTATCAACTTCGCTTAAATATGTTTAATTGTGTTCTGCATGCTTTGTTTTTGGAAAGCATATACTTTATGGTTCATGGTACTATCACTCAGCTACACCAACAGAGACCGAGGTGTAGAGAACAGAGGCTGTTTAGTGTGATGAGAGCAAAGATTTCAGCGACGTGTCAGTTTGAGAAAAGAAGGGAGAAACATTTGGAGATGAAACAGAGAACTTGCAGAGCATGGACTCTAACCTTTAAGACATGCAGATGAAGATTGGTCGCCTTCAAAACGCGGGATGGTTCTGTTTCCTGTGTAGCGGCCTCCGTACGTTTCGGTCTGACCTTTTGGAAACGATTAATGAGGTACCCTTGTATTAACATTTGTTCCACTTTAAAAAGGCAATCTATTAAAACGACTTCAGCCTGAAATATACAATTTTGTGTTTTATCACCGCTTAAAACCAGTATACATAAATTACATTTAAAAAAAATGAACAGCGGCTGTACCAGTAAAAAGCCCCAACGATGCACATTTTTGAACCACCTGTAATTTGGTTATCATCTCGGTAATCAAACACATTTGAAATTCAGTTTTACACATTAAGAAACAATTACAGGCCTACACTACACAGTATTGTACTTAAAAATGTGACAATAGACATATTTTGTCAAAGCATCTTCCTGCTGGAAAATTTTGGGTTGACTTGTGAGACAGCCCCCTTTGCTGGAGTTAAGAATAGGAAAGGATTTACTGTATTTGAGAAAAGGCAGAGATTGAATGTGTTTGATTATTATTATTTTTAGGCCCTTAAATGGGTTACTGATTGGCAGCAACACTGATGTGCTTGCATTGGTATTTTTTCTACAGTATGGGGTTAAAAAAAAGCAACTCAGACGTCCTCAGAACAAAAACTGTACATAAAGTATATAAAGTATTACATTTTGGGGGATTTCAGTAAAAGCTGACTTTCTTCTGCATGCTTTGAATGGGGAAAAAGTAGCGCTGTCTGAAGGAAAAATTAATAACTGAAATCTGGGATCTTTGTTGTTGCTAGAATCAAAAAAGTCAGTTGTCAGTAGTGTTACCTTTTTTTGCCTAATTTAAGATTGTAATAGGAAATCTAATAGTAGGCGTGTCCAGAAACAACTTTTTGCTTCCAATCCGATAATATTGCAGCCTTTGAAATTGGCTGATACTGATATCCATCCTATATCAGTACACATCATACATGCATTTATTACTTTTTACTTTTACTTTTAGTGTGGAAAGATTGACCAGGTGATAATCAGCAACGGTAGATATCATAAAAAACTGACCCACTTTCTTCCTTGATCACATCTGGGGTACAGTTTTGCCCAAAATTTAATGGCAGATAGCCATAATAAGGTAACGTTGGGGTGTTCAATTCAGTGTTTAGGCCCCCCTTTCCTCACCACCAACAAAGGTTGGCTCCTTTTTGTCATATGTAATGACTTTGGGAGTTTCCCGTGTAACGCTGCCTCACATTCGAGACAAGTTTGGTCATATTAAACTTCCCTGGTTCTGTTCCGCTACAGGAAATTTGTGCATGACAAGTTTTACACTCAGCTGAAAGGTCTTTTCCGGACTTTAATGATCACGCGGGCTTTATCCGGCCACTGTTGCACTGACATGCTGGGTGGGGGTTGTATGGGAGTGCCAATATATGATATCAGCCTGATACATGATATCAATATCAGATCGGGACACCCCTGTCTAATAGGTAATAAAATGACTATCCTCTGGCAAATTCAACCCATACAACTAACATAGCCAATAAGACTATTACACACAATTTCGGGCCTTTGTATATATAGAGTTCTGGACTTCTACACAGTAGAGAAGCTATACACAATAACCCAAACAGAAAGCATTCTAGATGTTCCACACCTTTCCAGCAGTATTTCCTTGGGTTTCCTGCCTCCTGTCCAAACAGTCTGTGCAATTTACTTTAACCGGGCCATCCACCAGGTACGCCTCCTGCCGAGCCAACACCACTGTTATTCATCACACTCCCAAACGCTTCCCTGGACCTTCGGACAGCTCCCGAACCCCACTTTGTAATTCTGGCGGTACAGGAGTTGATAGTAAACTGCGATTTATCTTTTTAAAATGTTCTTAACATGTCCCACAGCTCTTAGCAGCTCCAGACATGGGTGAGCTTGTAATTTGCAGGTAACACTCTTACCACTCCCTGTATGCACACTCTATAATGCTACACACACAACCGCTTTCGTTCCATTACTTACAAAAACAACTCACATTGTTGCTTAATTTTTGCTTTTCTAACTCTTCAGCACGACCAAGTAAAGTTGGAAAGGCGTCAGACTTCGGCAACTTTTGGCAGATAGTCCCGCTTTGTATTACTAAACAAAATTAGCTCTCCCTCAAAGTCGAACAAACATTTCCTGGGATCCATTGCTAAATGTTGCCCATATATATATATACCCTACATATATATATATGTCAGGGTTTTGTGACGTAAGCGGAACTTGGCGTTGTAAAAAAATCTTGTGCAGAGCCATCAAAAACTGCTTTCAGGGCTCATTTCCAAATGCACAAACCTAATAATGTGATGCGTTGGCATTGTTTAACATGATAATACAATACTGTAATTTACAGGTCTAAAAAGAGGAAAAGCATAGTAGGTCCCCTTTAAAGATTGACATAGATTGGTTGGTAATGAGCTTAGTTATGTTTTAATTGTGATTTATATGCAAAAGCATGGGCCAAGAAAGGCTGCCAAGGATCCGTAATGTAAATCCAGACTTAATAACCAAATGCCGGTCTAATGATGTTCTATAATTCGGTGCTGATCCAAATAAGAATTGTTCATCCCTGGTGGAGTGCTACGCTATCGTTACGTGCAGACTGATTGATATCAAATTACACTGTGCACATAACGTGATGCGTGCTCATCCTGCAGGGCATCCACGGTTTGATCTCTCTAATGGGCTGGTCCAAAAAGACCCTGTTATATCGCGATGACAACCTCTATTAGGCAAATAAGGCTGAACTGCACACAGGTTTCCTCAGTAATGAATGTGCCGGCAATTTGTCAATGTGTGATATGTGATTAATGAGAGGTGGTACAGCTAACCGGATGAATTTCTCCACTGGGGTATTAGTGTGTAGGGGAGGGGGCGTGATCTCAGATGGGGAAAAATAATCACACGAGCCCTGGATATCCCCATTGGAGAGGGAGTGGACTAGGGGGACCCAAACATCAGATCAATGTCATTAAAAGGAGGGCCAGAATCCTTCCAATGAAGATGAGCTCTGCTGTAGGGAGGACTGGGAGTACGACCCATAACTTGTATTCGCACCCCTCTGGCATATCCCAAGCTCCTCATTATTGCAGGCGCTCTCCTTTATGTTCTATAATCCAGTATAATTGGTTCCCTGGTTGGTGGCAGCCAGGAACACGAGGAGGAGTATCTGACAGCCGTCTTCCATTTTCACTATGGCCCAGCAATTTAGCGGGGTGATGGAGATTAAGGGCGGGGAGTGGGGGACAAAAGGATGAGACGGCGTCATACTCAGGGAAGACCATGCAAAGTCTTTGGGAAGACAACAGAACTCTTCTGCTGTTGTTGCTCTTCTCTTTTACATGCAAGTCATCTTGTCTGTGGTACGGTGGTAACAACTTGACATGCTTTCATTTATGTGCGCGCATTCATTGCATTCCAGCGGGGCAGAGTTTTGAATACATTCTGATGGCAATTTATTTGAGCACAATGGCACCTGGGGCCAACGTGAGGTCAAAATGTCTTTGGCTGGACGTATACTACAGGTCTTAAGTGCCCGATTTAAATTGCATGCCTCTGTTAAAATGTCTGTAAGCTTGATAATTGATAAATGGACTAAACTATAAAAAACAAAGTAGGTCATTTTGCTGGCCTCAATAAATTGACATGTGCTTCAGCGCTGTCACTGCACAGGCATGATGACAAGAGGTCTCACTCTGCCCATTGGGGAAGTTGGTTTCATGCAGGACGTTGGACATCCGTCTCCGTTAACTTCACGTTGGCCGTTGGACATTCCGCTTTGTAGCAACAGCGGTCAATGTGCTAACCAGCCTTCTCCTGAACTAAACACGTTGAAGCAGCAACCGGAAACATCTGCTAAGTCGGCGGAAAAACTGTGATACTCCTACTAGCCGAGGAACGTGAGCATGAGCTCACGTACAGCAATAGCCAGTATAAGATAGCTGGGTTACTTTGGTTTAGCGGAAGAGTCTAATACGACTGTGTGTTTGAGTTTTAGCTTGGCCGCTGACTTTGTGCAAGTTGTGTGTGAAAGAGAGACAATAGCCTCGGCTTCAAGAGGCTTAACCATAGTCACTCTTTCACACTTCTGGCTTTCAAAATAAAACTTTGTAAAATATAAGTTTGTATCCATGAGTAAGAAAGAATCCAGGCAAGTGTAAGTCAATCATGGTATCCCACAGGGTTCTGTGCTAGGACCAGTATTAGTCAGCCTTTATGCAATGTCATTTAGAAAACACTCTGTTCCATTGCTATGCAGATGACACACAACTGTACTTACCAATGAAACCATAGTTACTACTTACCATAGTCAGGTCTCCAAACTCCAGGCGTGCCTAACTGACAAAGAGATCAAACTGAAATCGCAGTCCTTGGCTCCCATCACCTCAGAGACAAGCTTGCAAACAATATTACTGCTTTAGATGGTCTTGTTCTCACCCCCCTCAGAAACCTTGGTGGCATCTTCAATCAAGACCTTTCCTTCAGTTCCCAAATATGACAAAAATCAAGAACAGCATTTTTCCATTTACGAAACAAAGAAAACCAGAAAATTTCTGCCACTACCAGATGCAGAAAAACTTGTTCATGCTTTTGTGACCTCCAGGTTGGATTATTGTAACGCTTTGTCAATAGGCTGCCCTAAGAAAACTTTTAAGAGCCTTCAGTAAGTCCAAAACTCTGGCTCACATCTCGCCCGTTTTAGCCTCACTGGACTGGTTACCTGTACTATTTCAAACATAGTATACAGGTCTCCTTCTTACATATAAAGCGCTACACGATCAGGCACAAGTATGTCTTAAAGAGCTCCTAGAACCCTATCAACCCAGTAGAAGACTGCGCTCACAGAATTTACAATTACCTGTCGCTCCTAGAATCTTTAGAAGTAGAATGGGCGGTAGAGCCTTTAGTTACCAGGCTCCTCTGTTACAGAACCACCTGCCCAAGTCAATCTGGGGGGCAGACACTCTATCTTTATTTAAAAGTCAACTCAAACCCACCTCTTTGCAAAAGCATACAGTTAGAAGTGACCCTTGATATGCTAATATGTATCAGACGATGTTCTATGTTTTTTGGCCTAAGACTACGACTTCTGGCTTGATCTACCAAGCCTTGTATCCCTCCATTATTTTTATATCTCAGTCCAACTGTTCGAGACAGACGACGACCCCACAGAACCTGGGTTCTCTCCAAGGTTCCTTTCCCAGGGGGAGTTTTTCCTTGCCTCTGTCGCCAAGTGCTTGCTCATGTGGGGTTTCAGTTGGCTCTCTGTGACCTTCATGAGATGACTGTTGTTGTGATTTGGCGCTACACAAATACATTTGAAATTTGAATTTAAAAGCTCTTGGCATTCCAAATACAATGTTAAATACTTTCGAGAAAATTTATTTATTTTGATGTAATGTACTTGCATTATTAGCCCATGTAATAAAAAACGTAGTCTCCAAAAATGCTGTCAATAACAAATTATCAACAATTTGTAAGACAGTTATTATTTCCAGACCCGACCGTGATAAGTGAATTTTCACCAAGTAGCTGTCCTCCTTCATAGATGGAATATTTTCCAATATTCATTCATTATCTATGCCGCTTATCCTCTTTAGGGCCGCGGGGATGCTGGAGCCTATCCCAGCTGGCTTTGGGCGAGAGGCGAGTACACCCTGGACTGGTTGCCAGTCAATCACAGGGCACAATAGCTAGCTAGAATTATATTTTAGTATGAAAAAAGAGCCATATAGTCGGCTTTACACTTGTTTTACCCAATATAGGAGACATGATAGGAGGAATTGTGTTCCGGTGCTAGGGGAGCTGAGTGGGGGGCGGACAGGAATAGAGGTTAGGGGTTCAGAGTTGAGTTTTAGTTTGCCGTAGGTGACGGCTGCAACAGTAGCCCGTGTTAGAAATGATTGTGTTTGTTGTACGATAATTCAAACCTGCAAATAAAGCCTATTGTTCTGGCGATCAAGGCTGGTGCTTGTGTGTCTCACCGAACCTAACAGTAACATTATTGATGCCTAGCGACCAGTGTCTTTTGAATGCCTTATATTTGTATTTTAAGTCATTTAGCCATTTATATGCTTGAAAATGTTTGATTTAGGCAAAAAAAACACAAAAAATGTGCTCAAATGAGGTCATAGTCATCACAAAAACGCATGATTAGCATATTTTGAAAAAACCTAGCTAGAGTGATGCCACAAGATCCAAAAAGGAGGGTGACCAGGGTTTCATGTATTGTCATTTTCAAATACATTGGATTGCCACAAATAAACTACCAGTTTGCCCTCACTCATTAAACACATTATAACGGGACTGTCTGCAAATGAAGCTTGTATTTACTATTCCGTACAGTAGGCGGCGGAATGCATCACACCACTGCTTCGTAACACGCCTGGTCTGTTGCCAACTTTAGAAACTTTGTCGCTATATTTAGCAAGCATTCAAGTGTGTGCGGGGCGGTGAATGCTGAATCACAAACGCGTGAGGATCCGTTGTACGTCAGGACAGTGTGCTTTTCTGTGTGTGTGTGTGTGTGTGTGTGTGTGGGCGGGGGCATGTACTGTATTTGACATGACAGCATTCCCTCTCAGGGGGCGGTTGTCAAAATGACCTCTCAAGCTTTTGACTAGTCTTAACCCTATTTACACTCCTCCTGTCTATTCTCTTCTTCTGTTCTTACATCTCCCTCAAACCCTTGAGGCATTTTCTGGCAAACACCGCACTCCTCCTCCTCCTCCTTTTCTTCACCATGACGACCTGCCTTGTCTGCATCCTCAACACATGCACACCGTCCTCGCTTCGTCCTTTCTCCCTTTGCAAAAAACCCGCACTTGACTTTTAGGAAAAGATGAGGGGAAAAGATGCGAGGCGTGCGGTAGAAACACACACACGCAAAATAGTTGTAGACACACACTCTTCAGAAAGGACAGACCCCCGAGGGACGAGAGGTGCAAAATGTGCGTGTGGAAGTGAGAAGACAGAAGCAATCAAGAGAGAGCTCACACACACACACACACACACACTTACATCCCCTTGCCCTGTCCCCCCCCCCACCACACTGACTCTGCATCTATCTCCCCCCCACCACCACCATCCCTGCCTTCCCTCTCTCACACAGGACTTGATATAGAGCGGTGAGGAGCAGAAGGAGCTGACTGGCAGGAAGAGAGAGGCGAGGCAGGAGGGCTACCAAAACAAAAAACAAAAAAAAGGAGTTCACAGTCCTGGAAAGAAGAAGAGAATGCCTGGAAGAGACAGCTACTCCCACAATGCCCTGAAGGTAAGCCTCGTGCATGCTGCTGATGAAGGCGATAGGGAGGGCTTTGATAGCGTCTCGCTCCCTATCAGTGGGGGATCTGCGTTTGCGTGACGGCATTCTCCCCATCTGGCGTCGCCTGCTAAAAGAGAAGTGCATCACATTGCTACTTGAGCAGGAAGCGGCAAAGACGGATGAGAGAACAGGGAGAACAAAAAGTGATGATGGTGTGGGGAGGGGGGCGCGGGAGTCGCCTCCTTTCCTCAATCTAATCACATCTCGCCTCATCTTTTATCGCCAGGGTCACTGCGGTGAGGCGTACATCAGCCGCCAGCCCTCGTGGTTTGGAGGAGGAGGGGGGGGACTTTAGGGAGGGGGCAGGACGATGGAAGCTTGCCCCCCCCCTCCCACCTTGTGCGCAGCGTGGTGCCTTATAGTTGCGTACAGTGCAATGCAGGAGTTTGCAGAGTGCATCTGTGTTACTGTAAGAGGGGGTAGTACAGTAGAGTAGTTGGCTTGTATAACATCTTTGCTTTTTAGGAGATACGGCACCGGCGGTAGTGATATCTGCATGAATATTGCAGGCTACACCGAAGCATTGAGTCAAAATCAATTCCCGTGGATTGGCTCCGCATGCCGTAAAGGGTTGCATGTATCCCCGTGTTCTCCGCATCTCGCAAGTAGTAGCCGCAAAACTTTTATGGCAATGCAGTGCGGCTTAGCGGCCGTTTTAATCAAGCACGGCTCTCTATTGCTGCGGTTGTCTCGTCAGAGCCGAGGCGTCAAAAGTAGGCAAGGCGCCCAATCTGTCATCACCTTTTAATGTCCTTTCCCTCGGGAGCGCAGGGAAAACATGAGAAGCAAACCGAATCGGCACGCTTCCATGAACAAACTAAGCTAAAAGGGAAGGGAGGAAATGTCTCAGAGCAACAGAAGCACTCCACAAAAGCCACTTGTGCCATGTAATGCACCGGTATTGGCTACTTCAAGTGTGAACAGCCAAGACGTAACGCTTGCTGATGGACAACCTTTTGACCTTGTTATCCGCGCATCACCGTGTAGCTGCGACTCAGTGAGGACTCCACTCCCCTCCTGCGGTATGTCCACATCTCCCTAGCAAATGGGGCACAACGGGACAGAGGTCAGACGTAGAGATCCTCTGCATCTAAAAAAAAGTCTCCAAAAAGACAACACTGGGAATGATTAGGCCTGTCATCATACATTTTGCTGGATGATAATTGTGCAACAAATTAATGTTGGTAATCGATATTAGGCATGTCCCGAGCCATATTTTTTGGCATCCAATCCGATCCGAAAAACAATGAAATAATAAAATTGAAAACAAAGGGATTGCAAAAAACTGCAGACGGGTATATTGTCAGCTGCTGTTTAGTGTGTGCGCTCTAGAGGGCAGTAGTGTTCGGCATGCTGGTTAGAGCAAGCGTTTGGAGTCAAGTGCGCCGAGTGAGAAACTAGCAAGCGTCTTGTCGAAGGAGTGAGCACATAAATGGCCAACTAAATTACAGCCATTCTGACGTGGAATTATTCAGCCACCACTACAATACAGTGACCATTTTAGGGTAGAACTAATCATTTGACATGGTTATGGATCAACTTGTGGTGCGATTTAGAACAACCAGCAGTTAAAGCGGCACTTTCAGTGCAAGCTCCCGGCACCATGACAGAGGAATCCGGGCACAACAAGGGCAGTCACCCGCTGTAGCCAAATATCCGTATCCAACGTGTAACTAACTTAACCAGGGTACACCGCCGACATGCCTGCGTGGTGGTGATTAAGTGGCAACCAGCTTTAAGGTGCATTTACCGCAACTATCATGAGTGTGGCCCAGAATTACGGCAACCGGATCGTCCTGATGTCGTGGCAGAACCAGATCTTTTCCAATCTTCAACAGACAGTTGATCGGCAGCTGATACCAATCCTGAAGATTGGCTCCTCCCTAATAGATATCATTAATATTTATTTAAGACACGTTTTTAATTTAATGGAAAAATGATGTACAACATCAAAAGCAATAAACGTGAATTTCTCAAAAGTATTAAACGGTGATTGGAATGTCAAGTAAATAGAACTACAGCTGCAAAAGCTCTCTTATTTCTTGACACTTTCTTATAACACTTAAGTTGTTAACTCATAAGACCCTAATGATAAATAATACAATTGGACTTCGTTTTCCCTCACCCGGACGCGGGTCACCGGGGCCCCCTCTGGAGCCAGGCCCGGAGGCGGGCCACGATGGCGAGCGTCTGGTGGCCGGGCCTGCACCCATGGGGCCCGGTCGGCCACAGCTCGAAAAGCTAACGTGGGTCCCCCCCTCCCATGAGCTCACCACTTGTGGGAGGGGCCAAAGGGGTCGGGTGCAAAGAGAGCTGGGTGGCGGCCGGAGGTGGAGGCCTTGGCACTCCGATCCTCGGCTACAGAAGCTAGTTGTCGGTACGTGGAATTTCACCTCTCTGGCGGAGAAGGAGCCTGAGCTGGTGCGTGAGGTGGAGAAATTCCGGCTAGATATAGTCGGACTCACCTCAACGCACTGCAAGGGCTGTGGAACCAGTCCTCTCGAGAGGGGCTGTACTTCATTCCACTCTGGTGTTGCCGGCAATGAGAGGCGACTAGCAGGGGTGGCAATTCTTGTTTCCCCCCGGCTCCAAGCCTGCACGTTGGAGTTTAACCAAGTAAGCGAGAGGGTAGTTTCCCTACGCCTTCGGCGGGGGGACGGGTCCTGACTGTTTGCGTTAATGCGCCAAACGGAAGTTCAGAATACCCGCCCTTTTTGGGGTCCTTAGAGGAAAAACTAGAGAGTGCTCCCTCGGGGGATTCCCTTGTTTTCTGCTGGGTGACTTCAACACTCATGTTGGCAGCGACAGTGAGACCTGGAGAGGTGTGATTGGGAGGAACGGCTCCCCCTGATCTTAACCCGAGCGGTGTCTTGTTATTGGATTTCTGTGCTCGTCACGGATTGTCTATAACGAACACCATGTTCAAGCATAAGGGTGTCCACATGTGCACTCGGCACCAGGACACCCTGGGCCGCAGTTCGATGATTGACTTTGTGGTTGTGTCGTCGGGCTTGCGACCACATGTTTTGGACACTCGAGTAAGGAGAGGGGCGGAGCTGTCAACTGATCACCCCCAGGTGGTGAGTTGGTTCCGATGGTGGGGAAGGCTGCCAGTCAGACCTGGCAGACCCAAACGCTTTGTGAGGGTCTGCTGGGAACGCCTGGCAGAGTCCCCTGTCAGAAGGAGTTTCAACTCCCAACTACAGGAGAGCTTTGACAGGTACTGGAAGGCCAAGCGGTCTGCAGCTCTGGCGGTCGCTGAGGCAATAACCCGGACATGGGAGGAGTTTGGAGAGGCCATGGAAAACGACCTCCGGATGGCTTCAAAGAGATTCTGGACCACCATCTGCCGTCTCCGACGAAGGAAGCAGTGCACAGTCCACACCGTGTATGGTGGGGATGATAGGCTGCTGAACTCGACTCGAGATGTTGTGGACCGGTGGAGGGAATGCTTTGAGGACCTCCTCAATCCCACCGACACTCCTTCCAACATGAAAGCAGTGCCTGGGGACTGTGAGTCGGGTTTGCCTATCTCTGGGGCTGAGGTCACCGAGGTCGTCAAAAAGCTCCTTGGTGGCAAGGCCCTGGGGGTGGATGAGATCCGCCCGGAGTTCCTTAAGGCCCTGGATGCTGTGGGCGTGTCTTGGTTGACACGACACTGAAGCATTTCGTGGACGTCGGGGTCAGTGCCCCTGGACTGGCAGACCGGGGTGGTGGTCCTGCTTTTCAAGAAGGGGGGCCGGAGGGTGTGCTATAAGTATCGTGGGATCACACTCCTCAGCTTTCCCGGTAAGGTCTATTCAGGGGTTCTGGAGAGGATGATCTGCCGGAGAGTCGAATCTTGAATTCAGGACGAGCAGTGTGGTTTTCGTCCTGGTCGTGGAACTGTGGACCAACTCTATACTCTTGGCAGGGTCCTTCAGGGTGCATGGGAGTTTGCCCAACCAGTCTACATGTGTTTTGTGGACTTAGAGAAGGCATTCGACCGTGTTCCTCGGGGAATACTGTGGGGAGTGCTCTGGGAAAATGGGGTATAGAATACCTTAATCCTGGCGGTTCGTTCCCTGTATGACCGGTGTCAGAGTTTGGTTCGCATTGCCGGCAATAAGTTGGACTCGTTTCCAGTGAGGGTTGGACTCCGCCAGGGCTGCCCTTTGTCACCGATTCTGTTCACTACTTTCATGGACAGAATTTCTAGGCGCAGCCAGGGCGTTGAAGGGCTTCAGTTTGGTGGCCGCCGGATTCGATCTCTGCATTTTGCAGATGACGTGGTCCTGCTGGCTTCATCCAGCAGTGATCTTCAACTCTCACTGGTTCGGTTCGCAGCTGAGTGTGAAGCAGCTGGAATGAGAATCAGCACCTCCGAGTCAAAGTCCATGCGTGGAGTGCCATCTCCGGGTCGGGGATGAGGTCCTGCCTCAAGTGGAGGAGTTTAAGTACCTCAGAGTCTTGTTCAGGAGTGATGGAACGCGAGATGGAAAGGCGGATTGGTGCAGCGTCTGCAGCGATGCAGACTCTGCACCGATCTGTCGTGGTGAAAAGAGAGCTGAGCCAAAAGGCAAAGCTCTTGATATACCGGTCGATCTACAATCCTACCCTCATCTATGGTCATGAGCTTTGGGTAGTGACCGAAAGGACAAGATTGCGGGTACAAGCGGCCACAATGAGTTTTCTCCGCACGGTGGCTGGGCTCTCCCTTAGAGATAGGGTGAGAAGCACTGTCATCCGGGAGAGACTCGGAGTAGAACCGCTGCTCCTTCGCATTGAGAGGAGTCAGATGAGATGGCTCGGGCATCTGATTAGGATGCCTCCCGAACGCCTTCCTGGGGAGGTGTTCAGGGCACGTCCAACCGGTAGGAGGCCTCTGGGAAGACCCAGGACACGTTGGAGAGACTATGTCTCTCAGCTGGCCTGGGAACGCCTCGGCATCCGCTGGGAAGAGCTACACGAGGTGGCCGGGGAGAGGAACCTCTGGGCTTCCCTGCTTAGGTTGCTGCCCCTGCGACCCGACCTCGGATAAGCGGAAGAAAATGGATGGATGGATGGATGGATGTTGTTAACAGTATTGGACAGAATGCAGTCAGAAGTGTGAAAGTGTGACTATGGCAAGGAAAAATGAAAATGAATAGAAAATGGATGGATGGTTAAAGTATGGATTGGTTTTTGTAAGGCAAAAAAGTGCACTGAGCAAGTCCAAACAAAGCATCCACATGTTGGTGTCTTTGGAGTTACTGTGGAGAATTGGTAGCGGTGCTTTTAGAGTTGAGGCACTACAGACAGACTCTGCCCATACTCATATTTATTTAGGCTTTATTTATAGAATCAGTCAGTCATGGCCAAAAATATTACCATGCCAAAGATCTCATTGTTTTTGGCCATAACTGAATACATTAGGCTGAAATGGTTTTCCATCCAGGCATGGCCAAAAACATTGGCATCTTTGACAAACCTATATTTATGGCCATGACTGTATTTACCGCACCTGAATATAAGCCGTGCCCACTAAAAAAAAATCTTACATATATGAGTCACCTGTCAATACGCACGGGTGTCCATGGCGTAAAATGGGATATTTCATACACAGAAATATGTTACACAGAAAGATTGTTTTAACTTTTGATTGTTTTTTTTCGCGCTCAACAGTGCGAGTAAGACGGCTAGTTAAACAGCCATTCAAAGTCATTCATCACCGTCTTTCACCGACATCTTCAGTGTCACAATTGAAGAGCCTCATATTTCCTTTTATCAAAACACTTCTCTGGCTCTCAGTGTCAAGGCAAATTAGCCCTTGAGCTTGTGCTGTACTTTATCACACAGTAGCACAGCCTTTGGAAATCTATTAGGTGACAAAAAGGTAGTGGCTTAAACAACAAAAATGAAGCTATGCCCTTTCCTCCCTCCTAAAAAGCACGTTGTACAATATTGTTTGGGTATTTCCGAGTGTGCTGAGTGAGTCTGCTGCTTAAGTTCACAAAGTTAATATGCACTTCTGGAATTTTGAAACCGTACATTGGAAGATGGCGGAAGTTACAGTTAAAAAGTGCCTTTGATACGCCGTTGTGTGTGTCTGTAGCTTTAATGCTAATGAGCTCTCTCTCTCTGAATGGTGAAATCCAACCTGGCGTGAAGGAGGAGTTGTGAGTATGTATGTCGATCAATGTCTCATAACTGAACCCTGCAAGATGTCATTCATCTGGTTCTGCAACCGGCATGTAGGCACCAGAAAGCAGCCATCATATTTCTTTAAAGGCCCCATCTTATATATTCCTACAATTTGACATCCCAGGGGTCCCACTGTAATGTATTGGAAGTGTGTTGTCCAAAGTTTTGCCTTGATGCTGCGATGTAAACCGTTTCAAAATTTTTAGCTTTAATACTAATGAGCTGTGTTTATACCAGCCTGTTTCCAGGAGAACTTGAGCAATCTTTCATTTAGCGCTGTTACTTGGTTCCGAAGTAACCCCAAAGTAAGATGCCCTCCTTGTAAACGGAATACATTGTAGTTACGGCATGAAAAACCTGTTTACAACCTTCCAAACACGATTTCTAACATTAGAGCCATGTGGACATATACCTTTAAGACCTTTAAATAACCTTTACATTTAGGACAGTTTACCTTGTAGGGGAGCAGACAGGAAGTGACTACAGGGGTTCAGATCGGAGTTTTAGTTTGTTGTGGGCCACAAGAGTAACCCATGTTATTATTATGAGTAATACTGTGCTATTAGTAGGGATGTCCGATAGTATCGGCCCACCGATATTTCCTTAGAACAAATGGAGGACGTGTCAGAAGAGTACATATTTTGACGGACAGTTCCGGCAGCCAGTGGATACTTGTCATTTTAGTACTTACATTTTAGTAGTGCGTGACGTACAAACGCCGCCATTGTTAGGTTTTCATTAGACAGTTACACTATGCTGCCCGTTTCTGGAATGTAGCGGTCTGAGAAAGACGTCAGGGTGTAATGTAACTTTGGGTGCTTTGAATGTTAATTCAGATTTCTCTTCACCTTGTATGAATATATTAAGCAGTTCAAATTGCTTATATAATGTCATCACCCCCATAGGGAAAGCACGCATAAATCACGCAATGCAAATTCACCACTGCACCTACGAGTCAGAGCGTGGAGATTTATGGTACCGCCCACTCACTAATCCACCTTACTAGACTTATGAAATTTCTGCTTTGGTGCAAACCATCCGTTTGGAATATTTCAGCAATGACCTTTTGACTCTCTCCGTTTTGATTAATGGGTGGATTCTGTTCCCTATCTGAAAGACGTTTAGTCCTGGGGCCCGGTGAGGACACGTTATCTGGCTTAAATATTAAAGAAATATAAATAAATTAAATAAATTAGGGGTGATCCTTTGTCCAATTCATGGGGAGTCATTTTGTTAAAAGGTAGAGGACGGCAGAGATGCTTTCGAGGTATCATGTCTGTCTGATAAAGATTAACATTCTGGTCTGGCCAGTTGGACTGAAGCCCCAAGGAAGATTCCGCCAGTTGCAATGGTCTCATGTCATTTAAATTGGAAAGCACCACCTCAAAAACTACTTTAATGGGCCCGTTGGTAAAAAGGCCCATAAATTGTAGTTCCTAATAAAGCTGCAAGCTAACGCACTAGCCACTTACTACATCCCGATTACTGCAATGCAAGGACAAATGGTCATGGCAAACTCGCACTTAGTTTTGAGCACTGACGCTGCTAATCACTGCAGTGCTATTAAGACGTGGGACGCGAGACCATCCAGTCCTACTTCACATCTGGGAGGATTTGGTTTTTACGTAAGCGTCCAGAGTGGGCATTTCTTTCACCCATGGGAAATACATTCCCATGCATTTGCAGCTCATTAACACGGATGAAGGGGAGAAATAGAGGGATGGCTAACGAGGCGACACCATTGATTTGCTCTGTCTGATGTATTCTTTCATTGTCTCCTTTTCTCCATGATCGAGTGACTGCGGGCTTGTGTTCGCGGCGCCGTCTGGCTTTGGAAGCGCATCTGCCGGCGCCCAGAGGTGAAGCTTGTCATAGACTTGTAAAGATATAATCCCTTTTTATATGGAATTATGCGCGGACTGCAGAGTCAATAGATTTGTGAACGCTTCTTTTAGAGAGCCGCTTCATGCCAGGAATACTTTAAACCTACTTTTCCGTAACTACAAATTATTGTTAAACAGACTGGATTTTCAATGTTCTGAACCCCTATTTCCATAACTTCCTGTTAGGTGCTTGCAATAAGCTTTAACAAGCAGTAATTACAGTTAATAAGCCTCTTATAATAATATATATTAAATTAGCGTTAATAAGGTTATAATCTCAACATACTGAAGCCAATTGTAATAAGCTCTAAGATATTTATCGACAAGTGTTACCAATTAATGGTAATAATGCCTTATTAAGGCTAATAATCCCCAGTATTATGTACTTATTAACCGTTAATGCTGATCTGCAGCTACTAATCCAAAGCGGGTTCCGCTGCCTTATTAAGATTAATGGAATCATTATTTCACACCATCCATCATCCAAATCAGCACCTCCAAATCCAAGTCCATGGTCCTCGTCCGGAAAAGGGAGTGCCATCTCCGGGTCGGGGATGAGATCCTGCCCGAAGTGGAAAAGTATCTCGGGGTCGTGCTCACGAGTGAGGGAAGGATGGAACGTGCGATGGACAGACGGACTTGGGCGGCATCTGCAGTGCATCGGTCTGTTGTGGTAGGGAGGGAGTTGAGCCGAAAGGCAAAGCTCTCAATTTACCGGTCGATCTACGTTCCTACCCTCACCTATGGTCATGAGCGTCGGGCACTGACGGAAAGGACAAGATTGCGGGTACAAACGGCCAAAAAGGCAGGGTGTCTGGGCGAAGTTGGACGAAGCGGCCGTGGTGAGGGAAGTCTGGGCTTCCCTGCTTAGGCTGCTGCCCCGGCAACCCGACCTCGGATAAGCGGAAGGAAATGGATGGATGGATTATTCTGCACCTATTAACCTAACCCTTTAATATATCATGTTATTAATATAATAAGAGTCCTTACCTTCAATAGCTACTTATTAAGGCTCGTTACAAGCACATTAATATAAAATGCTACCCTGTGTTGTTCCGCTTTTGTCCACAAACTAGCTGAGACGGAACGAACAGCGCCTCTGACATTCGAAGTGAGGAAGTTTGTCTTGCAGCCTGAAAAAAAACCGTAAACGCCCGTAGAGTTTGGGCGACAAGACAAACAAACCTCAGTGGCCGGTCAGTCTACTGGTAAAATAGCAGCCCGTCCGACACGCAACCAATGTAGAGCGGCCGTAGGGGCCTGTATGACTTCCTTGATTTTCCAATCATTCTTGCTCAAATTGTACACTCGTTGGCAGTTTTCACATTCTTTTTTTTTTGTATGTGCAGCGAGAGTAGAAGACTTAGCATCCACACACACACACTGGCAGTCCCGCTTGAGTGGGGCCTGCAGCCCTGCCGGGATGGGATCTAAGCCCTCAATCACAGCAGGTGTCTGACACCACCAGCAGATAAGGAACATCTCCCCCTGCACGCGTGTCTTCCCACCCCATCGCTCACACTTTAAGCCCACGCGGTTTAAGAGGGTGACGGTGCGGTTTCAGGAGGTGTTGACTTTGTAAACCATTCAAGCTCCGCTCAGCAGCACGTCTTGATGCTCAACTACGCGTGTTTGTGGATGAGTGACACACCTAAAACTATAACCGTGAAGTGACGGCGTTTGACATATCATTAGGGAAATTGTTTCCCCGGCCTGAGAGGGACGTCTCAGTGCAGCGGTGTCACTTTGGAGAAGGTCACCCGTGAGAAGGGCACAACTCGATACACTCGGCTCACTATCGGACACGATGGGAAAACGGGGAGGGGAGGGTGGGCGAGCGCTTTTGTGTCCACGAGCCTATGAGTGAGTGCGTATATCAGTGTTGGTGCCGCCTGGAGCCAAACGAGCAGGGGACGGTTTTAGACATTTGCCCTAGCCGACCCGCAAGTGTCATAAGTGAGCAGCGATACGGATGAGGCCGTGTTATTTTCTGCGGCCGTAGCCGGGACATCACCAGTGACAAGAACGCTTTTACGCCGTGACCGAGAAACAGGGACACGAAATAAGCGTTGGCGTCCGATTGGATCTTTTTGATTCAAGTTCTTTGCTTCTTCCCAGAACGAGAGTCTATATTTGTTTTTGCATTTGATGTTCCAAAATAAATTGTCATGTGGCCCCACAAGGCAAATGGATGCGCAACGGCTGTTTGTCACATTTGGTTTCCAAAATAAAAGGGATACCGCTGAGTTTGCAATGCCCGACTGCCACGTGTAACCACGCTGTGTGGCAGGAAGTATGAATGCTCAACTAAAGTTCTATACAATTTAAGTAATTGATGTTTTGCAGTCAAGTTTCACTAAACAGATTAATGCAGCATCAGCGACCAAGGAAAATATGCAGTAAAAGTTCAAGCAAAAGTCAGCTTTGAACTTTTTAACACAACATATCGCAATAACAGGTTGCGTCAGTGTTTGGGACATGCAGTATCAATTTGTACCGCAGTATATGCTCTCAAGGGATAATGCGATCTAAATCGTACTTTAGAGCAGTCCGTGTACAGCTTGTTTTGCAGTATAGACTTTCTATCGACTGAAAACGACTCTGTCGTCCAAATCAGGGGTCACAAACTCAATGTACCTGTGGGTCGCACAGTTTTGGGAGTAGGGCTGGGAGCGATACGCAATGCATGGCTCACAATAAGGATAATATCGCAATACTCAAATGGGGTGGCACCAAAAAATAAATCCTTAATTTCATAGTTTGTATTCTGTCGCTTTCAGGTGGGATAGGATCAAGCTTACCCGTGACGCAAATGAGGACACGCGGTATAGAACACGGGTGGAACTTTTGCAGTATATTTTAACCAGAATACAAGCAGCAATGGGTCGCGGGAATGCTGGAGCCTATCCCAGTTGACTTTGGGCGAGAGGCGGGGACACACCCTGGACTGGTCGCCAATCAGAAAATGGATGGTTGGACCAGTAGCAATGCTGCGAAAACAATGAGACGGTTCTAGAGCAACATGTAACTAAGTAATTTTAGTTTAGGTGTCTGACAAACAGCAAAGTTATTTTATCTCATTCCTCAAACAACATCAAGCAAATTAACCCTATAAAGTAGAAGCATATGGAAAATAAATATGTATTTACACCATCTTTCATGTCTGAGTTTGATACCCCTGGTCTAAATAGCGCCAACACAATGGAGGGTGGTGCAGTGTCAGGTTCTAAGGCTGCATGAGTGCTGCTGACGTGGGAGAGCTGTGGTGCATGGAGGGGAATTCCACCTCGAACTATTATATTGTGAATCAGAGCACGATCCCCTTAGTTGGGAAACTGAACCCAAACACACCTCCAAGATGATAAAGTGCCTTGCTGGGAAAGGTAGTGGAGTGACCAAAATTGCTTTCTCCAGAACTGAACCAAACTAAGCACCTTTTGGGAAAGTAGGGGACCATAACAAGGTGTCGTAACATCCACCAGCTCCACTGGATCATCATGGATGAGTGGAAGAGGATTCCAGTTACGACCCGTGGAACTATTGTAAACTCCATGCCCAAGAGGATTAAGGACGTGTTGATGTGCGATGGTGCGCTCACAATAATTACTGACACTTTGGACACAATTTAGGCACGTTCACTGAGGGGCGTAGTCACTTTTGTGAGATCCTGAAACTGAACAGACATGGTTTCAACATTCCATGCTGTTGTTTTGAAAGACGTAATACTCCATTATCAGCACAAATCCTATTTAGCCAAAGCATTCAGTCGCTCCCCAGGTAACAAGATAAATGCTTCATAAACCACTAAGATAAAATATATATAGAGAGAGAGCGTGTTCTCATACCTCCCATTCAGGGTTTTTGAGTCCACCGCAAGCAGAGCCTGGTTGATGTTTGGTACAGGTCCGGAGTTCACAGATCTTCATGGAATCATGTTTAATTCATGTGTGTGGCTCCTGCACATCCTGTCTGTCTGTCTGCATGCTCAGATGCCCGTCACGTCACTCTGCCCTTTGCTTTGGCCCATCAATGTCAACACTACATTCCTGTGTGGGCCTGATTTGTGATGTGTTCCTCTCACTTTTTCCTCTCTCGCCTCCGCGCTGCCTCTCCACGCCGGTGATCAAATAGATTGACGCTAAAGACAGATGACGAGGAAATGTCAGATGGCGTTGGGGTCAGGAAGTAGCCCGGGAAGTCATTTAACTGTGATACTTTTTATTTATTTATTTCTGCTTGCTTGATTACAGAGCGCTGGCTGGGACTCCCTTGGTCCTTTTGTTAAATTAAAAGTAGCGGATTTTCCAACACCACCCTGGGCCTCTTTAAATTAATTGCCTCTAGTAGAACTCAAAAGGTTTAACAGGATTACAGCAAAAATGAGGGCTCAGATTGTGCCGCCTTTGCCATCTATTGTGATGACACAAAAAGCGCCATTAAGACTTATAACAACTGTAATTAGAAGAATATGTAACCGTTTCAACCTTGCACTAGTACGGCCGCTGACATATACTGACATCAGGACAAATTGCGGCAATTTTAATTACAGGAGGAAAATAAATTTGCCTGCAAGGCTGGCACCTTACATCAACACGCAGCACAAAACATCTGCGCATGCATGCACCCCTTCCCACCCCACCCCCAACAAATTGTGAAAAAAGTCTTGAAGGTGAACAGACAAGCGGACATAGCGTGTACACATATTGCCTCTGCTTGGTCTTACTGTGAAGGGTCAACCCAGTTTGGTAATAATAATAATGCCTAAATTGTCTTATGTCTTGTAGGTGTTCCGCTTCAGTTGAGGATGGCGGGAGATTCCAGAGTCCTCATGGACCACAACATAGACATAGGTGTCACACCTGCACAGGTAAAAAAGCCAAACCCTTCCATGCAATGGACTTAATATAAACCTGTATAAATAAAAACATTTTTTAAATCATTTCGTTAACTTTAATAAGGCATGGAAAAGTGAAAATGAAATCAGCTCTCTTTTTGACTACATGGTCATTCATAAAAAAAATAGGGGTCGTACCAACTGATACCGATATGAAATGTCAGTCCGATATCGGTTTAAAAAAAAAAAAAAAAAAAAACTGTTAATGTTTTATAGTCGGGCCTCACAGTCAGGAGGTACAGGGTCCGAATCTCCGTTGGGCATCTCCGTGTGGAGTTTGCATGTTCTCCCCGTGCGTGTGTGAGTTTTCTTTGGGTACCCCAGTTTCCTCCCACATTCCAAAAACATGCATGTTAGGTTAATTGGTGACACTAAATTGCCCATCGGTATGAATGTGAGTGTGAATGTTTGTCTATATGTGCCCTGCGATTGACTGGTGACCAGTCCAGGGTGTACCCCGCCACTCGCCCAAAGTCAGCTGGGATAGGCTCCAGCATACCCGCGACCCTACTGAGGATAGGCGGTATAGAAAATGAATGAATGAATCAAAGGATTAAAGTCGCCAATTGCTACATTGTAGTTCAAACACTACTTACTATTATCGCGTTTTTTCAAAAATTACAAAAAAGTAAATAAACACAAACATTATAAACAAAAAAAAACTTGAACAAATTAAATAACAAAAAAGAAAACTATATAAGACACAAAAGAACGCATAACTTACGCCAAGTTAAAGGATTTGTGATGGTGCCAAAACAGGATGGGCCCAAGAATTGATTCCTGGGGGACTCCAAAGTCAAGGGAGACTAAGGGAGATGAATAAATAATGGATGTTTTTTTGGTTGACCATGACCTACTAGACATTGTCGCATACCACAGAAGATAGATGTTGTCGCCTGGTCACTAAGCATCAGTAATGTTACACTGATCAGACATGACAATACATGATATTCATTTACCTTCACACTGCATGTAGTCAGCCCTCGCATGTCCAACATGACAGAATGTAAACAAAAGTTGTCCTCCCATGACATGTGGAAGTGGTAAAGTTTTTGGCCTCGTCGTTTTTCCCCACTCTGTTTGAAACAGTTTCTTTATTTTAGAATAAGTAAATTGGAGAAGCTAACTAGTTAGCTTGTAGGTTGCTTCCCTAATGCTGTCCCTGCAGTGATTCCTGTGACCTGTGAAAGGTGGTGTAAACAAAGAATAATAGGAGTGTAAAGGTGACTATAGGAGTTTTTCAAGTCTACAGGACTCCAACAATGTTAAAAACTATATTTAGAAAGCCATACAAAAGGTTTTCTACGCTCTAACTACAAAAATATTCTGTTGAATATTATTGAATCCTACTTGACAACAATTCACTTAACGTGGTTGGGTTTGGAACCAGTTACCCGCGTTAAACGAGGGTCAACTGTAGAGGAGGTAAGGAACAAACTGCTCAGCCATCATGAATACTGCTAATAAATGTGTTGTAAACAACAGTGTGGCAACTGTAACATGCAATGTCAATATTTCTTTTGTAGACTTGCACCCTGTGGTTACAGAATTGGATTGGAGGCGTTAATGTGAGCATTTACGGTATTACAGCCGCTTTGAAGAAGAGGGTGATAAAAACAGAGGCTGCGAAGAGATGAGAACCAGATTGGTAAAAATGAGGACAAAAGGTTGCGCTGATTGTAGATGTCAATCCGAAACTGAAGGTATCTCTTGAATTCAGATATGTGGAGTTTGCTTAATGCGGCTCGGATAAGGAGTCAAGCCAAAAACGGCCAAGAAAGGTGGTTATCCCTGCCCGATTCGAAGACACACTGTGACCTGGCCATTCTGTCTCTCTTGTTGGCCAGGAAAGCTGAATAAGAGAAAACAGACTGGTAAGTGGGTGATGGAGAGACTACTAATGAATTAGTGTAAGGGTCGTCACTCTGCTCCAGGGACTGTATTGACTCGAGAGGCCAAAATTTCGGTGGCACTGCTCTCGACAGCTTCATCAACCACTCAGTTAGCTCCAGCCCCTCACCAGGAAGGGAGTTTGTCTTTTATCTAGCCTTTGGCCTTTCATGCAAAGCTGGGCAACGTGTTTGGAAATTGGACGGCGTCTTGTCAGATGAAACAAATCCAAAAATTAGGGTCTCTGTCTGCTTGTGGATCAAGAAGATTGAGCACAGTGGGTTGCATGTCAGTCCACTGACATCTAGTGATTGCGCAGCCATCAAAGGACTAATTGCATTGCCAAGTCAGTAAGCATCGTCTTTCAATTCCTCTTTGTCCAAAGGGTCCTTAAATAACGATCACCTCCAATTGATATTGGAACACTCAATAGGCGCTGGACTAAGTGAATGTATTTCTTATAGCGGTGACATCTCAATGGAAGCTGCCAGTCTTGAATACAACATCTGGTAGATAGCATTCGATACCAGCGGCTGGGCAAGGACGTCATTCACATACTTGCCGACCTCCGCCGCCAGAAACGCAAAGCTGAGAAGGCGTATAAAATGATAGTAACTTTACTGAGGTTGCGCCTCCGGAGAGCGATGCATCACAGGTGTCTGATTAGCGGCAAGAAAGCCGTTTCCTTGACCCCAAACTTTCCAGTTGTCAGTTCGCACTAAAAGTGTGTTGCCGGCACGCCCTTGGTCGCTTTGAAAAGGCGCCGCTGCCCTCCGTCAGCGTCATCGCATGTGTGCACAAGTCCAAAAATAGGGACAAGAGCCCGACTGTCTTTGGTTCTGTTATTTGTGAACGTTACGAATCACGCAAGGTTGGTATCGGTATTTAATCCCTCATATTGGGAGGGACTGGAAAGCAAGTCGTCTTCATAAGAGAGCAGTAAAAGTGATGGCTTTTTTTGAAGGATGTAATTAGTATCTACGGATGGATGGCGGGTGCACGGCTGTTGCTGTGGAGGCTTACCAGAATCCCAAGTGTGAGAGGAGAGGGGAACAGGGGAAGCAGAGGAAGCTGCAGTAGAGCCAGATCGGCTCTCTGGAGTTGGTCCAAAAGAGACTAAGCATCCTTGGTTTTTTTTGTTTTGTTTATTGGTGTAACCTAGGCTTTCTCCCCCCTTGTTCCTCACAGTTTCAGCAACAAGAGAAAGCAACACAAAACTACCTGGCTTAAATGGTAACCAACACAAAGTGCCTGGTCAATCAAGATTAAGGAGTGCTAAAAAGCAATTCAAAAACCAAATTAATGCAATACATGAAGGTAATTTCTGGGGGCTGTAGTGTTTTAGGAATACATTTGCATAACTGTAGCCTCCACAAACGACAGCTTAATCATATTAAGTATGAAATGTTAACATCCTGAATAGCCGTGAGTGTACAAGTCCACCATATACCAAACCTTTTGCAAGTGCTTCCTGGTTTATTGCCGTGAATTTTGTGAGAACATCTTATAAAAAGCATTAACCCAGTATATGACTGCAGCTTCAAAGACATTAATGGAAAGAGTGGCGTTATGGATATTCCTGTGCTTCTCACAATGCCTCTCCTTATCTGCTTTCTCCATAAAGGTGAAGAAGCTTCCCAAACACTTACGGGAAGCCCAGATCTCGACTGAGAGAACACACTTGATATCCGACCCTGCCAAGAAGCCACGTCAGCGCTACGTGCAAAAGGACGGGAAGTGCAACGTCCACCATGGAAACGTGCAAGAGACCTACCGATACCTCAGTGACTTGTTCACAACACTAGTCGACCTCCGCTGGCGTCTTAGTCTCTTTATTTTCACCCTGGTCTACGTCGTCAACTGGCTTTTCTTTGGATTTCTGTGGTGGCTGATTGCGCTTATCCGTGGGGATCTTGTGCATGCGGATGAAGAGGGCTGGACCCCCTGCGTGGAGAACCTGAACAGTTTTGTCTCGGCTTTCCTTTTCTCTATTGAGACAGAGACCACAATCGGGTACGGTTATCGTGTTATCACAGAGAAATGCCCTGAAGGTATCGTTCTGCTTTTGGTGCAGGCCATACTAGGTTCCATTGTCAATGCCATGATGGTGGGCTGTATGTTCGTCAAGATTTCCCAGCCAAAGAACCGCGCCGAGACACTCATGTTCTCGCACAAGGCCGTCATATCGGTGCGAGACAACAAGATGTGCCTGATGTTTCGGGTGGGCGACCTGAGGAATTCTCACATTGTGGAAGCCTCCATTCGAGCAAAGCTGATCCGCTCCCAGCAGACAAAGGAGGGGGAGTTCATCCCGCTCAACCAAACGGACATAAACATCGGCTTCGACACAGGGGACGACCGACTGTTCCTGGTGTCGCCGCTCATCATCTCACATGAGATCAATGAGAAAAGTCCTTTCTGGGAGATGTCCCTGGCACAAATGGAGAAGGAGGAGTTTGAGATCGTGGTTATCCTGGAGGGCATGGTGGAGGCCACAGGTAAGAAACTGGGTAGACGAGGAACACCTGGGTGGCCAACATAAGGCCAACATAAGGTGACAGACATTGCTTAAACGGCAGAATGGTACTTCTAAAACAGGGGTGCCCAACTGCGGCCCTGGGTCTATTTGTGGCCCACTGCACATCCTAAAAATATAATTTACAATTAAAAAAATTAAAAATTTGTAGTAATGTCACAAGAATATTAAATGAATATTACAGGAAAAGGTCATATTTTTACAACACCATAAAGACACCATTTTAGTAGTATAAAATTTAAATAGAGGATTTTTTTTTTCCCTCCATTTACAATATTATGAAAAACAACTAAATTAAAACTCCATTCCATTCCAATTTCTCCCGCTTCCGGGTCGCGGGGGCAGCAGTTTCAGTAGGGAAGTCCAGACTTCCCGGTCTCCGGCGACCTCTTCCAGCTCCACCTGGAGGACATCGAGGCGTTCCCTGGCCAGCTGTGAGACAGTCTCTCCAGCGTGTCCTAGGTCTTCCTGGGGGCCTTCTCCCGACTGGGCATGCCCAAAACACCTTAACAGGGAGGCGCCCGGGAGACATTGGACTAAATGCCTGAGCCACCTCAACTGGCTCCTCTCGATGTGACGGAGCAGCGGCTCTACTCTGAGCTCCTCCCGGATGGCCGAGCTCCTCACCCTATCTCTTAGGGTGAGTCCAGCCCCCCTACGGAGGAAAACTCATTTCCGCCGCTTGTATCCGTGATCTCGTTCTTTCGGTCATGACACATAACTCATGACCATAGGTGAGGGTGGGAACGTAGATCGATCTGTAAACAGAGAGCTTTGCCTTCCGGCTCAGCTCTCTCTTCACCACGCCGGCAAAATCTGCTTCTTCTTCATTGTTCAAAAGAACAACAAACGTACTTGCCGCCATGTTTTCTGTTTATGGGCCTTCTGAGCAACTGCGCATGCCCAGTGTTTTGTTGTCGATCTGTCTCGTGTTTCCGCTTCCAGAGTGTCACTGCGCCACAAACTGGTTTGGCGTATGTATTACATTGTTTTCACTCATTTTAAATCCATTCATTTTCTATGCCGCTTATCCTTATTAGGGTTGCGGGTACGCTGGTACTTATTCCAGCTGGCTTTGGGTGAGAGGCGGGGTACACCCTGGACTGGTCAAAAGTCAACTGCAAGGCACATATAGACAAACATTCACACTCACATTCATACCTATGGACAATTTTGAGTCGCCATGCATTGAACATGCATTCATATGGACGCACTAGCTCCATCTTTACAGAAAACGTTTTGGAAATGAGCGTTTTGTCTTTGTGCCGATGTAGAACGTATATTTTTTGGTTTACAAAATATCAAAGTGGTCCATGCATCCTTTCATCATTCATTTAATGTGTGGCCCTTGATGGAAAACGTTTGGACGCCCCTGTTGTAAAACAATAATGATGCAGATGGTGAGACGACAACTGGCGGGGTTATGGCGTAAATGCAATTGAGTATTTGTTGGCTCTCCAGTAGCTGACTCAGTTCTACGGAGCTGCTGGTGTTTATTTAACCGATAGCTCTGCATTGAAAGGTATGCGTCACTCAAACGAACCCCTCACACCCCGCCCGTATTTTCACTGTTGCTACTTCAAGGCTCCATCTTTGATATTTTGTTGACTTCAAAATGAGTCAAGTGTAGCTACCCACACAGCTGGTCGTTGTTTTGGGTAAATGCCAAGCAGTCCAAAACCGCTCCAGGCTGCTTACATTTAAAAAGGCGACGACAGGCGCTTCTGTAAAGTTCCCCAAAACTTCTGGACACAAGCTGACAATGTCAGGCATGGCATGGAAGGACATTCATGGTGTAAGAGGATGACCCTTTTCTTCCTGAACTGCTACACAACCACTTCACCGCGAATCACTGTCGTTTGGTTTATGTTTATTCAGAAGCAAGGAAAAGGGGCCCATAAGTCAAACCTACATTTCTCCTGCAAATATGCTTCATAGTAGGCAGCCTCGTGATGACGGCTCATGCAAATTCCTACCGGGCTTCTCCTGGTGCGCTAATTTGGTGTGTGTTGAAGCATGCAACCATAAACCCAAAAGCTCATCTTTTGATTGCAGCCTCACTAGGACTCTTAGCATAATATGAGTTTTCTTGCCAAACGACAATCATTGTCTCTCGTCTCTGCAGTGTGAGGTACGGCTGTGGCTATCACTGCCACTAAAACAAAACTGCCTCCCCGCAACACAACATTGGTGGATGTTGGTGTGAATGTGACATCCTTCGCATTCGTTCACGCTCGCCATTGTTTGTACCTCGTTTGTGTCACTGTCCTTGACCGCTGGGCAAGCCGCCAACCTGACCATTTCTTATCCCATCCCCTTACATTCTCTCTCCGAGACTCTCAAACTGGTCACGAGCCTGCGCTGGAGAAATGCATAACAAGCTGAGTTACTATCTCAATTTGTCAACACATTACTAGTGTGTACGGTCTATAAATATGACGTGCTGTAGTGCAGTCTGCACCTATTACTTAAATGAAGCACTTTGAGCATGCCTTTTTAATAGCAGCTCTATAAATGTTCAGTAATGTAAGTGCACATGACTAAATATTGGAAAGAACAATCCTTGTACAGCTTTATGTAATAATGGCGCAATACGTACTAATGTAATACATATTCAAACCATGACGTAATAACTAGGAATGTTGGATAATATCGGCGCAACGGTATTATCGGCCCGATATTGGCGTGAACATGGGGGGTAGCGCACACACAAATACGTTAGATGGCGCACCCATCGCTGAGCTGCACATCAACATCGCCACCAAACTGGATGTGAGTCTCATTTATGTGTTATGCTATGTACCACTCATTTTACTGCCAAAACCAAAACCCAGGGAATAACTCACAGGTAAGATTTAACAAAAACCTTTGATAGCATTTGGTCTACATGATTTGGCCGTTAGAACGTTTTGAGATCATAATGTGCCTGTGAGAAAAACACTGTATGCATTCATTCAATATTTAGACTCATCGGCCGAAAATGCCCTGTGTTGCACGACGGTTACAGCCATGTCGAGAAGCTGGATTCCTGATGCTGTACCCATTAACTTCACAACACGGTCGTGCCCTTCTCTCCAGCACCCTGGAGTAGACTTTCCCATGGAGGCTGAGGAGTGTGATCCCCCTATAGTTGGAACACACCCTCCCGGTCACCCTTTTTAAAAATGGGGACCACCACCCCGGTCTGCCAGTCCAGTGACCAATGTGTTATGTTCGAACATGGTGTTTGTTATGGACAAACTGTAATTGGCACAGAAGTCCAGCAACAACACGCCGCACGGGTTCAGGTCAGGGAGGCTGTTCCTCCCATCCAGGCCCCTCCAAGTCACACTGTCATTGCCCACATGGGCATTGAAGTCTCCCAGCAGAATTATGGAGTCACCAGCTGGGGTGCTCTCCAGAACCCCTCTGATAGACTCCAAGAAGGCTGGGTATTCTGAACTGCCGTTCGGCGCATACACACAAACCACAGTCAGGACCCTTTCCCCAGTGCTAAGGCGTAGGGAAATAACCCTCTCGTTTACTGGGAATGACTCCAACACAGAGGCACCAAGCCGGGGGGCTAACAATAAGCCCACACCAGCTCGCCGCCTCTCCTCTGCGACAACTCCAGAGAAGAACAAGGTCCAGCCCCTCTCAAGGAATTTGTTTCCAGAGCCCAAACTGTGGGTTGAGGTGACTATATGTTGTCGGAATCTCTCCGTCTCTTCCACAAGCTCGGGCTCCTTTCTAACCAGAGAAGTGACATTCCATGTCCCAAAAACCAGATTTGGCCGCCAAAGACCAGGTCGCCAAGACCAAATCACAGAGCACCGGACCCTTATGCTTGCCCCTGCAGGTGGTGGGTCTGCGGGGGGGGAGTTCCCGTGTGGTTTCTTCGGACTAGGCCCGGCCAGTTCCCACGGGTAAAGACCTGGCCACCCGGCGCTCGCCTGCGAGCCCCTCCCCCAGGCCTGGCTCCAGAGTGAGGCCCCGGTATCCCACGTCCGGGCGAGGTGCGGTCACTCCTCTTGTGTTTTTTTCATAGGGGTCTTCTGAATCACTCTTAGTCTGGCTCGTCACCTAGAACCTGTTTGCCTTGGGAGACCCTACCAGGGGCATAAAGCCCCCGACAACATAGCTCCTAGGATCACTCGGGCTTGTCAGCATGTCATCTTATTTAAAAGTCATTTTAAGACACTAGTGTGTCTCATTGCTCAAACCTACATCAAATGTAACTGTATAGATTGTAATGGAGAATGTGTTGGCAAGCTAGAGGCAAAAGCCACACCAATTACTGACGTGAAAACTAAGTGCATTAAAATGTTGGAAAGACATTCATAAATCCAATATGGATTATGTTCTGCAAATATTATCCATGACAAAGCATACAAAAACTTATAAAACATCTTCATTCTAGCTTCAAATGCGTGTTAATGCAACACAGAGGATAAAAGTACATCAAAATCAAATTGCTGATATACAAATTTGCTATATTTATAGTATACAAAAACTGTACTTCTATTGTGACTTTTTTCACCAACATTAGCATTTCTAATGACCTATTTAAGATAAAAAGGGTTTTTTCCCAATAAAATATAATGTAAATCCAGTTAATCAGTTCCAGACACCAGAACATATTAACATAATAGATTTGAGTTGAAATGCAGAAAACAATGCAAAATAATCATGACAACTGGTTGGGTCTTATTGCTGAGGTGATCTTTCTGTAGCTCTTGGTAAGATTGAATTCAATAGTGTTTCTCAAATTGCTGGCACTCGCGGCTTTCTTTGGCCCCATGGCAGGTTATTTCGAAGCCTAACTCTACAAAAATACACAATCCAACTGGGGCGTGGGAGGTTTGACTATATGTTTTATTACGCCAAAAGCGTCTGACCCCAGTACTGTAGATTTGTTTGCGGCAGCTCAGAGACGTACAAGACTTTCTAAAGGAAAGTTTCACTTTGCTTCCATACAGTACCTCAACCTTGATCATTTTAAGATGAGGTTTTTACAAGAAAAGCATAATTTCGCTCAACTGTATCCGCCTGGGAGTTTACCCTCCGTGGCTAACTATTACTGATTGTAAAGAAAATATCCGTGCAATGCTTTAAGTTTCCACCTACAGGCAAAATCCATGGACAAGTACAACACGCCCTCTGCTGAATGCCGCACCGTTTCCTACCAGATTGTAAACCAGATTGTTGTGTTTTTTTTCATTATGTGACACTAACAAGCCCTGAGCTGCAACATTTTCGGTACAGCAATGAATCAAGCGTGACTACTCTGTATAGTGCAGGCCGAAACCGAGCTCATGATATGACCAAGAACGTGGAAGACTCAAGCGGACCATGTCAGGACCCCCAGAAACACGCAAGGGCGATTTCCACCAGCAACAAGGCTTAGTCAGCGCAAGACGCGAGTGTGCACAAGAAGCCCTGCGGGCCAGACACAAGGGCAAAATAGACTAAACACGTGGACGTGTCATTTTCTTCACTGTACAAACACTTGACATGACAACACATGCAAGCTACTGCGCTTAAAAGAAACCTCATGGACATAAGCACAGGCACGGTAATTACGTTTCAATTCCACACCAGCGCAGGTGCATGCATGTGGAAAAATGGCTAATGATGGCTTCATCCCATTAAGTCAGCATGCCCAATAGCAGGAAGTGGCTTACGTAAAATGCAGTACAGCTTTAATTATGTTATTTAGTGCTCCTTTATGTTTCTACTTAGGTTATAAAATGTCTCCCTTGAAAGGGCACTTCCATACTAGCTGTCTGGATGGAGCCGGATTACTTTCATGCAACGCATTCATCGTTGCTATTGATCCCCCTAAGTGACCTCATACAGTATGAAATATATACAAACAGTAGATAGATGCTGTGTTCTGTCTTGCTTGCTAACAGGTCTGTAGATCGTAAAGATCTAAGAGCTATCGAAAGCATACAGTGATAAAACAAGGAGAACCCCATCATCTTATGTTACTAACCCCCAAAGTCTGCCCCTCTTAGTGGGATTAATTTGAAATTTCTCACACGGGTCAATGTGGTCTACAATAACTGGGGTTTACATGTTTTGGACACTCGGGTAAAGACGGGGGCGGAGTTGTCAACCGATCACCACCTGGTAGTGAGTTGGCTCCGATGGTGGGGGAGGAAACGCATTATGAGGGTCTGCTGGGAACGTCTGGCCGAGTCCCCTGTCAGAAAAAGTTTCAACTCACACCTCTGGGAGACCTTCGACCATGTTCCGAGGGAGGCAGCGGATATGGAGTCCAGATGGGCCATGTTTCGTGCCTCCATTGTGAAGGTGGCCGACCAGAGCTGTGGGCGTAAGGTGCGCGGGGCCTGCCGTGGCGGTAATCCCAGAACCCACCAGTGGTGAGGGATGCCATCAAGCTGAAGGAGGAGTACACAGTAGTTCAGGACTCTTCTTTGTATTTTGTAAACAACTGCTTGTAGTGTTTCTTGAAATCATTCATTGTAGAGCATTGTTTTAGTTCCTTATTCAGTTTGTTCCATAATTTGATTCCCCATACTGGCCTATTCAAGGGTTTTGGAGAGACTGCCGGATAGTCGAATCTCGGATTCAAAAGGAGCAGTCTGGTTTTCGTCCTCGTCCTGGAACCAGCTCTCTCGGCAGGGTCCTGTAGGGTGCATGGGAGTTTGTCAAACCAGTCTACATGTGTTTTGTGGACTTGGAGAAGGCATACTGTGTTCTTTTTGCTGGATCGGTGTGTAAGCGGCTGGGATGAGAATCAGCACCGCCAAGTACAATCCATGGTTCTCGCCCGGAAAAGGGTGGCGTGCCATCTCCGGATTGGGGATGAGATTCTGCCCCAAGTGGAGCAGTTTAAGTACTTCAGGGTTTTCAGTACTTCAGTTTAAGTACTTGTTGAGTGAAGGATGGAACCTGAGATGGACAGGGGGATGGGTGCAGTGTCTGCAGTGGCGTGGACTCTGCATCGGTCCGTTGTGGTGAAGAGGGAGCTGAGCCGAAGGGGAAAGCTCTCAGTTTACCGGTCGATCTACGTTCCTACCCTCACCTATGGTCGTGAGCTTTGGGTAGTAAAGGACAAGATTGCGGGTACAACGGCCGAAATGAGTTTTCTCCGCAGGGTGGCTGGACTCTCCCTTAGAGATAAGGTAAGAAGCACCATCATCCGGGAGTAGAACCGCTGCTCCGCCACATTGAGAGGAGCCAGATGAGGTAGCTCGGGCATCTGGTTAGGATGCCTCCTGGACGCCTCCCTGGGCAGATGCTCAGGGCAACCGACTGGTAGGAGGCCTCTGGGAAGACCCGGAACACGTTGGAAAGACTTTGTCTCTCAGCTGGCCCGGGAACGTCTCGGATACGCCGGGAGGAGCTCGACAAAGTAGCCGGGGAGAGGAAAGTCTGGGCTTCCCTGCTTAGGTTGCTGCCCCCATGATTCGACCTAGTATTGATGGGCTTAAAAAACTCAAATTATTTAAAAAAAACAAATAGATTGTATTCAACCACAAAACATGATTTATTGTATAATTGTAAAATCTTTTATTTTAAGCACAAAGTGGCAATGAATGACTGCATTAGCAAGCTGACAGGCTTTTACAAGAACATTTTGTGATAAAAATACGTTAAACAAAGTTGGACCAGGGTTTAAATAATAAATATAATTATAAAACAAAGCTAAATTTTGCCATGATTTTCACCTCTAACCAAAAAACATGCTAACCACTAACTATACACTAACTGACATTCCACTGTACTTCTATGTGTGGAGTGCATAGCAAAACAGCCACAGCAAAAATACACTACACATTTGAAGACATTCTTACAGAAAAACAAAACAACAAAAAACATTTTCTTATGGAATCAGGGGAGTGCCAAAATTAAAAGGAAATCGATGTGAAAATATAAAGAGTATTGAAAATCATATGGAAATATGATTATGGAAATCATAAAAAAAATTATACAAATGTAGTCAAATTATCTTTCACAGTGCCGCTGAGGAAAAGACAGGAGGCAGATCTGGAGGTTGCAGAGATGAAGATGCTGAGGTTCTCTTTGGATGTGACCAGGATGGACAGGATCAGGAAATAGCATATCAAAGGGACAGCACATGTTAGAGGTTTTGGAGATAAAGTCAGAGAGGCCACACTGAGATTGTTCGGACATGTCCAGAGATAGTGAATATGTTGGTAGAAGGATGCTGAGTTTTGAATTGCCAGGCGGAAGGCCTAGAGGAAGAGCAAAGAGGAGGTTTATGGATGTAGTGAAAGAGGTCATGAAGGTAGTTGGCGCAAGAGAAGAGGTTGCAGAAGACAGGGTTAGATGGAGACAATTGATTCGGTGTGTCGACCCCTGAAAGTATAAGCCTAAGGGAAAAGAAGGAGAAGAGACAAATTATCTTTCCATTTTGTCTTGTGTCACTTTTCCTGTTTTGCCTTTGTCTTTTCCATGTGCTTTGTTTCATTGCATTTACTTGACCTCTTCTACGGGCTACATTTAAACATGGGCACACAAATTGTTTTGTCTTTGCTTTTATTTGCCAGCTTCAGCCATCAAGTAAATGAGACAAAGCAAATGGGGAAAAAAACAAAGACAAAACAGAAAAAATCAGAGACAAAATGGAAACCTGAATATGATATTTGAATATATATATATTTTTTTATTTCTGCTTCTCTTATTTCCATGTGTCCTTCCTTTTGACACTCCTGTGATTTCATATTTTCCGACTATTGCAACAATATACAATAAATATACTGTAAATTCCGGACTACTGAGAGCACCTGAATATAAGCCGTACATTCTTACCTCCACTCAATCTTCTGTGTCATTTGTTAGCCGATAAAGAGAACAAACTTTTTTTTTTTAAAGACAATGCTTTGCAATTTACTGATTTAATTTCTACTACGTTCCACTCTTCTACACTGTGTGTGTGTGTATGGTACCTTTCCCACCTCCTTATACTAAACTGACAAAAGGGCTCACTCTGTTCATACCATTGATCTATGGAACAAATGTACCAAGGCGCTGAAACCAATGCACAGAGTGACCTTTCTTCCTGCCTGAAAAAAGACACACATGGCAATATACTGAGGCCAGCAAAATGATCATGTTCATTTATTGTATGATTCATTCATTTATTAGAATCCCGGGCCTAGTACCCACCAGATGGTTGTTGTTTTTTTCCTGAAAGAGAAATCGTTTCACGTTTCAATCTTGCGAGATCTCGTTAGCAGTGGTGATGAGACGTGAGACTCTTTATCCTGTGAGTGTTCAAGAGCTGCCCTGGTCCAAACAGTCCAAGCAGAGGCTGAAGTTTGTTCCACACTTGATCAAACTTACTCAACATTTGTCAGTTTAAAACATGATCTCTACACAAGAGTTCAAAACGTGATGTTAGTGTCCACTTCACTCCTGTAATTCACTATTTCCTGACTCTGCACTCTAAGCATCATGGGGCCTACAGTTCTTCTAGCCATTAATTACCCACATAGCTTTTTGAGGGTGGGGAAAAAAGTAGTGGCTTACAGTCCAGAATTGATGGTGATAGACAAACATTTATAAGACGTACAAACCACCAAGAGAGGGGCTGAGCTGTCAACTGACCACCACCTGGTGATGAGTTTGATTAGATGGCGGGGAAGAATGCCGGACAGACCTGGCAGACCCAAACGCATAGTGAGGGTGTGCTGGGAACGTCTGGCAGAATCTCCCGTTCGTCGAGTCTTCAACTCTCATCTCCGGCAGAGCTTCGCCTGCATCTCGAGGGAGGACCGGGATATTGAGTCCGAATGGGCCGTAGTCCGTGCCTCTATTGCTGAGGCAGCCAGTTGTGGTTGCGGCCGCAAGGTGGTCGGTGCCAGTCGTGGTGGCAAGCCCCGAACCCGATGGTGGACACCGGGGGTTAGGGCTGCCGTCAAGCTGAAAAAGGAGTCCTATCGAGCATGGATGGCTTGCGGGACTCCCGAAGCAGCTGACAGGTACCGGCAGGCCAAGCGGCACGCGGCTTCGGCGGTGGTCGAGGCAAAAACTCGGGTGTGGGAGGAGTTCGGTGAGGCTATGGAGCACGACTTTCGGTCGGCCTCGAAGAGGTTCTGGCAAACCGTCCGACACCTCAGAAAGGGGAAGCAGCCCCCAGTTCACACTGTTTACAGTGCGGACGGGGGCTTGCTGACCACGACTGTGGATATAGTTGGTCGGTGGAAGGAATACTTCGAGGCCCTTCTCAATCCCACTGACATGCCTTCCATAGAGGAAGCAGAGTCTGAGGATACGTACGTGGACAGTTCTATCACCGTGGCTGAGGTAATTGGGGTAGTCAAATCACTCCCCAGTGGCAAGGCTCCGGGGGTAGACGAGTTCCGCTCAGAATTTCTCAAGGCTCTGGATGTTGGAGGACTGTGTTGGTTGACACGCCTCTACAACATTGCATGGAAGTCAGGAACAGTACCTCTGGACTGGCAGACCGGGGTGGTGGTCCCCATTTTTAAAAAGGGTGACCGGAGGGTGTGTTCCAACTATAGGGGGATCACACTCCTCAGCCTTCCTGGGAAAGTCTACTCCAGGGTGCTGGAGAGAAGGGTACGACCGTTAGTCGAACCTCGGTTAGAGGAGCTGCAATGTGGTTTTCGTCCCGGTCGCGGAACACTGGACCAGCTCTACACCCTTGCAAGGGTACTCGAGGGTATGTGGGAGTTTGCCCAACCAGTCTACATGTGCTTTGTAGACCTGGAAAAGGCATTCGACCGTGTCCCTCGTGGTGTCCTGTGGGGGGTGCTCCGGGAGTACGGGATTGATGGTCCGCTTCTACGTGCCATTCGGTCCTTGTACAATCGAAGCAGGAGCCTGGTTCGCATTGCCAGCAGTAAGTCGAGCTTGTTTCCGGTGAACGTTGGCCTCCGCCAAGGCTGCCCTTTGTCACCGATTCTGTTCATAATCTTCATGGACAGAATTTCTAGGCGCAGTCAAGGTGTTGAGGGAGTCCAGCTTGGTGACCTTAGGATCTCGTCTCTGCTATTTGCAGACGATGTGGTCCTTATGGCCTCATCAGGCTGTGACCTTCAGCGTTTACTGGAGCGGTTTGCAGCTGAGTGTGAAGCTTCTGGGATGAGACTCAGCACCTCCAAATCCGAGGCCATGGTTCTCAGTCGGAAACGGGTGGACTGTACCCTCCGGGTTGGGAGTGAGGTCTTGCCTCAGGTGGAGGAGTTCAAGTATCTCGGGTTCTTGTTCACGAGTGAGGGAAGGTTGGAGCGTGAGATCGACAGACGGATCGGTGCAGCATCTGCAGTAATGCGGTCGCTGTACCGGACCGTCGTGGTGAAGAGAGAGCTGAGCCGGAAGGCAAAGCTCTCTGTTTACCGATCGATCTACGTTCCCACCCTCACCTATGGTCATGAGTTATGGGTCATGACCGAAAGAATGAGATCGCGGATACAAGCGGCGGAAATGAGTTTCCTTCGTAGGGTGGCTGGACTCACCCTAAGAGATAGGGTGAGGAGCTCGGCCATCCGGGAGGAGCTCAGAGTAGAGCCGCTGCTCCTTCACATCGAGAGGAGCCAGTTGAGGTGGCTCGGGCATCTAGTCCGGATGCCTCCCGGGCGCCTCCCTGGTGAGGTGTTTCGGGCATGCCCAGTCGGGAGAAGGCCCCCGGGAAGACCTAGGACACGCTGGAGGGACTATGTCTCACAGCTGGCCTGGGAACGCCTTGGTGTCCTCCCGATGGAGCTGGAAGAGGTCGCTGGGGACCGGGAAGTCTGGACTTCCCTACTGAAGCTGCTGCCCCCGCGACCCGGATAAGCGGTGGAAAATGGATGGATGGATGGAAGACGTACAAACCAGGCCATTAATATCCAGAGGGAATAACAACAAAGGTCTACAAGCCCTCGCTTGTGCAGCAACATAAAAGACGGTGAATTTACTGTACTTCTATTTTTAAATCACATTTGCATGCGACACGTCGGGAAAGGAGCAACAGAGTGAGCAGCGAGACGGTGTCCAATGTTTTCGGTTGGAAGTTCAAACACACACACACACACGCACACGCACGCATAGGATCTTTGCTCAAAAATGAACACAAACCAGGACGGAAAAGTGAAGCGAGAGACTAAGCACTGACAAAACGAATTGTGTACTTGCTTTAGATATACAGTGCTTATGAGCTACGATGGTCGAGCGTTCATCTCCCTTCGTCAGCTTTAATCAGGTATGATCCACAATGATGGGGTCTTTGCCTACAACAAAATGTAAGCAATCAAGACTACAGGGTAGCAAACTGTTTCTACTCAGAGTCGCATACTAAAAAGTCAAAAGGATGTGGTGGCAGCTTTAACTTTCAAACTCCATTTTCCGCCGTTATATTTCCATTGTGTTCCACAGCCCATTAAAAAAAAAGGACCCGAAGGCCGGCAATGGCCCCCAGACAGCAGTTTGAACACCCCAGGACTAAAATAAGTTATTTTGAACACAAAACAGATCCATGCCAGCAAAAACCTAACCTCCGCGCTTGGCGAAGGTGGCAAAGCGACAAACACGTCACACTTGCACCAGCATACTGCTCATCCACAGTTCCACTCAGGCCAGCTGATGACTTTCCAAGTTACTTTGACTTGCCATCACAGAGAGGGGAGGAGTCGTGTTTGAGGAAATACGTCCCTGAATGAGCAGTCTGCTGGGGACATATTTCCCGACACAAACGTTCCTTCTCCACACAATTATGGAATCAGAGGAGTGCCCAAATGAAAAGGAAATAGATGTGGACATATAAAGAGAATCAAAAATGAAAAAAATATACATTTTGTCTTTGCTTTTTCCATGTTGTCTAGGTCTTTTTTGCCATTTTGACATTGATTTTGCTGCTTTGACTTTTCCATATGCCTGTTCTCGTTGCATTTGCCGGATGGCTCAAGTTGGTGACAAAAAGCAAAGTCCATACCTGATCACACGATTGCTGCTTGCAGGGACTATGTAGAAGCTATGTTTAAATTTAGCTCTTGTATGGGTGACTGGAAAAATGTCACGGACAGGAAGTGACGTCACCATCACGCCGCCATGCACATACTTGGCGCAAACGTCTTACACGATGGAGCCTGGGTGGGACTAGTCACCATGGCAGAAGGACCCGCCCACAGTCCTCCTTTTGCCTTTGCTTTTTGTCGCCAGCTTGAGCTGTCTGGTTCTCTTATATTTCCACATGTTGGGTTTTAATTTGGCACGCCGTGTTTAACCGTAGATTAACTCAGCAATCACAGGATCCTATGCATAGCGCTCACATGCACCATCTAAAAAGCACAAAATGGTTAAATTCATATTATAAACCGGCCATTCTCCGTTCTGTTTTTAGACTTTGACACGGGCCAGTTGAAAATGGATCGTGGGCTGCAGTTTGGGCACCCCTGACCTACAGCGTATAGAGTGACTTGAATAGTTTAATATTGAAGTGATGGCATTCCTAACACTGTTTACCAGCTGCTTTGCAGACATGGGGTTTTTTGTCTATGCAGTCAGCACATAAGCATGAATAATTTACTGACTTCTCTATTTCTTTTCACTTTGCTGTGTGTTTACCTGTCCACCGTGGATGTGTGTCTACAGGGATGACGTGCCAAGCAAGAAGCTCCTACCTGGACACAGAAGTGCTTTGGGGCTACCGCTTCACACCAGTCCTCTCCCTGGAGAAGGGTTTCTATGAGGTCGACTACAATAACTTCCATGACGTCTACGAGACCAACACCCCAACCTGCAGCGCCAAGGACATGGCCGCCAAACTTCGGGAAGGGCCGCTATTGCCTCAGCTGTCATTGCTCAGCCCGGAACCAAAAATGCATACTTTTGACCCTCTAAACCGGCTGTCCGACTTGGACCCCCTGGGCCAGGATGAGGACAAGGAGGAGAGGGAATCGGGAGGGGACAGAGGAGAGACCAATGGCTCAGCGGCTGCTTTGGAGGAGACGCCCTTTGCTGATGGACTACCTGCCTGATTAGCCGCAAATGGCCAGCTTGCTCCGTTGCAAGGACACTTTCATGCAATACTCCTCTAGTAGTGTCAATCTATAGCATAGATTGGTTTTTAGACACTGTACTGCAAGTACCAACACACATACAGCATCTATATCTTCACTTCAAAGTTGGTGGTGCCGATTGTCTTTTTATAATCCTAAATTGATTTTAAGATTAAAGGTTACACCGGGCACATTATGGATACAGCGTTGCTCTGATTTTAAAGAGTACCGAGTCATCTCAGCAAAGCTAACGTGTCCGACAGACAGCTTCTCTGCAGTGATGGAATAAAAAAAGAAAAAAAAGTTTCCCGCCTCTGCCCATACTCTGCTTCCTCGTCACTGGAATATGTAAGGCTAATAGTTTCGAACAAAATAGGATGCCATCCAAATGCGACTGATAGTTCCTTGTCAAACCCCTGTCTTTAGTGTGTGTATATTGTTGTATATGTGTGATTAATTGTCTCCCTCGCACACACCGGGAGCCCCAAAATAAGCCAGCTTGTACCTCATTCTATGCTCATTTTCAGGGTAATTAGCTGCAACACACGCTGGTAAAAGAAGACAATGCAACTGAGTGACTGATTTTTTTTTTCCTCCCCGCATTTGTGAAGTGTCATTTACTTAAAAGCTGCTGCAGTAAATTACAAGTGGATTAACATGCATTTGTTAATTGACAAAAAGCAAGCCTATGCCAATTAATGTATCTGCTGTAGGCCACCAAACCTTGTCTGTAGCATAAACATTATGAATGTTGCAGCCACGACTATGAATGGGCATGTGACTCCTTTTCTTGTTTTATTAATTGGGACATGAACCAAGAAATAGCCTGCTAACTAACAAACAGATGGCTGCTGAAAACAACAAATCTAATGATAGCCTAGACCAGACCAGAGGTTTTCAAAGTGTGGCACGGTGAGACCCCCCTCAGAGAATATAATAGGGTTGGCTTACGCCAATTCCACAAAAAAAACTTGATTTTCTGAAGCACATATTGTGGGGGTTTCTCCTCACCCAAGACTCCGTTTGCTCATTCTCACTGTGGGAAGTAAAAATCAATTACTTCTGCCTTTAAAGATAACCGAAGTTAGCACAGCAGGTTTGAAAAATATGGTCTACTTTATTTTTGGCCTCCCTTGAAGTCTTCTGGTACTTTGAAAACCCCTGGCCTCGAAATGTGCCCAGTACAGCATACGAGACGTACTCGAACCTGCTGACTAAAAGTTGAGGTGCACTCTTTGCAGTATTCAACCACATCGTTCAAAAAATGTGAAAATATTTAAAAGGTCGCAAAAAAAAAAATTGTGCAAGTTTAGTGTCAGTGATAACAACTGTGATGATTGGGCACAATGTCATTTTAAGATATCAATACATCATTTTAGCCCCATAACTATAACCTAGCTTCTTGCTTTACAGCTGGTGTGTGTCGGAAGCAAAACGCTAACTAATGTGCACGATGGCGGCAGACACAAAAAGCTGTGTTGGGTGGCTGGAATGTATTTCCAGAGTCTGCTTGGTCAATATGGTGTGTGTAGCAGAAACAGCACATCAGCAATGAAATAATTTTACAGGATGCAATTACAGTTAACGTCAAGGCCACTCGTAAGTACACAGCATTCATTTTAGGATCGTACCGCAATACAGTAGTACTTATAACCATGGAATTTCCCATTTTAAAATAGACAATGATCTTTGCAAAAATCTCCGCAGGTTCGGAGAATGTGTCGTAAGATACAGTCACTACCGATAATGCTTGAATCCCCCTTTCCAGGTAATAAAACGGATCTACTGTGTCTTTCAGTATTACATTTAGAGGAGGCGGCGAGTGGTTTGATTGGTGCAGATCTAACTACTCACCAAGCAACTACTGCTGGCTGACGCATGTGTGACTTGATTTTATACAAAGTGTATTTTTCAAATGGTCTGCGACATGTTGGATGAGACACACGATTAAGAGAAAATACTCCACGTACATTTATTCCAAATGGAGTCCACCCGCAACGATGCAATTGTTAATGATCCGATCTTGTGTCGGGATCATTTGGAATATTTGCCTCTCTCCTCGTGATTCCTGCCGGTCGTCTCCCGATTACTTGAAGTGTTCTTTGTCGTTGCACAGTTCCAGTCGCTTCACTTGTCTTCTGTTAAACGGCCCTTGTGACGGGTTATGGAGACGGACAGTAGCAACGGACTGACTTGATTTGCGACTGCCTGCATGAGGTGACCCCTACACGTCCTCTAATATGTTTGATACAGCGATATTAAAGATACAGGGTATTTTCTAGGCATGCAAATTTTTACAATATAAAAAGAGGATTTTAATAACCAGCTTTCATTTGTTGAAATAAATTATAGATCCCCGGTCATCTTTGAATCTGTCTATTGCACCATTCTTTTGTTTTACAGATGCTTGTCCAATCAAGCCGTTTATTTTCACTGTGACATTATTGGCTCTGATTATGTATTCAATTTGCTAGGTTTGTTGTTAGAGTGCTCATCTTTCATTGCAGGAATGTCATCTGTTTTATGTGTTTATGGGAATAAACATAATACGGCCAAAAGAACGTTCAGAATGTTCTGTGTTCATCCGTCAGCGAGCATTTGTTTGCAGATAATTATGCCAACAAGAAAGAAATAACCTCAATTTCAAAAGGCAATGAGGTGGCATGATGGTGTAACAAATTGACAATGCTACGTGTGCGCTATAGTTACCTGTAAACTGGATTAGCGGTGCATGACAAGATCAGTACAGGACTATCTTGTCTGGAGGCAAAAAGCTCATAATGTACATGCTTTGGCAAAGTAATATGCAGGATAAGATCAACAACATTGAATCCCATTTTTTCGTGTATTTGTGTGAGTGAAATGCATGCTGGAGAGCGGTGGATGCATTTCAGAAGGAACATTATCGGTGTCTTTCTGAAGCCTAACCGTCACATGGATTCTGAAGGATTAAAAACGGCAAATCGATGTAAAAGTCAGCAGCACCCCTGGGTCAGCTTTGTGTGGAAATTGCTTTTACACCTGGAATGGGCAATATGGCCTCAAATCCTTATTGCAATACACAGTCCCGAGGTTCTAAGTAGAGCTTCAAAATGCAGGAAGTAAAAATGCGAGTGAGACAAGCGTTTTGTGTGAGCAATTTATTGCAAACAAGCATTCAACTGAAATAGGCTGTTCATCAGCTGATCAAACCTTTAAGACAATAGCTCAAAAAAAAAAAACAACTCCAAAGCTACCCAAAATAGATATGCTCAAAAAAGGACTCAGTAGTGACTAACTGTGCCACTTTTAATAATAACCGGAAAAACTGCTTTGGGCATGCTTAATGCCCGTGTTTCCAGGAGCTAAGTGGTGAAGATGGCTTCACATAGGGCAGTTTTTTTTTTTTTTTTTT
>QODF01000094.1:640995-665534 GCA_024372805.1 Oostethus manadensis | reverse complement strand
TATATATATATATATATAAATAAATAAAACGTGTGTATTTTGCATGGTCACATTTTGGTTGTTTCACATGAGCACTGATAAATACTTAAGTAATCATCCTACATATATTGTATTCCAGACTGATGTTGGCATCCATTTGAATGGCTTGAATTTTGGCTTTTGTGACCACTCATGATGGCTATGGTTTAAGTCTGCATAATAGTTTTAATCCCAAATGGGCAGGTTGAAGTTCATCATGATAGAGCAGTATCCCAAGTACAAAAATACATAAAAAAACAAGAAAGCCTCATTTCCAGAAAAATCCCCACTGACAGGTTTTCACCAATATAAATGTCTCCCGGGAGTACCGGGATATTGAGTCTGAGTCTGTATTCCGTGCCTCCATTGCTGAGGAAGCCAGGTGTAGTTGCGGCCGCAAGGTGGTCGGTGCCAGTCGTGGCGACAAGACCCAAAACCGATGGCGGACACCAGGGGCTAGGGCTGCCGTAAAGCTGAAGGAGAAGTCCTATCAAGCCTTGATGGCTTGCAGGACCCCCGAAGCAGCTGACAGGACAGGCAGGCCGAGCGGCACGCGGCTTCGGCGGTGGTCAAGGCAAAAACCCGGCAGGAGTTCTGTGAGGCTATGTAGCACGACTTTTAATCCGCCTCAAAAAGGTTCTGGTAAACCGTCCGACACTTCAGAAAGGGGAAGCGGCCCCCAGTTCAAACTGTTTACAGTGCGGACGAGGGCTTGCTGACCTCGACTTAAGATATAGTTGGTATACTTTGAGACCCTTCTCAATCCCACTGACATACCTTCCGTAGAGGAAGCAGAGTCTGAGGACACGTACGAGGACAGTTCTATCACCGTGGATGAGGTACCTGGGGTAGTTAAAACACTCCCTGTGGCAAGGCTCCGGGGGTGGACGAGTTTTTCCCTGAATTCCTTAAAGCTCTGGATGTTGGGAGACTGTCTTGGTTGACACACCTCTTCAACATTGCATGGAAGTCAGGAACAGTACCTTTTTCAGGAGGAGGTATTTTTGTGATGCAAATGTATTACTCTTTTTGGATTAATACAAACTCCTTACTAAAGTGTCCCCAGAAACTAACCAGAACTACTTTCACCATCACCAAAACACAAACTAAAACTTTGCTCACGGGACAAAGCCTAAAAATCGGAACTCTGCCTTTAAAAACCCCTCTTTTGCAGATGTCGCAGTTTTTGAACTCAGCACCAGTAAAAGCCTTTATTTGGTCCAAAGATCGGTTCTCCATATCAGGGCCAGTAACTTTTTTTTTTTTTTTTGAGTCTACCGCTTAAGTTTTTGGTTTCATAACCCTCAAGATCTTACTGCGTCCAACCTCAGCAGCAATTCCACGCCGCAAGAAGCCTTGTCATCGAGAGAGCGTGAATATCTGACAGATTGAAAAATGACATTGACATGCTCCATTTTGCCAAGACTGTTTTTAAAGGGTGTTTTAGACTTTTGATCAGCTGATGTACAACCTGTTTCACTTTGTTAAACATTGCTTACTCAAAACACTCATGTCACTCCATCTTTTCCTTTTGAATTTTGAAGCTCTACTTAAGAGCCGTTTATCCATTTTCTTCTGCTTATCTGAGGTCAGGTCGCGGGGGCAACCGCCTAAGCAGGGAAAGCCCAGACTTCCCTCTCCACAGTCACTTCTTTCAGCTTCTCCAAGTGGATCCCAAGGCATTTATAGTCTCTCCAACGTGTTCGGGGTCTTCCCCGAGGCCTCTACCAGTGGGACCGACCCTAAACACCTCCCCAGTGAGGCATCCTATCCAGATGCTTGAACCATCTCATCTGGCTCCTCTCAATGTGGAGGAGCAGCGGTTCTACTACAGATCTCTCCCAGAAGACAGTGTTTCTCACCCTATCTAAGGGAGAACAAAGCCACCCTGCAGAGAAAATTCATTATGGCTGCTTGTACCCGCAACCTTGTCCATTCGGTCACTACCCAAAGCTCATGACCATAGGTGAGGGTAGGAATCTAGATCAACCGGTAAATTCAGCGCTTTGCCTTTAGGCTCAGCTCCCCCTTCACCAGAACGAACTGATGCAGAGTCCGCAACACTGCAGAAGCTGCACCCATAAGTCTGTCCATCTCACGTTCCATCCTTCCCTCAACTTGTGAACAAGACACCGAAGTACTTAAACTCCTCCACTTGGGGCAGGACCTCATCCCCGAGCCGGTGATGGCACTCCACCTATATCCGGGCGAGGACCATGGACTCGGTGCTGATAGTCATCCCAGCCAATTCACACTTAGTTGCGAACCAATCCCGCGAAAATTGTAGGTCACGGGTTGATGAAGCCAACATGGCCACATTATCCGCAAAAAGCAGAGACCCAATCCTTCGGCCATCAAACCAGAACCCCGCGACCCCCTGGCTGCGCCTAAAAATTCTGTTCATAAAAGTAATGAACAGAGTCGATGACAAAGGCCAGGCCTGGCAGAGTTCAACCCTCACTGGAAACGGGTCAGACTTACGAAACTCTGACACCGGTCATACAGGGAACGAAACCGCCTGAAATAGGTGGGGACACGATCGAATGTCTTCTCCAAGTCCACAAAACACATGTAGACTGGTTGGGCAAACTCCCATGCACCCTCAAGAACACTGCAGATGGTACAGAGCCGGTCCACAGTGGAAAATGTAAATTCTTGCGATTTTTACAGCAGTTTCCGTTCTACTAAAGAAAATATTTCAAGTTGAATATTTAATATTTCAAGTTCATGTCCAGTAGTGCAGTATCATCGACTATAAAAAGTGCCAATCGGTCAACAGGTCAGTATCATTGTGAGGTGGTAAAACAAATTGGTCGTATTTGCTGCCCCACACACTCTGATTTCTGCTGACTGTCGGACGGCTTAAACGTGAACCGAGTCCAATGTTGTACTGGCTTTTTCCACCAGCTCTGTTCCCATTCAATCTGTTTGCTTGCAGGTGGTTGCGCTCAATATTGCTGGTATCAACATGCCTTATGCCGATATTTATCGCTCATTATTGGTTACACAAATATGTTGTCAAAGGAGATTAATGCTCTGCCACACAGCTTTTACCTAGCGACTGCGGAGGCCCGAGGACTTTCACCCAGCGCACCAGTCAGAAAAAAGGCGAGGTTACATTTGGTGAGGAGAAGAGGGGAGGGTCGGTGCCGTCCAAATTCACATAATCACAGCGCTGTTCTGTCAAGGCTATTTCTGTCTGAGCTATTACATTTGGAAGGCAGATCGTCAGCAAGATGGCAGTCCCTGATTCAAAATTGAATAATGCACGATGGTAATATAATGCATCTGATGAATGACATGTTGAGATAGGTACCCGTGGCAGGTGCAGGAGGGTGTTCGTGTGTGGAGTGTCACAGTGGGGGGGGAAAAATTATTACAAAATCAGCACGGATGAAAGTGGACATGGACAGTCTTTTTAGCACCTGGACAACTTTTTTAGCAGGTTTATTTTAACAGACAGAATCCGAATATGAACAAAAAGGAAAAAAAAAGGAAAATCGTATAGGTGGTATTTGACCCCCAAGTAAACTGGGTAACTCCAAGACTAGGTCACGCCAGGATCTCAATGTGTTTCTTCTCGAACCATTCCTTGGTCGCTTTGTTTTGAGTCATTGTCACACTGAAAGACCCATCCATGAGCCATCTTCAGTAGAGGTTGTCATCCAAGATTCAGGACTTCAGTGCTTTGGTGAATTCTTTGTGGACCTCCACGTTTCACCAAAATGTCACGTGATCACATTACATTGTACGAAGCCTTTTTGTTGAATCGTACAAGTTTTTATTTGCCAACTTTAGGCTTGCTTGTACATGTGACCTCATAGGTGCTGCAGGACCTCAGTCCGTTGCTGCAAAGTGTGTTAAAATAAATATTACCGCAACATGTATGTTGAAGGAAATCAAATCACAGATACCTCTGGGTTAGTTTAGTTGCACTTTGAGTGATGGTCCAGTGGGGAGAACACAGCGCTGTCTGGCAGTTAGTTAGTTAAGGACAAGGTCTCAGCCCTGAAGTTGGAGATAATTAAGTTGGGCCCCAGAGCAGTTGCAGTTTGCATCTCCCCTGTGTCTCCTGACCGCAATCCCAACACTAATAGGGAGCAACAACTACCACCATTTCAAACAATTGCTCAGTTTATCAGTTGTACTGTCTGTTTTCGATCTATGAAAGCGGCGCTGCTATGTTTGCATAAATATTGTGTCATGCTGTGCCATAGTTGTTATCATTTGATAGCGAGTAAAGCATCCACCTACAAACCCCTAGAAAAATCTAACATTGAGCCATTGTTCTCTCCGTTCATTGCTCGTTAATACTCGAGTCTCCTCCTTTAAATAATGCACGCATGTGGAAAAAGACGAACGCACATGAGGCCATTAACATGTGTAGTCGGAATAAAACAGCTGCAGAAGAAAAAGACAGTACTCGCAGCAAAATTACGGCAGCACAAAGGAAAAAGAGCAATCTTGATTCACACCAAAATGTAATCCAATTTCTAATTTGTTATGTTTGACCTTTTACTTGTGAACGTTTCACATTGTTTGCAGAATTGTGCAGACCTAAGCAGGGTTGTTTTGTTCACTCTCTCTTCTGCTGTTTATTGCCAACGAACTGACCTCGCTGTGCCTTGTTTTCTTTACAGCAAGTAAGTTTTCATGTGCAATTCCCTTCCTTCTACTTTAACTTCCCTCTATGACAAAGATGCATTTACACTGCACCGACGTCACGTGCAGCCCCATGCAAAAAGCCCTCAAGAGTTTCCTGGAAACTATTTTCTCTCCAACAAAAGAGGTACTGTAAGCCTCGGGAATCGAAAGTGAACATGTTTGTAAAGCTCGGGTATAAAAGTAGCTTGAGACAGAGCCGCCCGACCAATCAGGAGAGGTGCTAAGGTGATGCAATTTAAGACAACATCCAAAAAGGGAGAAAATATGCTCACAATAGCAAAAGTGGGACTACCCTCACAGATCGTGTGCTATTTTTTCCCCTTTTCAAGGTAGAAAATATAGCAACATGCAATCTCACCACATTATGAAACATGGTGACTTGCGCACACATCAAACAGTGGCTGCTATAAAGAGAAAGTCGTGACTAAAAGCTTCACAAGACAGAGAAACCTTCACCTTCATCATGGAAGCAAACAGAGCTTTTTGCCTTTGATGGCAGTTTCTATCGCCGCAGAGTGCATCTTTCCAAATTTCAGATGCTGAAGAGCACAGATGAAAACAAAACCTTTTCCCATCACAGACATTGCAGGGGTACCAAAGTCACTCCCGCTTTACCAACTCCTCATTTTGACTTTTGTAAACACGATAGGCTTTCTCTACTGCACGCCCTGTTGAACCTGCACCTCTTCTTGGCCTCCTGTAGTATACAGGAGATTGAAACGAACATTCAGTTTACTGGTTCACTTTTAATTCTCTGTCAATGTAGGATAACAGAATATGATCTAAATTTTATATGGGAGCAATCAGGAAACCACAAAATTAAAAAAGCAATTAATCAGGGACACCTGATTTTTTCCAATACCACTATTGATAACTTCCTGCTTCCCAAGAAATACAGATTACCAATAACTCATTTACAGTATTTCTATTATTTTTTTAAATTTAGGTTTACCTGTAGTTTGTGCACGCCTGGAGGTAAGGACTCCAACAAAATTGGGTTTGCCAAAGTGTCCCTATAGATTTTTCCTAACCATGTCATGGCTGCTATTTACAAAACATTAAAAACAATAGCGGCAGCTCAGAACAACAAACTGTGGCTCCAAGGGGTTTAGCCCTAACGTTGTCTGTGTTGGAACTTTTCAAACACAGTAGCGATAGGAACAAGCCCCAGAGCAAGGCTAAATGCCTTCCTCTGACACTGTGAAGAAGTCAGAGTACAATCGACGCCATGTTTGTTTACAAATGAGCTTTGGGAAGTTGTGACAGGCCATTTTGCAGCACATTACAAAAAGAGTTGATTTGCTCAGTCAAAGCCACCTACATGGGTAATCTTGTCTCATTGGAGCACTTTTTTAAAATTGAATTAAAAGGTTTGTGATTTATCGTCATAATTCCAGATAATTATCGGTTTCTCATCATAATTCCCAATAATTATCAGTACATCAATTATCATGCCCGCTGGAATAATTCTGGCAATAAAGAACATTATTAAAATAAAAAAAATAAGTAAACTGCTAATTGTATTAAAAAAAACAATTACCTGCTATCAGGTTGTAGTTTGTTCATTTTAGAAATTATAAAATCATACTTACAGGAAATCTAAGCACTCTCATGTTTTGTATTTTGTTCTTACTGCACAGAAATTGAACTGAACCCTGACCTAAAAAAGACAGCTATGGCTTCAACTGTGATTATGGTGTACCGTTACACCCACAGTGGTTGTAGAAGCACTGGTGTAGACCTGCACTGCATCACACAGAGCTCCAGTATGTCTAATCAATTTAAGACCACTCTATAATCTACTCCATTGCCTTATCTAAACAGTGGCAGTGGTAAGTAACCAAAAAAAACCAGAATGCTTTTCAACTTAGAGTAACACAACTTGAGAGCCTCTGAATGAGAAGGTGCAAGCCAGCAAGAAGTATGCGAGATGTAAGAGATCCCATCAATGATAGCAATAAATCAATAGTTCCACACAGGCGCTCCAAATGAAGTCATCACTTTGCTTTGTCTGGGAGCTCCATTACAAGACACCCTTTGTTCTGAGAGGATTTCTATACACTGCACAAGAGCTACTTTGCTCGCTGGTGGGAAGTGTTCTGGCCGTACCTCAGCAGTCCGCTAAAGAGATGGGTTGTCTTTGTTATGAACCCCAATTAACAAAAATATTGCATCTTAAGCAAAAGCAAAAAAAAAATGTAAAAGTAAAAACTCTGATGCCATTATTTGAGCCTCCGCTTCAAATTTGGGAAATGTGCCTTGAAGTGAAAAAAAAAAAAGGCGAGCATTGCAATGTAGTGGTGAATGAATGCTACCAAAGTAAAATTCCTCTGGAGCTCATTTAGAGGGCAAACTGGTTGGGGCTTTGAATTGTTTGCACCCTCAAGATCACTCTTTACTTAGAAATCATTTCAAACAACGCAGACCACAAGTGTGGACTCTAAGACAACCCCCTTCTTATTTGCACTCTGATCACACTTTTAAGACCATTTGAAAATTTGAAGAAGACAGAAGTGTTTTTCAATAAGCAATGTATTGCAAAGAAGCATTAAAATGAAATAGCCTCATCATTTGATTCATCAGCTAATCAATGGTTTAAGACTACAGCCATTAAAGCCAATATCTTGGCGGAAATGTGGATTCAATTTTATTTTCCATCAAATACTCACACAGTCAGGATCGCTTGATGGCAAAGGCAAAAAAGCTTTTGCTCTTTCAACGCGCTTGGATTGTTGCGCTGCATAAGCAAGGCCTCTTGCAGCGCGCCATTGCTGCTGACGTTAAACGCAGTAAGACAGTCATTTGAAACTTCTTAAAATATCCCCAAGGTTATGGAACAAAATAGTCAAGTGATTGACAAAAGGATTCGATTCGATGGGCTGTCCGTCAAGACACGGGATGATCCTCGGCCCAAAGGGAGGTTGTTACTGGTGCAGAGTTCAGTCCAGTAACACATTAGACGACGTGCGACAGAAGGGTCTTCGTGTCCTTCAACGTCACAAAATTGTCCGTTTGGAATTTAGTTACTGGCATTACAAGGGGATCCCGCCGGTTTTCCACACATCACCATCATCTGGGGTGCTTTTCCCTTCAGTGGAAAAATGGCGCTTCAAGTTGTGCAGGGGTGTCAAATGGCTGTGATGTGGAGATGCTGCAGGGGGCATCCATGATTTCAAGCCAACTGAGAACATTTGGGGATGAATGGAATGGGAAGGGGCTACTAATTACCTACTAATGATCTAATCACGGTGGTCGAGGGAGTAGCACATTGGCCGCACAGTCAGGAGGTTCAGGGTTCAATTCTCCGTTGGGCATCTCAATGTGGAGTTTGCATGTTCTCCCCGTGCGTGAGTGGGTTTTCTCCGGGTACTCCGGTTTCCTCCCACATTCCAAAAACACGCATGTTAGCTTCATTGGCGACTAAATTGTCCATAGGTATGAATGTGAGTGTGACTGGTTGTTTGTCTTTGTCTATATGTCGATTGACTGGCAACCAGTCCAGGGTGTACCCCGCCTCCTGCCGAAAGTCAGCTGGGATAGGCTCCATACCCGCGACCCTAATGAGGATAAGCAGTATAGAAAATGAATGAATGAATGGAATGGGAGGGTTTACAAAAATAGACAGTAGGAGGTCTTCTGGGGAACCATGTTCACCACCTGGAGTAGCCGTCCCACCATCCTCCTGGAAACACTGGCATCAACTCAAAATAACATTTTTGGAGGTGATTAACAACAATGGCAATGACACATCATGGGTCATGCTTTTTTAATGAACAAGCTGATGAACAGCCAATTTCAGTTTAATGCGTGTTTGCAATAAATTGCTGACTTCAATTTTTGTCTCACTTCTTATTTTTGCATATTGAAGCTCTACCTAAAGCCACCCTTAGATCCAACAGTGCAAAATTTAAATTCTTGCAATTTTTCAACTGGTCTTAAAATTTTAATCGGGAGTGTATATTCTGTGATATAAGCAAGAGTGGACTCTTCACAAATAAGGCATGCAAGAATCTACAGGACATCTCTAAGAGCAAACTAAATTACAATCACTGACTTACCACATGGGAAGATAAGCCAGTGCGGCATATTCATTTTACGGTACCTTTAACCCTCGCCTCACTTTCCACCCATTCCCCTGCTCACCGAGTAGGCAACTCCTCTCGGCCTCCTACGCACCAAAACAACACGAAAATAGTAAGAGAGTGCTGCCCATTGCTTGCATACCTGTGGATGACTAATTTGTTTCAGGGCAAAGAAAGCATCACGACACACACACAAGCATGCAAAGCCATTTGTACTTTCACACCTATAGTTTCCTCTAAAATGATAACATTGTCAACATGAAGAAGTTTGCGGCACAGAGTAGTGAGTAAAACAGTGACGATAACGCAACATGGAGCAAAATAGTAAACATTTGTGGAATGTACGCACATTTGGAAAAGGCAATACAAAAGTAAATTGAACATCAATTTAAGTTGAAAACGACAACACTCAAACCAAGTACTTCCCTACAGTCACTGGTGCTGCACATTACCTCTACATGCACTTTAAAATTCCTATTGCAATACACCGCAGTTGGTTTGAAACACGTGCATGTTATACTTTTGGTAATGTTATGTACAATGAACTCATCAGCGGTATTCATGGTAGCAGAGCAATTTGCTCAATACCGCTATTACAACATTGGTTTTGTTGCTGCTGTGCTGAGATATACAGTACACCTCAAAGAGAGATACATGTCCCCTGCCATGTATGTCATGTAAAAAAACAAAGTTATTATTAGGGCACCCCTGAGCCACCGACCGTGGAAAAGTATGTGATAAACATGTCAATCACTGCCTTTCTACGCCAATCACAAAAAAACAATCACCAGTGGCATATAGTTTGCTTCCTGCTGTCTGTGAGCAGTGTAGTGGCCCCTACAACATTCCGTCGCACCGCTCTGGCGCATGGCAGCATGTTCGAGAGCAGTATGCTTAAGTAAAATATTATTTTGTCCAAACTAAGGTGATGTTATGGTAGGGTTGTCCCCTGCCTGCAGGTGTGCTCATTTTCTCTCCTGTTTTTGCTCTCCCTTTCTCCGCCATGCTGTGTTGCATGCTCTCTGATTTCCGCGTTAACGAATCGGCCAATAAAAATGGAATTGCCTGTTAAAAGCGGAATCTTGCGGAAATTGCCAAAACGTGAACAAAAGGCTGCCATTGTGAGAAGGAACGCTTGTGCGGGTAAGTCTTTCCCCCCGGCGGGCGGCTCAATCGTGGCGCAATGTCAAACACTAAACCGCCCCTCCCAATCTAAATATGTTGAATTGATGATAATCACCGGCGGAAGCTTCGTTATCACCAGCTTCCATTCATGGAGCGTGAATGTTAGCTTAGTTTAGCATGCTAGGGCGGTTTTGTGGGCGACAACGTTCATTGGGTGAGCCGATATTATCGGACATCTTAGTTTTAAAGTTGGGTCTCTCCAATCATCGCCTGCTTCCAATTAAACTGTATGAGGTAAATAAACAGCCTGGCTATAATTAGAGCATTTATTACATGAAATATTCGTCTCAATGCTGAATTCTGCTGAATTGACATTATTTCAACCAGGTCTCCTTTGAGCCATGGCATTTCCATGCATCTGTGACCGGCTTTGTGCAACATAAGGCAGAAAGCCTTTACAATTCATATATAGATCACATCAAGCGTACAGCACAACACACATCCTTTTATGCGCACACAGCGGGCCAATGGGAGACGGCCGGAGGGAACAGCGCTCCACGTCAGACTTCCTTTTTGCAAAATGAGAGCCTCCGTTCAAGGCTTTTTTTTCAAGTCCCGGCGGAATTCCGCATCTTTTGACACACGTGCTTCCTCGTCACTGCAAGTCCTCCCTGCAGCCAAGCTTGTTTTGCCTGTGACCTTTCAGCAGATTCCCCTGGCATCACTGCAGCCCACAGTCATTTGCAGTTTGCTCCGTCACAAGCAGCATAGTAAATGCTTCCAAACGGGGTCGTAAACTGCATGTTGGGGATTGGCATTGCACACCTTTGTGACTTCTACAACAGCATGTCGTCATAAGGATAACATTCAAAGGGCCGCTCACCAACAACGCCCTTTTGCATGGATTCATTTGTTTGCCCTTCAGCTCGGGATCAGGGCTATATTTAGACAAAAGAAGTATGCTAATGAGCTTCTGGAAGGCATATTTGACAGCTTCTAACACACACACACACTCTGCCAAGTCCATAATCTTTACCTCAAATTCTGTCAATCTATTTTTTCTCAGCTCACACTTATTGTGATCTCATTGTTGAAATGCTTGCAGAACATGGAGACGGGTGTTCAGGGCAAGAGAAGTTCTCACTTTGTTTAGGTGATAAACTGCATGTCGATTCGACACCTAGCAAAGAGAAAGAACTGTATTACATAACGACCTTCTCTCATGATGATAAGAACCATTTGCTGTCAATCTGCAGTGTTTTTAATCAAATTCAAGGCTCTATCGGGACATTAAGTCTCCGCCCGCTTAGCTTCCTGATGTGATGAGGACAAGCAAAGTCCGCCAAAGTCTAAAATTGATGCCACTTTCAGAACAGCTGACTTTTGCTATTGAGGATGGGAAAGTAAGAAAAAAAACATTGAAGCAAAAAAAAACCCACATTGGACAATAATAGATGCTAGATTTGAAGGAGGAGGGTTGGTTGTAGGAAGACTGGGCGGGCTGTTTCTAATTAGGAGTCAATGTCTAAAATCCATGGGCTCTATTTTTAAACCCCGGGACATCGCTTATCTGTAAGCATCTGCATTAGTCTGCGACAAAAGACATTTTGGGAAGAAGAAAGTATCTGAATGCCTGCAGTTGTTCAAGGAAGGTACAGTTGAACATTTGCCTTCTATCCATCCATCCATTTTCTATGCCGCTTGTCCTCACTAGGATCATGGGTATGCTGGAGCCTATCCCAGCTGACTTCGAGCGGGAGGCGGGTAACACCCTGGACTGGCCGCCGGCCAATTACATGCGCGTTTTTGGAATGTGGGAGGAAACCGGAGTACACAAGGAAGTGAACCCAAATCTCCTGACTGTGTGGCCAACATCCTGTAGGATGTAATGTAATCCGTTCATTTATTCAAGGCACTCTTAACTTTTAAAACCTTTATTATCTCTACAGGCAATGTTTTAAATAACTTTATCTGTCCAGTATCAAGAGGTTAGTTAACCGCGGTATAATACACTAAATCCTAATAAAATGTGTACCTTTCAAGATTGTCATTTACCTTTAGGCGTTCATCTGCATGCTATTTACCCAAGTATCTGTTTGACAGACAGTACGTTTACATTTACAAAAAATAGTGCATGAGCTGCTGTGAAACAAGCTTTTAAACATGCATGTAAACACCTTAATTCGATTTTGGCTTTTAAAAGTCAGATTAACTTGCATGTCCGTGATACTGGAGTGAAGCCGGCGTTCTGCGCACATGCCAGTCTGCACAGTGGGATGTAACCCAAAAATTGATTGAGGCCAAGTGCGTTATGATTGTGTAGAAATCATTAGCTATACTCTGTATGCACATTTGCTAGTAGCGAATGGGTGCGAGTGTGCGCTCGTAGCTAATGTGTGTCAACAAACGGTGGTTGTTGCTTTAAAGCCTACAGTTTTACCGTTTGTGTGCATTTCTAAAAAGCGGTAATACTGCGGCGACCGGTATTGTTTCTGTGCAAATTGCTGGCCATCCGGGTCAAGACGCTCGTCCTAAATTGAGCAGACGGCAACACTGGCAGGTTCATGTTTTACATCATCACTTCAACAGAGACACAGTTGATAGCAAAATGTGGCCCATAAAAGTCTGTCGCCAGGTCTCGTGAAAGAAACAAGGGACTAGCTCTCTGACAACAAACCCAAAACAACAGGAAAAAAACAGAAAACTGGGGAAGTTGCAAGCATCATCGGACATAAAAGCACATATCAGCACCAGTAGACAAAAGCACCAGTAGATTGCAGTCCTGTGGGAAACACCGTAGTATATAGGTGGATTTTCCTTTCTGCAAGTCTTTAGGCGAGAATTGCATTTCTCCTAAATGAGGGCAAGCAATCTGCAGCTATTGTTTGTTCTAACTGAATGAAATGTATACCTGGCAATTTGAATGTAAAAGTTTCGGACACAGGAGAGAAAAGCGCTTTAGGCTCAAATCTCAAACTGTGTTTCTAAAAAAAAATTAATGGCGAAGCTTGTAGATTTTAGTTGAGTTTACCGTTCCATATGCAGTAAAATCAAAGCACCGTAATGATACTGTATTCACTAATGATAGTTTAGCAGCATGCTTTGCAATGATAAAGTGGCTTCAATGTGTCACAACACATCTTTAGAAGCCCAATGACTAGCCTTTTTTTTTTTACATCGCCAAACCAATTATTGCACATGGACTGATCAAGCTCTGTAGGTGTACGTATTTACATAATGTAACCTCATCCCTCATGCTTCCCTTCTCCAGTTCCTTCCTCGACCAGCCAAGCAATATTCTGCCATTTACTCTTTACTATCCATCTAAAATACACGACAGGCCATAAAGTCATCTTTTTGCCTCATAACCTTTATCACCTGCTTATGCACCTTCTCTGGCAAACGAGGCAAAGCCCAGTCTGACTTCCGTCACGACCCTTCAAATCATACATTTTAATGACTGAAAATGTATAAGGACAGACAACTAACTTGTCAAGCGTGTAAAAATGTGTTAACCACTGGACGTGCCAATCTATCAGATTCTGTAGATGGAGGGAAAATGTATTGTTCCTTAATTGTGTTTATAAGTAACTGAAGCAAAATGCGGGGTGCACTACTTGGGTGCAACCGGCAGAGGCAGTGTTATTTCAACTTGTTTTACAGCCTAAAATTAATTAAAATAATATGACAAAAAGGAAATAAAAAGTATTTACTACTAAATAATGAAATAAAAACATTTTAGCAATTACAAAAAAATATTTATATATGTAAAATAATGTTAGTACATTAATTCATTTTCTATGCCGCTTATCCTCATTAGGGTCACGGGAATGCTGGAGCCTATCCCAGCTGGCTTTGGGCGAGTGGCGTGGTACACCCTGGACTGGTCGCCAGTCAATCGCAGGGCATATATAGACAAACAAACATTCACACTCACATTCATACCGATGGACAATTTAGAGTCACCAATTAACCTAACATGCATGTTTTTGGAATGTGGGAGGAAACCGGAATACCCGGAGAAAACTCACGCACGCACGGGGACAACATGCAAACTCCACACGAAGATGCCCAACGGAGATTCAAACCCTGACCCTGCTGACTGTGAGGCCATTGTGCTAACCACTCGACCACCGTGATTAGATAATTAGTAGGTAATACAAAAAAAACTGTTGTGACAAAAGCATAGTAAATTAGGAAATCAGCAAAAATAAGGACTAGATAATTTTTTTCACAATACGTTTTAACGATACAAACTCATGTTGGAAATCAATCTGCGCCATCTAAAACAAACAGAAAGGAATAAACATGTAAATTACTATTTGTCTATGAAGGAAATGTTGAGCACACCTGGCTACCATTCAAAACAATGAAAGCCTCAGGTTTAACTTAATGCACGACAAAAGGCCTAAAAACTAACAAGGATTTGTCTTACATATGCGTTGTTTGTAATTGTCACATAAGTGTAAAAATAAGTTATTAGTAAATGGTAAAAGACTTTCTAGGTAAAGAACATTTACAATACTCCATATGTTTACGTATCAATTAAGAGGTTTTGCGTGTGTACAAAAACCATAGCCCAGTAAGTAAGTACCAATCCTGATCCCGTGTGTGTTGCTGCAAGGACTCAGCTGCAAAGGATCTTTAATTAGCAATGGATGACTTCCTGTGGGACCATCTTAAAATGGTAGAAAATGGACGACTAAAATGTATCCACACATTTAGCTTGCAAACGTTCATTTTGTCGTTTTATCGTCGGGTCTCCGGGAGCTCCCTTTTTTATCACCATGGAGACCAACTTTCTTGAGCATATGGTCATTTCAGGTGGCGTTGAGAATGATTTGTGCAGTCTGCATCAATCCTTCTGTCAGATAAGTCTACTTTACGTTATTTCTTTTTAAAGCACTCACATCCCCACTTGGCAGATGGGAAGGAGCTGTCAGCCCTTCTGCTGAGTGACAGAACCATTAGGGAGATGTCATGTGACTTGAAGAGCTCACCGCGCCTCGTATGTGTGGGCGGCGGCCTAAACGCTTTGAATATACACCTACTGAAGGTTGTTTTCCACTGAGTGCAATGGGAACTCCATTCATAGTGTGGTGTTCAACATGTGCGTGACATTACGCCGCCATTCCTGCTGTGGCATCCATGACAGTAAATCAGACTTCACTGCAAGCCCACACGGCCCCATCACACAACTCAAAAAACGATACTCTCATTGTAGTCTGCAGTTCCGGCTCTAAATGACTTAAATGCATGCCCGATTCTGTCAACTTTAGCGAAGATACACGCACACAACGGCAAGTAAACAAAATGCGGTTCGTGATCTGTGTGGGTTGCTTCCCCGTGTCTTCCCGTGGGCGGAAATGCTAAGGGGACTCGGTTTAATTTCAAATTTTAAGCAGAAGCTGCCCGATACAAAGAACTCACCTTTTCTCTGCACTTCATGCACCAGCTTTTGGATATTGCTTACCTCATACAGAGACTCCGGTTAAGATATGATAGCTGATACATGAAAACAACATAATACGTAACGTGGCGATATCCAAACTACTTATTGATGATTAGCGCTGGTCCTCTCACCAACAGACGGCTTCTCTTCTCTTTCCAGGAACACATAAACCTTGAATAAATGAATCAATGACATTTTCAGGAATTGTCGGAAATGGCATATGGAGGAACTGATTACATTTTGGGGGGCAATCCGGAACACCACCTGGATTCAAATTTTTTTGGAAAGATTCTCAGACTATTTTCAACTCTGCAACAAAAATGGTCAGAACTTATTGCAGACATTAAGCCTTCCCGGTACATTGTGCTATTATGGTAGGTGTAGTATGCACGTTAGCATAGTAGCATTTTCTGATATTTTCATGGGTAAACACATACGGTATAAAACACCTACCACCATCATGCTAGGTGTTAGCATGCTAACATTGGCATGTTGGCATTGTTAGCATGCTATCGTTAGCATAATAGCATTTTTGCTATTTATGTGTAAACACATAACACCTACCACCATCATGCTCGGCGTTAGCATGCCTGCTTAGCATAGCTGCATTTTTAGCCATTTTCCTAGGTAGTCACTATTGTTAGCAAGCCAATGTAAACATTAACATTGCTAGCAAGCGTATATTAGCATTTTTACGATTTTCATCAATATAAAACTATATAGCCAGGTCCCTACAGTATCCTCGAGCAGATTAAAGAATCTGCTCCTCTGCAGCCAAGTGTTTTTTTATTACTGCTTCCTTTAATTATTGCATTTATTGTTTTCTTACTGTATTTTATGTAAGGTTGGACATCAAGTCTTTGGCTATCATTCAGATTTTCCCAGAATCGTTCAAATGTTTTTATTTTGATTCTTAGTGTCGATGCCCATTTCGCTGACCAGATACACCAATGAGGATGAAGTGGCTAAAAAGTTTACCTTAAGTTCTTAATAAAAGCAGCCGACTCAGTGCAACATTTTCAACACAATATCATGCAAAGGAGGGAACACAATCAACATGGTTAATGTTCACACATTCATGGTGCAGAAATACCAGCACCTCGTCTTTGATGTCTGCACAGTACGTCAGTACGTTGGCAACAGTCAGGGGACCTTCACAACTCTTATATAAAAACTTGATATCATTAATCAAGTCAAGGAAAGGGGGCCGCACGGTGGCTGAGTGGTTAGCACATTGGCCACACAGTCAGGAGATCTTGAAGACCTGGGTTCAAATCTCCGTTGGGCATCTCTGTGTGGAGTTTGCATGTTCTGCCCGTGCGTGAGTGGGTTTTCTCCGGGTACTCCGGTTTCCTCCCACATTCCAAAAACATGCATGTTAGGTTAATTGGTGACTCTAAATTGACCATAAGTATGAATGTGAGTGTGACTGGTTGTTTGTCTATATGTGCCCTGCGATTGACTGGCGACCAGTCCAGGGTGTACCCCGCCTCTCGCCCAAAGTCTGCTGGGATAGGCTCCAGCATCCCCGTGACCCTAATGAGGATAAGCGGTATAGAAAATGAATGAATGAATGAAGTCAAGGAAAGGTTCTGACATTCTATCCAAAAATACTTCTGGTTAGTACAAAGGAGTATTACAGTAGAACGTTACTAAAGTAACGTTATTGTCGTAAATTAGCAACTTTATTCTCGAATGCCTGTATCATAACAGGCATTGCCTGAGACAGCTATGAACACAGGGGTCTTGGTGACCTTTGGCTTGGGTCAAAGACAAAATATATTTTTTTTGATGTGGCCCTAATAATTTATTATTTATAGATTTTTACTTCTCTCTTGATAACAAAGCCACACCAAACTGATTTAATTGTTCCTGTAACAGTGGCACAAGTTATATTTTAGTCTATTTACCTAAATAACACATAGAATATAATAGAAAAGAATTCAATTCCGTTTGTTTACATAATGTACACTGTATACATAAAAGAATGCCAATACATATTGTAGAGCACACTCACCAAAAGTATTGCTTCTTTGTAGGCAAACTCAATCATCTTTCCTTTCCTCCAGTTTATCCATGTCTCTCCCCCAAACGGAGAGCCCTTTCCTGTAGCCATGGAGGCTAATGCTAGCAGTCCAAAAAGCCATACCCCTGTGTCCATTAAGTCCCCTTCACGGCTCATAATAACCCACTTGTATGTATAAATACACCACTTAACTCGTTATTTGTCCACCGTCGACCACTGTGGGTTTAAAAAAAAAGCTAAATAAATCGATATCAACTCATTTGATCTCACTGCTGTGACAAGTACGAAAGCGATGACGTCACCACACACCTGCCCATGCTTAAATCTGATTTGCTTAAATCTGCTTAGATGAAACTTCTGGGTTCCCCAAACGAGTTAGGCAGAGGATGGCTAAGTCAATCGTTAGCCAATCAGAACGCATTATGTTGAGACGGCGGGTTTGCGCCAACTAATCATTTTCAGTTATTTTCTCTCGGTTTCTATCTGCTGTTGCTAGACACAGAAAACTGCTAGCGGACTTACCCCGTTTCAAAACGTTTTTTTTGCTAATATTCAGTGTCTTTGCCAAATATGAACAAGCTTAAGTACACACCGCGTGGTAAAGCCCATTTAAATACTAACAACTACTGTAACGAGTGAAGAAGCGACGACAATGACGTCACCACACACCTGCCAATGCTTAAATTCGATTAGAAGAAACTTTCGGGTTCCCTAAACAAGTTAGGCCAGGAATGGTCAAATGAATCGTTAGCCAATCAGAACGCGGGATATTTAGACGAGTGTTTTGCAACAACCAATCATTTTCAGTTATTTTCTCTTTTTTTGTCTGCTGTTGCTGGCGGACTTTTTCCCACTTCAAAATTACGTTTTATCTGCTAATATTCAGTCGCTTTGCCAAATATGAACATGCTAAAGTAGCCAACGCGTGCTGTCAAGCCCATTGAAATAACAACTGCTAACTGAGTTTTATTCGAGCTACAAGAGACCAACTTCCGCAAGGTAGATTTCGATTTTGGCCGGCAACACGCAGGGCTGAAACCTGATTGGATACTGGCTGATGAAATATTGTAGTACAATAAGGCAGAGAGACACAGTATTGTAAGAACATAATACACTATAATAAACACTGAAATGAAAATAAAAATGTATAGTGCAGATGCACACACAGTTAAAAAAAACAACACAAATGCAAACGCAGGCCTTTCGTAATAACCACATCACACTAGCATCATTTGCTCAACCTCGCTGTGTCTGTTTGCATGTGTGTGTGTGTGTGTGTGCGCGCAAGGGAAAGACGTGTGTTTATGTAAACGTCTTTGTCCATGCTAATTAATTGGGACAGGAACCAAGGGAGAGTCCGTCTCCAGCTGCTACTCCCTGCCTCTGTACCCCAGGGTTAACGGGCTCCTTGGAGACACTTGCATTGTGCAGACACACACACACACACACACACACAGGTCAGATGGGGTAGTGGGGGTGGAGTATTAAATGTAGGGAGAGCAAAACAGATGAAGAATAGAAGTGGAGTCCAAAGTGACATTTTGCAGCTCTCGCATTCTGATTGCGAAGACAGGCCCGCGGGTTACGACAAAGGCGGCGTGGTGATGAATACAAAGTCTCACTATGCGTCATCATCGGCTCTTTAGTGCGCGCATGACTTCCCCGCGGTGGCGATTAAAAAGCATCCGTACCTGACAAGCGTAAAAAGAAGTTAGCCATACAGAAAATCAAACGTGGAAGCTTGGTTAGCGTCACTCACTCGTTCCAGATAGTCCGACTCGCGTACTAAATGGACAAACTGTTAATACAAAACTCGTTATTACGCTGCAACCAGTTCCCCCCCAATAAACGAAGGCTTTTTCAGTAAATGTGTGTATGCAAACATAACCGGTATTTTTTTAATTTTACAAATACTCTGCAGATTAGGAGCTCAGATTGTGATACTCGAGCTTGTTATTTTAAGACACTGATTTTAAGGTGGCTTGCTTGCATTCGTTTCTTTCAAGAGGCCGTGCCTTTCAGGGGGAGCAGAAGTCAAGAAGCACCAAGTATGGCGCCCTAGATGAGCTCCATTGCTTTGTGATGACAGCGTCATCTATCGCGGCCATTTGAGAGCTCGAGGACCGTGAACGTGTGCCATTTTGGAATAATTGTTTTTGTCACAGTGAGAGACTTGGCTGTAAGTGTTGAGAGTGAAGCGGAGATTTAGGAATGCAGTGAAACCTTGGTTTTCATACGCCCTGGTTTTCAAAAGCGATTGGTCAGAACTAGCGTGAGGAATACAGCGCCCGAATAAAGATTCCACGTGCTGGTGTCTCTGTGAAGACTGGATAGTGTTTTTTTCTAGAGTTGGGACACTATAGACAGATTCAGACAGATTTTCTGACGGGAAAATGTACTCAGTTCTTGTACTGTTTTGGTTTTCATCACCTTTTAGAGAGAATTCACGACAAAAAGCAAAGTATTATGAAGAACACAGAACCTCGAACACCCCTGACGACACACCTTCTCATACACTTTGGGCCACATTTGAAGTTTTTGCAGCTTTCCGGACCCGACTGACCTTAATTTCTTAAAGTAATGACAACCACTGGCCCCTCCCACAACGGGGGATGCCACTCTAGTTCTCCCGACCTCCGTGGACGCACGGCAGCGGCTCACATAGCGTTTCGGACATTAACGCGCCTTGCGGCTCTTCCTGTTGTACACTTGGGTAGTTAGCTTGACTTGTACTCCACCGTCTCCACTCGACAGCCGCTTGTTGTCTTGCGGCCCCCAGCCTCCTTTTGGATACAGGAAGTAGTAGTAGGCATTATACAGAATGGGTTACCTACAACAGTTGTTTTTGGAGGGCAACCAGTATCCCACAGTGATTCCACCGTCCCCATTACAGAGAACAAGCTGACAAGTGGGGATTTTTATATCAGCTTAAAAAAAGAAAGTAATAAATGAAAGCCTTATGAAACCACCATCTAGTGGTTGCATCGCTGAGGACGGTCATTATTCAGGGCTCAGCGATACAAGCAGACAGGGAGGAAGAGGAGCGGTACGTGGGAGGATATTAGCGCAGCGAGAGCAGGTTGACAGGTACAAAAGCCTGCAAAAAAAAACGACATTGTGTTATGTAAGCCCAAAAGGCATTTTCCCAGGAGAGGAAATGACTATTAAATAATTCCCCAGGTAAAGTCAGAGGCAGGTTAGTATTTAACAGGCTTTTGCAACTGGTGGGCTGCAGGTCTTTTCCTTGGCTAAAAGAAACTGAAATATCACATTGTCCTTTTAAGCAAAATCCTTGGTGAAGGAAGCACACTCATATACATTGTCATAGGGACTTTGCGGGGGATTCTTGTAAATAAATTAGCTTCAAACACTAACTGTAACATTACTTACAGGTAACTGCAAACTGTCTTTGATCTACCTGGAGTGATCATTGGCTTAGCCTTTGCCATTCTGGTTATTCTTCCATCCATTTTGCTAGTTGTCTTCCGTTTTCTGGTTTTGCGCTGCATTTTAAGGTATTGGAGATCATTTTAGCTGAACAGAGCAGAACAAAAATATTTTTTCCCCCTCTCCAATCAATTTTTTAATCAAAGTACGCTGTTCTTCTGAACAATGTCTTGAATGACCCATTTTCCTCAGCCTTTTAAAGAAAAATGCATTCTCAACTATTTTTATCCATAAACAGGGGTCACGGTTTTTCACAAAAGTAATGACTGATTGAATGCCACACTGCGATTTTTTGAACACGCCCCTTTTAACTAATTGCCAATTGCACAGCCTTTAGAGCGTGTATATCATGCATGCGGTGATTTCTGAGATCTACTGCACCTACTGGTAACTTGTTTCTCATGTAGCAATAAAAACATGCTAATAACAAGGATTCATCTGGTTAGTCACATTGCGCTGCGGTTATTTTGAACACTACTGTACAGCGATGGTCGTTTGGGCGTTTCAGTCAAGTGATTGTAGATCAACTCCTGGGCAAAGGCTACAGAATTTTAAATTGACACAAAAACATCACAATCCGCGGGATTGTAATGGAGGAGTTTGCAGCTATGGCATGGGCAGATTAGACATTCCCCAGCATGCTTTGCTGTAGTTCAAATGATCACGTTTGACTGTCTTATGCTTCTTTAAGGTATAATTTTATACAGACAGGGATGTAACAGTTCAAGTGCTTCCATTAAATCACTTGGATCTTTGGTCTGCAAAATGAAAATGCCAGAGTTTAATTTCATTTTGAATTTGGCCCCCAGGCCTGAATTTGACACACATGAGCTACAGCACAGAACAGGAGCAACTGCCCCACACGGACTATGCGGGTGTCAAAATGACACTTATACACTAGCGTACGCCCAAAACTGTACCACCATCAACACCCCGCAAGGCATGCTGGGTAACCTTGTGGTAGCAACCGCTTACACTGAGGACAGAGATTGCAACAGAGCTTGTGTTAGGTTAGTTGAATATGTTTGAATTGCTAGTTTTTGTTTCTTTGACTCCTCACCATACAACAAGTACAGAAAAACAATCTTTACACACATTTTCTTCAACAAATCATTTGGACTTTGTGGATTCCAAAAAAGAACACCGTGTTATTTTGCACTGTCCAACTCAAAGGGCGCTGCCTTTTCATTCATTCATTTTCTGTACCGCTGATCCTCATTAGGGTCACGGGGATGCTGGAGCCTATCCCAGCTGGCTTTGGGCGAGAGGCAGGGTACACCCTGGACTGGTCGCCAGTCAATCGCAGGGCACATATAGACAAACAAACATTCACACCTATGGACAATTTTAGAGTCGCCAATTAACCTAACATGCATGTTTTTGGAATGTGGGAGGAAACCGGAGTACCCGGAGAAAACCCACACACGCACGGGGAGAACATGCAAACTCCACACAGAGATGCCCAACGGAGATTTGAACCCAGGTCTTCCAGATCTCCTGACTGTGTGGCCAATGTGCTAACCACTCAGCCACCGTGCGGCCACTGCCTTTTCATTAAATAGAAAATATTTCAGTTGAAAATAGACCGCAATTTGGGTCACTGCGCGCCGTCAAGGGTGATGGTGGGACCCGCAGCCAAACCACTTGCCTGCCCTACAACATCAGCACGTGGGTGCGCGTGTGTATGGACTTTTTATGTATTTGTATATATCCATAACAGTTCAATTGACAGGTTCTATCATCACCTTTGGCTCAGCATCGGATTTACAGTCAACAAAAGTTTGAAAAGTCAAGTGTGGCAACAAACAAGCGGACTCGAGAACAAATACTCTGTAAAGTCCGCCTCAGGAAGAAGGGCAACACGCGGGACGGTCTCTGTTGCCATCACAGTCGTCGTCAGATGCGGTCACGTAAACCATAAGGAGAAAAAATATATGAAATATTTTTAAAGTAAAGGGGGGAAAAAAATTAGAGTTTACAAATTAATAATAACAAATTATTACAGAATTGATGTACATTATCTTGAGTGTATGTAATCAAATGTAAATATTTACACATGCAAATATTTAAAATGTTGATAAATAATATACTAGTAAGAAAAATAATAGGCTTAATAATTCATGACTACTCAATAAATAGACTAATGTAAGTTTACAATATTTGTTATTATTGCAAATAAGCTGACCAAAATAGTAGAAACAGTGTAGCTGTTTACAGCAAGATAAATCAACTCCATGAATGTATATTTCATATTGCATATGAGCTTGTGCATATTGGTATTGTTTGTAAGTATTGTTAATTTTACGTATAATTATTGATTTGTGTGCATTCTGCAACCAAGCCAACCCCGCTACAGCGACACCCAGTGGCGAGGTTGATAATGCACCATCCCGTGGCATCCCATGCCAATTACAGTTCTATAGTTCCGTACCGCACGTGTACATACAGTAGTATTCGTGGTAAAATTACATAAGGTAAGAGTCACATGTGCACAAATGTGCTGTGACTGAGGCAGAAAATACAGCTGTGTGAAAAAGTGGTTTGGTTTTTTTGGCCTGTTTGTCACACTTGAATGTTTCAAGTCATCAAACATTCTTATGGTGGAGTCATAGGCCTGTAGTTCTTTGGATATTGCTGGAGGGTCTTTTGTGACCTCTTGGATGAGCTGTTGGTGTGCCAAGTCATTTTTTAAAAATGCATGATTTTATATTGTTTCATATTGCCCGAGTCTGCTTATTGTTATATTTTAAAAATGCTTTAAAATAGTATGTTTTTTTTTTTTTTTTTTTTGTTTTTTTTTTTTTTTTTTTTTTAAAATTTTTTTAAATTTTTTTTTTTTTTTTTTTTTTTTTTTTTTGGGGGGGGGGTGTTGTTTGTTTTTCACTACTACATTTTTGGGGCGGGGTTGCAATAAAATAATGAATAAAAATTAAAAAATTCAATTTTGTGAAACATATGATTTAACAATAATATAATCAACTGCAGTAATTTTATAGTTATTCAAAGGAGGGATTCATATGAATTGAATAGAAAAGAAATAGAAATTTGAATAAACATCTTTAAAAAAATACACGAAATGATATCATTTTAATCCAAAAAATAAATCATATATGTTACATACGATACTTATACTATCTGAGTGTTAGACATGCGTGTGAGAGCGATGTTAGCCTTTAAAATGAGCTGACTCGGCTGACCTTTGCAGCAAACACACTCAGCATAAACAAGGTTGGCGGGAATTTAAGGGGAGAAAAAAATGGGAATTGGAAAGGAAGGAAAACAGAAGAAACGTGGTCTTCATCTTGTTTTTGTCTTGTCTTGGCCCCCCCTCACCCCGCAATCTTCTCATATTGAAAACATTGGGGGGTGTCATGGCGACACCTGACGGCCAGATGTCCTCTCGCTAGGTCGCCCTGCTGCATCCCGGACCGCATCCAGGCCACACTTTTGGATTCAAATCAGTGTCTTTTATTCCTAACGCCTTCATTTATTTATTTTCATTATTCTTTACTCAAATGATCCGCTACATGTTTTTAATTATACATCCGCTCATTTCTTATTTATTTTCTTATTATTTTGAATAAATAATTATCATTCATTCATTCATTTTCTGTACCGCTTATCCTCATTAGGGTCACGGGGATGCTGGAGCCTATCCCAGCTGGCTTTGGGCGAGAGGCGGGGTACACCCTGGACTGGTCGCCAGTCAATCGCAGGGCACATA
>QODF01000094.1:427078-639886 GCA_024372805.1 Oostethus manadensis | reverse complement strand
ATATATATATATATATATATATATATATAATATTTAACATTAATCAAATATTGTGGTGTTGTAATATCAATATATTATATACAGTATTATAAATTATTATTATTAAAGTTTTCTGTAAGTAATGATTATACATACATAACAATAATTATATAGTAATATATAAATTATTGTATCAATATATATGAATATATATCACATTATAATTCTATATATTCACTCATTTTCTATGCCGCTTACACTAATTAGGGCGCAGGTATGCTGGAGCCTATCCCAGCTGACTTCTGGATTAGAGGCGGGGCACACCTTGGACTGGTCGCCAACCAATCGCAGGACAGACAAACAAACATGCACACTCACATTCACACTTTAATGGACAATTTAGAGTCGCCAATTAACCAAACATGCATGTTTATGGAATGTGGGAGGAAACCGGAGTACCCGGAGAAAACCCACACACGCACGGGGAGAACATGCAAACTCCACACAGACATGACCAATGGAGATTCGAACCTCCTGAACCTCCTGACTGTGGGGCCAGTGTGCTACCCATTCAGACACCGTGCGACATAATTCTATATATGTACACATTGTTTTTAGTGTATAATATCACAGAGTATAAATTTTTAATGAAATATTATACACATTATCATATCAGTTTCACCTGTAATACTTATTTTGCGTTACTTTATTATTTAAAATAATTAAGTAAAATATTATTTAATGCATTATTACCAGTAGTAGCAATATTACATAATTCGTATGTATACTCATTTTAATAATGCATTTTGTTTTCTATTATTTCATTTGCCCTTAGAGGTTGAGTGCCATCTAGCGGTCAGCTGTGGTACGACCGCCAAAAGCCATCAGTTTTACTTCATGTGTAACAAAAAAATCCACTTTTTCTTATTTAAAAAATGTTTTTTTCCAATTCTGTACAATAGAAACATCCAGTAGTACCAGTATCACCAACATTGCTTTTGAAGAAAAAACAAACCATCAATAAATAAGCAACAGTCCAAAGCAAGTCAGGTTTGGAATATTTCCAGTCCGATAAATGTCTTGTGTTGATTTGTGTAGTGAGAACGTGATTAAAGCGTGATTGAGAGAACACTTTGTGTTGACTCGTGAATGGAAGACGGAACGAGTGCAGCACATTGCTTTTAAAGTGGAAATGTTAAAAAAAAAAAAGTCTCTTTTTTTTGCCTGACTGCACTCGGCTGCTTAATGACCTCAGAAATGTGGAAAAGCTGCATCACAAATGCGGGTGCAAGGACAAGATGGCACCTGAGTCCTCCAGTCTTTTTAAGGCTTCCGCTTCATGATTGAGGTCATGATGAGAGTGCTGGAAATATGGGAAAAAAACAACAAAAAGTCACGTGTGTGTGTGTGTGTGTCCCTTTAAGAGCCGCCTGTGCTTACCTTCATGGACTTCATGGTGTCGTAGCCGTAGTAATGGATGGGGAGCTTGGTGTTCTTGGAGTTTGGGTAGCCAAAGCCTGCTATGTGCACCACGTCGCAGTAGTTGAGGGCAACGAAGATGGCGAGGATGCCCGTGGTGGGATGCACCGGGATCTGGTGGACAAAAAGAAGTGGCATCTGTAAAGCTGAAGTTCAGGGTAGGGCTTTGTTAGTAGAGAATTATTTTGCATCTGTCATTAGCGTTAGCGTCTACATTCCAGGGGCACGCCACACTGATACAGCGTGATACGAAACCAAAACACCGATCGTAATTCACTATCTCTCCTCTGGACATGTCCCAACCATCTCAGTCTGGCCTCTCTGACTTTATCTCCAAAACCTCTAACATGTGCTGTCCCTCTGATGTGCTCATTCCTGATCCTGTCCATCCTGGTCACACCCAAAGAGAACCTCAGCATCTTCATCTCTGCTACCTCCAGCTCTGCCTCCTGTCTTTTCCTCAGCGGCACTGTCTCCAAACCAAACATCATTGCTGGTCTCACCGCAGTTTTTTCAAAGCACAAACTGGCGAGGGATTATATGATTATATAATTTACATTATAGCATCCATAAAGCATCCAGGGACGGGCATTACGGGAAAAAATGTAATCCAATGCACTTCACGTTGTGTGGAGGTGAACGCCTCATTGTGGTCGTGCGGTGCAGTACCGTACTGTGCCATTAGATGGCAATAAAAGCCAGCAAAGACTGAGAGGTCCTCCTGGTACTTTCCTCACTTGCACATGTTTACACTTCTGATTATGACTGCTGCATTGCTTTGATTTTTTCTTGATTTTCATGCAGTTGAAAAGAGAACAGTAAAGCCCAGATGCAGGGCATACATATTGGGTGTTTTTCCCTCACACAAACTATACATGTTGACGTTGTCAATGTAAACATTGAGATCACCTCAACTGTCCCACAGGGCAGCCACGTGTGTCGGCTGAACGCAGCACACAACACCACAAGGCAATCGTGTCCCTCGTATAGATAATGTCGTCATGGGCGCAACTCCTTATCATTCCAATCTCCGGGTGTGTGCGCGGGTGGGCTTATAAAAAGTCATGTGTGTTTTGACATGAAACGTACCGCACTAGCATTGTCAGAAGACAGGCGACCTTGTGTTGAAGCGACTAAGAGGCGCTTCAAACACCGTCCGTGCTCATGAATCCATCGCGATACAACGTGCGAGCTGATCTCGGCGCCCGATGAGGAAGTAGAAGGAGCGAGCGGCGACTTTAAGACCTTGTGGACGTCTAATGAAACCGCAAGTTTGTTACAAAAATGTGTACTTGGCAGCACTTTTATCACAAATAGATCAATTTAGAAAGACAAGAGTAAAGGGGCTGGGACATTTGGAAACCAACAAAAAAAATGAATGTGGCACAAAAAACCCTCAAATTGTGCAAAAGCAGAGTGTGACGATGGCCATAGCACCTGAAACAGAACTTACAGCGACATAGCAGTAGCCTAGTGACCAAAGTGGTACATGGGTCTGTCCTGGCTGCTCAGTACAATATGGCCAAGTCCACTCCTTAAACTGGCTTATGCAATTTATGTTATGGGGTCTTGGCTGGTCAGTACAATACGTCAACATCAACAATAAGTCTTTTTTTAAATGTTCCTTAAAACATAGACAGTTAATACCTGTTTTAAAATGGCAACAATTTGTGTCTCACCACAATAGACGTACACAAAAATACAGTAGTTACTAAGGAACTAATGAATAGTGGTTAGGGTTAGGTAGGTTCGTTTGTCTCTCATTAAATGAGCCCAATCATGCTTTTCCACTTTTCTGACCTATAAATGTTACAATGTGGTCAGATAATGAAGTTTGGCCGTTTGGAAGTGAGCCCTGAAAGCAGTTTTGGATGGCTCTGCACGCCTCGTTTCCCTGAGATTTTTTTAACACAGAGTTCCACTGACATCACAAAACCCGGGATACCTTATATGGGCAAGGGTGAGCAATGGCTCCAAGAAAATGTTTGTTCAGGTGTGAGGGAAACTATAAAATTATTTTCAGCCCACCCCACCCTTATCCTAATCCACCAAACACAACCACCCAAAATTATCCATCCATCCGTTTTCTATACCGCTGATCCTCATTAAGGTCGCGGGTATGCTGGAGCCTATCCCAGCTGACTTCGGGCGGAGGCGGGGTACACCCTGGACTGGTTGCCAGCCAATCGCAGGGCAGACAACCATTCACACTCGAATTCATAGCTATGGACAATTTAGAGACGCCAATTAACCTAACATGCATGTTTTTGGAATGTGGGAGGAAACGGGAGTACCCGGAGAAAACCCACACACGCACGCACGCACGGGGAGAACATGCAAACTCCACACAGAGATAACAAATTATATTTGTATTTATTACTAAAACTAGAATAAAATGTTTGTTGCTTTCGTCGATTACAACCATCTTCACCCCAAGAAAAACTATCACATATAAAAAAGACAAAAATGCAACTTTGGGTAGTGACCGAAAGGACAAGATCGCGGGTACAAGCGGCCGAAATGAGTTTTCTCCGCAGGGTGGCTGGGCTCTCCCTTAGAGAGAGGGGGAGAAGCACTGTCATCCGGGAGAGACTCGGAGTAGAACCGCTGCTCCTCCGCATTGAGAGGAGTCAGATGAGATGGCTCGGGCATCTGATTAGGATGCCTCCCGAACGCCTTCCTGGGGAGGTGTTCAGGGCACGTCCAACCGGTAGGAGGCCTCAGGGAAGACCCAGGACACGTTAGAGAGACTGTGTCTCTCAGCTGGCCTGGGAACGCCTCGGCATCCGTTGGGAAGAGCTGGAATAAGTGGCCGGGGAGAGGGACTTCTGGACTTCCCTGCTTAGGTTGCTGCCCCCGCGACCCGACCGATAGGCGGAAGAAAATGGATGGATGGATTTCTCAGATGAACAAAGTGTCTGTCTATATTGAATCCTATACTGTGGAAATTCATTTAACACGGTCAGGTCAGGAGCCAATTAACCGCTATAAAGGAGCGATGACTGTAATATGGAATTTTATGTGTGTCTGAAATTCATGGAATTTCCTTGGAACTTGGCAGATTTTCTCAATTAGTTCAGAATTTTGCACAAGCCAGTTTTAGACAGCAAATTAGATATTAGAAACGACATTTTATTCTTGGTTGGGCCAGTTTTTGATGCCAGTGGATGACCAGGTATCTCCGAACTTTTGACTGGCTCAGCAGAGCCACCTGCTGCGTTAATCTTTTATTTACTGAGAAATTAAGGAAGGAATTGTGCTTTAAAAAAAAAGAAAAAGTCAAATGTGCTGGATTCTCCATTAGCTCATGCACCCCACAAGTAGTTTTTGTGTAACCCGGCCATGGCGGAGGTAATTAAACTTTATGAAGCTTAAAACCGGTCAGCACCTCAAATGTTCGTGAAAAATAAATGTCTGCGCCGAGGTCCTCTTAATGCGCCGGCCACTTGTTTGGGCTCACTGCCTCCCGTTCTTTGGCAAAAAGGGGCTCTGGCAAGCCTGACCAGGCAGAACCGCAACAAATCTCAGCTCCACTGAGCACACAAGCGCCCAGGAGCGGGGCGAGGTCATTGACGGGGAGAGAAAGTGTTTCAAAGTCCAGGCTCGTAAGCAACCGAGCGCGAGAGGGAAGTGGTCCAAGTTTCAAGTGAAAACAGATCAATGGCTTGGTGCAAAAATGCCCCGCGTCATGTTTTCTCCTTGTCACCACCGAGAGCGCTTCAGCGTTTCCTAAGTGACTTCTTAGTTTCCAGCCTTTCGCAATACCAGTAAGCCGGCCCTTCTTTCGCAACAAAAAAATGGCTGAAATGGAAACAGCGCTCTGGTAAATATTTCCCAAGAGGTTCCCAGCGGTGGCCTTGAAGACACGAGAGGCTTTATCTTGTAATGATATGACAAGCAGAACCGCATCTTCCTCATAACCCACCCCCCCCCAAAAAAAACTATTAAGCAAGTGGTGTGTTTATGGGTCAAGGAGTCACGGCTGCGCGGTGAATGCTCCAGCCAGCCTTGTTAGCATGTGAGTGGGAGGCCAAAGTGGGGGAGAGAATGGGAACAAACAACACAAATGATTCCCAGCGGGAGAAACCGCGCTCACAAATTCCAGACGGTCACAGTTAATTGGAGCCATGGTTTCACCCATACACCCCCAACCCGCCCGCAGCCGTCCGTCGATTGTCCACGTAAAAGACACGGTGGTGCCCTCTCACCTGTTTGCTGTTGGGGTTCATGGGGATCCGCAGCAGCTTCTCCGCCGTCTGGTGCAGAAAGTGCGGGTCCAGCACTCGGATTTGACCGACGTCACCCAGCCAGATTTGGGGAGGGGGCTTCCAGAAGCCTTTCCTGACCTAGGGGTGCGTAACATAAACAGACGGAGAGATAAGTCCACCAGGAAGGAGCGCTGAAAGAAAGCCATTTGCAGTAACTCCCTCATGGCTAGCGACGTATCCGTGTGCATAATTAGCGGGTAATGACCCTGCAACTGTGAGAGCGGGCCAGAGGTCCGCATGGGTCCATCATGTACACATTTGCATTCCAAGGAAAACTGGCAGTCCTGTACCCTCTTCTCACTGTAGAGGATCTCCTTCAGCCACCGCAGATCTTGTTGCTTGAAAGGTACCAAGACCATCAGGGTGCCGGGCTCATTGTTCAAACCTGGATTGTAGGAGGCCGACTCAGGGTAGAAGAACCTCATGGTGGTCTTGTTGCCGACATCTTCCTCGTAGCCCCTCACGGGAGAGTCGTTCAACCTGGGGCAGGGTGTTGGAGGAATAGTCATGTGGTCAGGTTAATGCTGACGGACCCCCCCATAGTTTCCTTTACTAGAACCAAGTTTCTGGATACATGATTGGATTGGATATGCGTATATCCTTCAAACCAGAGGTGAGGACGTGAGTCACGCAAATTCAGACTTGACTTTGGGGTGACTTAACAATATCAGCAAACACCTGCAACTCAACTTATTTAAGGTCAAAGTATTCTCGTTTCAGCCCCTCATCCGCACGGAAACGGGATTTTTGGAAAACTTGCTTCTAGGGTGGAAAAATCTGCAGACAGCTCTGCGTGAGAATGCTGACGTCACCGACCCGCCGCCACGTGATTGGAAGGGAGCTTTTGACGACAAGGCAACGTGATATCCGAGTATTTCGACTGACATGACTCACTCCCGTCGACAATCTCCTGACATCGTCTCGTCTTTTACTCCCAAAACGACGCACGTCGGTAAGTCTTGACGCTCCTTGGAAAGTGGAAGACGACAGACTTATGCGCGCGTGTTCTGTGTTTTTCTATGGCTTGCTGTGTCAGGTGGTTCCATCCGCATGTCTGCTCACAGCGCCACACGTAGGTGCGCCTCGTGTATTACGTCGTTTTCACTCTGGTTCCCGTCTAGATGCAAGTAATCCGGCACAGCGTGGACGGGACTTTGTTTTTCCACCAGACTAAATCCTGAATGCACTCTTGCTCTACGACAAAATCTTTTTCATACTGGTCTTATTTCATTTAAAAGATAAAGCAATTCAAATGGATTCTTTGTATTTGTCCTTTTTTTTGTGACAAACTAAACAGCGCAAGGACTCAGCAGTGCCAAGCCTACAACTTCAAATTTAATGTGACTTGATTGGATTTGACTCGGACCGGGATGTCTTTACTTGAGACTTGTTTTAAGACTTCATTTAGACTGGCAAAACAGGGACTTGCTCCTAAACAACCATACCACAACATACACCACACAAAAAAGGCTGTTTTATATCAAAATAACAATTTATGTATGGGTTGGAACACCAGGAGCTCCATGCTCTTTCACTTCCTCCTTCCTGTCGGGGATGTTTTTTACATGCACGTGATCTCTGCCAACTCTTCTCGAATGCTCTTCTGCCACTTTGTGGCCGTTTTTATCCGGAAAGATAAGCGGGCCACACCCTGGACTGGTCGCCCGTCAATCGCAGGGCACATATAGACAAACCAAGACATACAAACATTCACACTCACATTTATACCGATGGACAATTTAGAGTTGCCAATTAACCTAACATGCATGTTTTTAGAATGTGGGAGGAAACCGGAGTACCCGGAGAAAACCCACACACGCACGGCGAGAACATGCAAACTCCACACAGAGATGCCCAGCGGATATTCGAACCCTGAACCTCCTGACTGTGAGGGCAATGTGCTACCTACTCAGCCATTTGTTTAGTTATTATTAACATTTGGTGTCAGAAGTGGGATCGTCGCCTCTAGTCTGAGGGCACAGCAGAAAAGATATGGGACCTAAGAAGAAGCCAGAAGGAACTCTTGATGAAGGTGCTGCAGGTGGGGAGCCGGCAGCTGCCCAGTCCAAAGAAGAGTTGTCTGGTATGGATTTGACCTCCATTATGTGCATGCTTCAGAAATGTCTGCAGTCTCAGACCGACCTGAGTAATCAATGGAACCGGGAGGCGGAGAGGCAGCATGAACAATGGAGGCAGATGCAGTTGCAGGTCAATCAGCTTAGTGAAGTGTCAAGTCTAAGTGGTGCGTCTCAACCTCACACCAGTCCCCCTCCACAGCAACAGGCCGAACAGGTACCAGTGTCCCCCACACTACGGGAACACACAGTTAGAGGCTGGGCACAGTCAGTTATTCCCAGATTGGAAGATGGTGATGATATTGAGCAATATCTTACCACCTTTGAGCGTCTGGCTACCGCTTATCAATGGCCAGAGCCTGACTGGGCGGTAAGACTGATCCCATACTTGACTGGTAAGGCCCGTGCAGCATATGTGGCCATGGCTTTTGAAGACTCATGTGACTACAAATGTGTGAGGGAAGCCATTTTGACAAAATATGAAATCAATGAAGATGTGCATCATCAGCGATTCCGTGGGCCTGACCTACACCCTGGAGAGACACCGCGGGAGTTCTACAATCGCCTTAAACACTTGTACCAAAAATGGATGCAGCCAGAGAAATAAACAAAGGAACAAGTGGGAGAAGTCCTTATTTTGGAACAGTTTTACCGTTCTTTGTCACCAGAGCTGAAAGTCTGGGTTAAGGAGCGCAACCCAGCTTCTGGATGGGAAGCGTCGGAGTTGGTGGAGAACTTTCTCTCTGCCAGACGAGGGCCTAAGACCATCAGATTTGACCACCACTCCAAGGGCAGCCTCATGCAGGGTAAGTCTGTGGGCTCTGGTATGGGTGGTGGTCCAGTTCAGGTGTTGGGGAAAGTTACTGCTAGGGAGAAAAATGGTAATATTGACAAAGTTAAATTTCCCACAACGGTTCTAGTTTGTTTTGCCTGTGGTCAGGAAGGGCACAAAAAGCCCGATTGCCCTATTAGAAAAGCCAAATCTGCTTATTTGTGTAATGCTCCTCGACCAGGAAGGGAGGAGGTCCGGGGAGAAGAGCAGGAGAAAGCATTCCAGGATCTCAAAGAAGCCTTGTGTCAGGAGCCTATTCTTCAGAGCCCGGACTTCAGCCTGCCATTCACAGTCCAGACTGATGCCTCGCACCGAGGAATTGGAGGGGTTCTTCTGCAAGGGGAAGGCGAGGACAAGAAGCCAGTCGCCTTTGTGAGTAGGAAGCTGTTCCCACGAGAGACCCGCTACTCTATTGTGGAGCTGGAGTGTTTAGCCATCAAGTGGGTGATTGACTCCTTCAAGTACTATCTTTTGGGGAGGGAGATCTTCCTGGAAACAGACCACCGAGCATTGCAGTGGCTGGAGACCATGAAAGACACGAACAGTCGCATCACCAGGTGGTTTTTGTCCCTCCAACCATATAAGTTCAACATCTGCTATGTGCCTGGGAAGCAGAACACCGTAGCGGACTTCCTGTCCCGCAGGACGCAGGACCTTCCGAAGGGGGAGGAAATGTGAGGAAGGTGCCAACCCTCCCTCACTGATCAGGTGTACACTTCCATTTTCATTCCTGTTTTGTATATTTCATATTTAGTATTTAACGTTTAATTCTATAGATTTGCATGTATTTCATAATTATGCTCTGTGTTAACTGCTAAAGATTGGATCCTTATTTAGTTAGTTTTCACACAGAAATAATTGGTTTCCTGGTTTCTCATCAATTTCTCTATTCATTGAGGTGATTGGCTGGGGCACTGACATGGAGACGCGCCCATGTGAGTGCAGCCCAGGTGCAGAACATTGCACCTGAGGAGACTGTTCCAAGTGGCACACGAGGGAGGGGAGAATTTAGTTGGCAAGCATGTGGAATGTAAACATGGTGTTTTAATGGGTAGCAAACATAGGAAATGAGAAGAATTGTAATTGTAAATATATGTGTGTTGGTATAGGTAAATGTATTTTTGTAATTGAATAATAATGAATTGTGTGCACCATCTCCACCCCCGGATTTGGGTCATTGGTGCTGGCTCCACTATTAGAGGGGGAATTATGAGGGGGTTAGTAAAAAAAAAATTAAAATGGTGGAATGGGAAGGTGAAACTCTGTCACGCTGTTCTGTGAATAAAATGCAAATCGTGCCACTTCAAGATTCTGCTGTGTTTGTTCAGCTCCTCAGACATGCTGGTCATCCTGGGCTGGTAAGAGGCCTTTTTAACAACTAAAATCTTACGATTGTTATTACTTACTGTAATTTTACAGGGAGTGTATTTCAATTACTAGTCTGTTCAACTTGCATGTCACAAAATTCCACCCAAAAATGTGTATGTTGTCCCTTTTTCAAGTGCCAGTTTGGACATCAGACGGTGTATACACGATAACAATATCCCACCCTACCTGAAGGTATCAACGAGTCTTTTGATGACACAACAAGTTAAATGTTGCTAGTCTCTTGCATGGCTTGCAAGGAATCCTTACCCTTCCCTTCCCAGGGAAGACGAGTAGAAGGCCGTGTTGACTAGGGGGTGGGGGAGAAAAATGCATTGTCGCCACGCCAACGAGCTGGCCGTTTGAAAGAGGCTTAAAGCAACTCGGCGTGTCCATTCCAAAGGCCGTAAAGTCCGATTTGAACTGGCACTTGTAACGCCTGACGACACAAAAGGTTTTGTCTGAGTTCTTCCATTGGGGAGGACTTACTTTCCTCTTAGCGAAATCTTGCTAATTACAGCGAGGAGATGAGGTTTTGAGTCTCCGCTGTTATGAGATTACTGAGAGATTACTTTTTTCGGTACTATTTGATACGGCAGAAATGATTGTGTGGGATTAGAGGAACATGATCAGGAGAAAGGCTGCTTACCGAATGACCACATCATATTTGTTAATGACGCCTCCCAAGGACGTGTTTTTAATGGCGAAGCCGTTGCCTATGATGACACAGGTTCTGCATTCCAGGCTGAAAAACACAAGTGAAACCACACAGGCATCCGTTATGATGAAACCTGAGACAAAAAAAACGAAGTGAAGGTTTCATGTTAAAGGAGGACACCACCATGGGGCCACTTTGTTAAGCAACATGTGGATATGCTATGAAATTATACATATTTCATTAAAAAACGCATCACAGCTTTGTGATACAGGTGAAAACCAGTATTACTGATATCAACCTTGCTCGTTGCCCTCAGTTTTTTCAAATATTTCAAGTAGGGACTTGTTTGGAAGACAAGCTAGCATACATGAAATACATGTATCAAAGTTTATTATCCCCATTATAAAAATGTTCAATGGCTTATTGACCCACCCATGCCCTTGCAAAGACGCTTTGCTGGACTTTTGTTAAGCAACCAAACTTTGGTGCTTTCTAACACGCTAACAAGTGCTGTCCGAATCATAACAGAGCAAGCAACACAGTGCTCATTTACTTCACTTACTTGTCTACGCTGGCCGGCACCTGATAATTTGTTACTGCTAGAATTTTCAGCAGCTGCAGCTCTGGGAGTGAAGGAGAGAGTTGGTGATCGGTCGTGATTACAGCACAGGAATACACAATGAGGGAGGAGGGAAGATCAACGCACCGCTGCCTTTTATGCCGTAAGGCAGCGCCAACTCTGACATGTGTTCCCGCCAGAAGAAATCATCCAGTTTTAGAAAGAGCTGCGTCTGTCTGCTAATGCTGCGTGAGAAATGACAGAACAGATATTAAACACTGCATTCTTTATATAGTCAACACTCGGCTTATTGCCCCAATTAGTAATGAGATGAAAATAACAGTTATAAAACTCTGTCTTTGTTCATAAAAAGTTATTCCTCTCACATATTGTTCAAAAATCCATCGAAATTCATGCCAGAAATTACTGTGTACATTACAATTGCTGTGTACATGCAATTTTTAGTGTGGCGTGTCCTGCTGCACTGCGAGTACGTGAAAATGATGACACTTTATTTTTCTCCCCGGACTTTTTGATTATCAAAAAAATGTAAATGACGACCCTGTTCACTCTTTAAACAAATGTCACAGCCTAAGTTATGATATGCTTTGTAGTGCGGTTGTCCTTGACAACTGACATTGTCAGAGTGTCAATCCCAGCTTCTGTCATGACTCAATGTGAACGCAATGGGAACCAAAGGCACCATTTCTTGCTATGAAATCTGCTCTAACTTCTTTAATACTTGGGGTCGAGAAGTGTTGTAAACAGGTTTTCTATGGTGTAACTACGACATGATTCCAATTATGAATAAGGAATCCTACTTTGCCGACATTTGCTTAGAACCAGTTAACTGTGATAAACGAGGGATTACTGTATGCTGATGCCAAGCCGTCCCAAACGTGCTAAATGGGTCCAGTGAGTATGCTGGCCGAGCGAGAATTGGGATGTTTATCATGCTGCAACATGAGGTGAGGCTGGTGGATGCGAGTCGAGTGGCCCGTGGTGGCTGTGCGCCTACGGTATAACCAGGCGTATGTTATGACGAATATGGTATTGGAGGAAAATGGTGGTCACACCAGATACTGACTGGTTTTTGGGCTCCCTCGTTAAAAAGCACATTTCAGAGTGGCCTTTTGTTGTCGCCAACCTAAGGCACACCTGTGCAACAATCATCTCTGAGGTGGATAGATCATGAATTACAAACTAAGACATACGTTTTAGATGTTTGTGTTCAGCGCATGAAAAAAGTGTTTATATTTTTGTCAAGCGCACTTTACGGATGAACGAGGAACGAAAGCACACAATAGACAATACAAGCTAGTGAGACCGTGACGCTTGCAATAAATCCTGAACATCTCAAACTTTAAAGCTCCTGTTTCTGGTATCTATTATGCAGGTTAAAAAAACAGGCAAAAGAACCCGTTTCCATTTCCTTTATGCCATTTGAATGCTTTGAAATCCTCTGGTTGCCATTAGCGAAAGGAAAATGAAGCGCTAAACATTCAAAAAGGCCCCAAAGGTGGCTGGTTGTTTTAGGTGTGAAACTGTTCTGTCCGTCCGTGTGGACTGGCGGTATACTCCCGCTGTTTATGACCTTACCGTCTTACCGTTTCTTGCAGACATTTACTAGCCTCATGTGCTGGCCAGCACGCCACGGTAGGTGGAGATAGCTCTCGGGGGATGAGTTTAATTAGGCGAAATGTCACTGTTGACTGCCTGCAGGGCCATTCTGAGATGGTGAAGGCATTTCACGAGAAACGGTGCATTTTGCGCACATAATGGCTACAAGGAATCTGCAAGTATTAAACGGTGAAAGGGCAGATGTGGAGAATAAAAAAACAGAGTGGTCTTGAACATTCTGTGATAGAGCACAGATGGAAAATAAAAGAACTTAGTTCTTTGGGTAGCGAGTGACCAAAACATTGTGGTTTGCTTTTGGTCATGGGACCAAAGGCTATGCTGTAAAGAACATATTCATAAATAAGGATTTGATTGGGCAGCTATTGTGACAAATTACGTGACATAGCTCAAATATTCCAAACCAACATATCGTTTACTGTAGAGATGTCTTAGCAGAGTGGACTATTCCACAAGTCTGAAAATGTCATTGGATCAGGACTGTACCATTTTGACTCCATGGGGGGTGTACACGGCTACATTTTCACATAGAATGTATTTGTTTTTGTTATAAATAGCCTCTTATAATAGATATCCAGCCTCATTTGTGTTAATGGGGAACTGAAAATGAGGTTTGTTTTTAAATGGCAGCTCAAAGTACCCAGCCTTCCTGGAGTCTATCACCCAGCTGGTGATGCCATAATTCTACTGGGAGATTTCAACACCCATGTGGGCACTGACTGAGTGACTTGGTGGGGCGCGATTGTGAGGAACGGCCTCTCCAACCTGAACCCGTGCGTTGTGATGTTATTAGACTTCAGACATCAGGTGCTGCTGTCAAGCTGAAAAAGGAGTCCTATCAAGCATGGAGGACATCCTGAGGCAGCTGGCAGGTACCATCAGGCCGAACTGTGGTCGAGGTAAAAACTCAGGTGTGGGAGGCTGTCGGTGAGGCCACGAAGCACGACTTTCGGTCAGGCCATGAAGAGGTTCTGGCAAACCTTCCAGTGCCTCAGAAAGTGAAATCTGTGTCTGATCCACACGGTTTACAGTCGACTGAGAATATACTCAGGTGGTGGAAGGAATACTTTTGAGACCCTTCACAATCCCGGTGACATACTTTCAATAGAGAAGGCAGTGTCACGAACGCAGACACTTCCATCAACGTGGCTGAGGTATCTGGTGGAGTCAAAACACTACCCAGTGGCAAAGCTCCAGGGGTGTTACCAATTCTGTTCATTATTTTCATGGCCTCATCGGGCGTGACCTTCAGCATTTACTAGGACACGCTGGAGGGATTATGTCTCACAGCTGGTCTGGAAGCGCCTTGGTGTCCTCCCAGTGGAACTGGAAGAAATGGCTGGGGACTAGAAAGTCTGGACTTCCCCATGCAGAGACTGCTGCGGATGCGGATAGGCCGGGTAAAATGGAAGGATGGATGGGTGTGTGAAGACCTATACGCAAGATGGCAGCACATACACACAGCAAAGCCCAGCATCTCGTCCCAGAATTGCAGTTTAGGAGTTATTATTTTGCTCGTAACGGGTCTGGTTTAACGTCTTACACTGCACAAGAGCTTTTGGATATTGGATTTTGTAGTGGCAACGTTTTTATCACCGGTCTTTGACTCGTCTGGCAGAGTACCGTGGTCTAGACACACACACACACCCTTGCCTGTCAAGAACGTCAACAAAGTCGAGGAAGGAGCAAAGAAACATAGGCCAACACCGCACACTCTGCTTATCGAGCATTTCCCATAGCATGAGACTTTTTCACCAAAACATGACTAAACAGCGGAGTACCGGACATTGCTATTGAGCTCCCCTCACACTCACACTTGGGGCTGACAGGACAGTGGGCGAAACCGGCAAGACCAAAGGTGGAGGACTGTGCATGAATGTGAACCGCTTTCTGCGTCACTAAATGAATGAAAATTAAAGTAACAGTACGTCATGTTTATTTGTTTACCTCTATTTGTTGACTCTAGTGGTAAGAAGGATGAAGAGGGTAAAGGCAAAGCAGAGGACGAAATGGTGGAAGCTGAAAAAGGAGGAGTGTTGCATGACTTTTAGGAAGGAGTTGACAAAGGCTATGGGTGGCCAGGAAGTACTTCCAGATGACTGGACAACTACAGCTACTGTGATCAGGGAGACAGGTAGGAGAGTACTTGGTGTGTCATCTGGAAGGAAAGTAGATAAGGAGACTTGGTAGTGGAATGAGGAGGTGCAGGAGTGTATACAGAGTAANGCTCTGTGTTAACTGCTAAAGATTGGATCCTTATTTAGTTAGTTTTCACACAGAAATAATTGGTTTCCTGGTTTCTCATCAATTTCTCTATTCATTGAGGTGATTGGCTGGGGCACTGACATGGAGACGCGCCCATGTGAGTGCAGCCCAGGTGCAGAACATTGCACCTGAGGAGACTGTTCCAAGTGGCACACGAGGGAGGGGAGAATTTAGTTGGCAAGCATGTGGAATGTAAACATGGTGTTTTAATGGGTAGCAAACATAGGAAATGAGAAGAATTGTAATTGTAAATATATGTGTGTTGGTATAGGTAAATGTATTTTTGTAATTGAATAATAATGAATTGTGTGCACCATCTCCACCCCCGGATTTGGGTCATTGGTGCTGGCTCCACTATTAGAGGGGGAATTATGAGGGGGTTAGTAAAAAAAAAATTAAAATGGTGGAATGGGAAGGTGAAACTCTGTCACGCTGTTCTGTGAATAAAATGCAAATCGTGCCACTTCAAGATTCTGCTGTGTTTGTTCAGCTCCTCAGACATGCTGGTCATCCTGGGCTGGTAAGAGGCCTTTTTAACAACTAAAATCTTACGATTGTTATTACTTACTGTAATTTTACAGGGAGTGTATTTCAATTACTAGTCTGTTCAACTTGCATGTCACAAAATTCCACCCAAAAATGTGTATGTTGTCCCTTTTTCAAGTGCCAGTTTGGACATCAGACGGTGTATACACGATAACAATATCCCACCCTACCTGAAGGTATCAACGAGTCTTTTGATGACACAACAAGTTAAATGTTGCTAGTCTCTTGCATGGCTTGCAAGGAATCCTTACCCTTCCCTTCCCAGGGAAGACGAGTAGAAGGCCGTGTTGACTAGGGGGTGGGGGAGAAAAATGCATTGTCGCCACGCCAACGAGCTGGCCGTTTGAAAGAGGCTTAAAGCAACTCGGCGTGTCCATTCCAAAGGCCGTAAAGTCCGATTTGAACTGGCACTTGTAACGCCTGACGACACAAAAGGTTTTGTCTGAGTTCTTCCATTGGGGAGGACTTACTTTCCTCTTAGCGAAATCTTGCTAATTACAGCGAGGAGATGAGGTTTTGAGTCTCCGCTGTTATGAGATTACTGAGAGATTACTTTTTTCGGTACTATTTGATACGGCAGAAATGATTGTGTGGGATTAGAGGAACATGATCAGGAGAAAGGCTGCTTACCGAATGACCACATCATATTTGTTAATGACGCCTCCCAAGGACGTGTTTTTAATGGCGAAGCCGTTGCCTATGATGACACAGGTTCTGCATTCCAGGCTGAAAAACACAAGTGAAACCACACAGGCATCCGTTATGATGAAACCTGAGACAAAAAAAACGAAGTGAAGGTTTCATGTTAAAGGAGGACACCACCATGGGGCCACTTTGTTAAGCAACATGTGGATATGCTATGAAATTATACATATTTCATTAAAAAACGCATCACAGCTTTGTGATACAGGTGAAAACCAGTATTACTGATATCAACCTTGCTCGTTGCCCTCAGTTTTTTCAAATATTTCAAGTAGGGACTTGTTTGGAAGACAAGCTAGCATACATGAAATACATGTATCAAAGTTTATTATCCCCATTATAAAAATGTTCAATGGCTTATTGACCCACCCATGCCCTTGCAAAGACGCTTTGCTGGACTTTTGTTAAGCAACCAAACTTTGGTGCTTTCTAACACGCTAACAAGTGCTGTCCGAATCATAACAGAGCAAGCAACACAGTGCTCATTTACTTCACTTACTTGTCTACGCTGGCCGGCACCTGATAATTTGTTACTGCTAGAATTTTCAGCAGCTGCAGCTCTGGGAGTGAAGGAGAGAGTTGGTGATCGGTCGTGATTACAGCACAGGAATACACAATGAGGGAGGAGGGAAGATCAACGCACCGCTGCCTTTTATGCCGTAAGGCAGCGCCAACTCTGACATGTGTTCCCGCCAGAAGAAATCATCCAGTTTTAGAAAGAGCTGCGTCTGTCTGCTAATGCTGCGTGAGAAATGACAGAACAGATATTAAACACTGCATTCTTTATATAGTCAACACTCGGCTTATTGCCCCAATTAGTAATGAGATGAAAATAACAGTTATAAAACTCTGTCTTTGTTCATAAAAAGTTATTCCTCTCACATATTGTTCAAAAATCCATCGAAATTCATGCCAGAAATTACTGTGTACATTACAATTGCTGTGTACATGCAATTTTTAGTGTGGCGTGTCCTGCTGCACTGCGAGTACGTGAAAATGATGACACTTTATTTTTCTCCCCGGACTTTTTGATTATCAAAAAAATGTAAATGACGACCCTGTTCACTCTTTAAACAAATGTCACAGCCTAAGTTATGATATGCTTTGTAGTGCGGTTGTCCTTGACAACTGACATTGTCAGAGTGTCAATCCCAGCTTCTGTCATGACTCAATGTGAACGCAATGGGAACCAAAGGCACCATTTCTTGCTATGAAATCTGCTCTAACTTCTTTAATACTTGGGGTCGAGAAGTGTTGTAAACAGGTTTTCTATGGTGTAACTACGACATGATTCCAATTATGAATAAGGAATCCTACTTTGCCGACATTTGCTTAGAACCAGTTAACTGTGATAAACGAGGGATTACTGTATGCTGATGCCAAGCCGTCCCAAACGTGCTAAATGGGTCCAGTGAGTATGCTGGCCGAGCGAGAATTGGGATGTTTATCATGCTGCAACATGAGGTGAGGCTGGTGGATGCGAGTCGAGTGGCCCGTGGTGGCTGTGCGCCTACGGTATAACCAGGCGTATGTTATGACGAATATGGTATTGGAGGAAAATGGTGGTCACACCAGATACTGACTGGTTTTTGGGCTCCCTCGTTAAAAAGCACATTTCAGAGTGGCCTTTTGTTGTCGCCAACCTAAGGCACACCTGTGCAACAATCATCTCTGAGGTGGATAGATCATGAATTACAAACTAAGACATACGTTTTAGATGTTTGTGTTCAGCGCATGAAAAAAGTGTTTATATTTTTGTCAAGCGCACTTTACGGATGAACGAGGAACGAAAGCACACAATAGACAATACAAGCTAGTGAGACCGTGACGCTTGCAATAAATCCTGAACATCTCAAACTTTAAAGCTCCTGTTTCTGGTATCTATTATGCAGGTTAAAAAAACAGGCAAAAGAACCCGTTTCCATTTCCTTTATGCCATTTGAATGCTTTGAAATCCTCTGGTTGCCATTAGCGAAAGGAAAATGAAGCGCTAAACATTCAAAAAGGCCCCAAAGGTGGCTGGTTGTTTTAGGTGTGAAACTGTTCTGTCCGTCCGTGTGGACTGGCGGTATACTCCCGCTGTTTATGACCTTACCGTCTTACCGTTTCTTGCAGACATTTACTAGCCTCATGTGCTGGCCAGCACGCCACGGTAGGTGGAGATAGCTCTCGGGGGATGAGTTTAATTAGGCGAAATGTCACTGTTGACTGCCTGCAGGGCCATTCTGAGATGGTGAAGGCATTTCACGAGAAACGGTGCATTTTGCGCACATAATGGCTACAAGGAATCTGCAAGTATTAAACGGTGAAAGGGCAGATGTGGAGAATAAAAAAACAGAGTGGTCTTGAACATTCTGTGATAGAGCACAGATGGAAAATAAAAGAACTTAGTTCTTTGGGTAGCGAGTGACCAAAACATTGTGGTTTGCTTTTGGTCATGGGACCAAAGGCTATGCTGTAAAGAACATATTCATAAATAAGGATTTGATTGGGCAGCTATTGTGACAAATTACGTGACATAGCTCAAATATTCCAAACCAACATATCGTTTACTGTAGAGATGTCTTAGCAGAGTGGACTATTCCACAAGTCTGAAAATGTCATTGGATCAGGACTGTACCATTTTGACTCCATGGGGGGTGTACACGGCTACATTTTCACATAGAATGTATTTGTTTTTGTTATAAATAGCCTCTTATAATAGATATCCAGCCTCATTTGTGTTAATGGGGAACTGAAAATGAGGTTTGTTTTTAAATGGCAGCTCAAAGTACCCAGCCTTCCTGGAGTCTATCACCCAGCTGGTGATGCCATAATTCTACTGGGAGATTTCAACACCCATGTGGGCACTGACTGAGTGACTTGGTGGGGCGCGATTGTGAGGAACGGCCTCTCCAACCTGAACCCGTGCGTTGTGATGTTATTAGACTTCAGACATCAGGTGCTGCTGTCAAGCTGAAAAAGGAGTCCTATCAAGCATGGAGGACATCCTGAGGCAGCTGGCAGGTACCATCAGGCCGAACTGTGGTCGAGGTAAAAACTCAGGTGTGGGAGGCTGTCGGTGAGGCCACGAAGCACGACTTTCGGTCAGGCCATGAAGAGGTTCTGGCAAACCTTCCAGTGCCTCAGAAAGTGAAATCTGTGTCTGATCCACACGGTTTACAGTCGACTGAGAATATACTCAGGTGGTGGAAGGAATACTTTTGAGACCCTTCACAATCCCGGTGACATACTTTCAATAGAGAAGGCAGTGTCACGAACGCAGACACTTCCATCAACGTGGCTGAGGTATCTGGTGGAGTCAAAACACTACCCAGTGGCAAAGCTCCAGGGGTGTTACCAATTCTGTTCATTATTTTCATGGCCTCATCGGGCGTGACCTTCAGCATTTACTAGGACACGCTGGAGGGATTATGTCTCACAGCTGGTCTGGAAGCGCCTTGGTGTCCTCCCAGTGGAACTGGAAGAAATGGCTGGGGACTAGAAAGTCTGGACTTCCCCATGCAGAGACTGCTGCGGATGCGGATAGGCCGGGTAAAATGGAAGGATGGATGGGTGTGTGAAGACCTATACGCAAGATGGCAGCACATACACACAGCAAAGCCCAGCATCTCGTCCCAGAATTGCAGTTTAGGAGTTATTATTTTGCTCGTAACGGGTCTGGTTTAACGTCTTACACTGCACAAGAGCTTTTGGATATTGGATTTTGTAGTGGCAACGTTTTTATCACCGGTCTTTGACTCGTCTGGCAGAGTACCGTGGTCTAGACACACACACACACCCTTGCCTGTCAAGAACGTCAACAAAGTCGAGGAAGGAGCAAAGAAACATAGGCCAACACCGCACACTCTGCTTATCGAGCATTTCCCATAGCATGAGACTTTTTCACCAAAACATGACTAAACAGCGGAGTACCGGACATTGCTATTGAGCTCCCCTCACACTCACACTTGGGGCTGACAGGACAGTGGGCGAAACCGGCAAGACCAAAGGTGGAGGACTGTGCATGAATGTGAACCGCTTTCTGCGTCACTAAATGAATGAAAATTAAAGTAACAGTACGTCATGTTTATTTGTTTACCTCTATTTGTTGACTCTAGTGGTAAGAAGGATGAAGAGGGTAAAGGCAAAGCAGAGGACGAAATGGTGGAAGCTGAAAAAGGAGGAGTGTTGCATGACTTTTAGGAAGGAGTTGACAAAGGCTATGGGTGGCCAGGAAGTACTTCCAGATGACTGGACAACTACAGCTACTGTGATCAGGGAGACAGGTAGGAGAGTACTTGGTGTGTCATCTGGAAGGAAAGTAGATAAGGAGACTTGGTGGTGGAATGAGGAGGTGCAGGAGTGTATACAGAGTAAGAGGTTAGGTAAGAAGAAGTGGGACACAGAGGACTGAAGAGAGTAGACAGGAGTACAGAGAGATGCAGCGTAAGGTGAAAGTAAAGGTGGCAAAGGCCAAACAAGGGGCTTATGATGACTTGTATGCTAGGTTGGACAGCCAGGAGGGAGAGAAAGATCTATACAGGTTGGCAAGGCAGAGGGACAGAGATGGGAAGGACGTGCATCCGGTTAGGGTGATAAAGGATAGGGATGTAAGGGTATTGACAGGTGCCAGTAGTGTTATGGGAAGATGTAAAGAGTACTTTGAAGAGTTAATGAATGAGGAAAATGAGAGAGAACAAAGAGTAGAAGAGGTGAAAGCAAAGATTAGTAAGGAAGAAGTGAGGAGGGCATTGAAGAGGATGAAGAATGGAAAGGCACTCGGTCCTGATGATATACCTGTGGAGGTATGGAAGTGTCTAGGAGACGTGGCAATAGAGTTCCTGACCGGGTTGTTTGACAAGATCTTAGATAATGAGAAGATGTCTAAGGAATGGAGAAGTGTGCTGGTGCCCATTTTTAAGAACAAGGGAGATGGGCAGAGTTGTGGCAACTACAAAGGAATAAAGCTGATGAGCCATACAATGAAGTTATGGGAAAGAGTAGGAGGATGTTGATTGAGAAGTAGAGGGAAGGTCAGAGGGAACTGCATTGTGTTTTTGTAGATCTGGAGAAAGCTTATGACAGGGTGCCCAGAGAGGAACTGTGGTATTGTATGAGGAAGTCTGGAGTGGCAGAGAAGTCTGTTAGAGCGGTGCAGGACATGTACGAGGACTGTAAGACGGTAGTGAGGTGTGCTGCAGGTGTCACAGAGGAGTTCCGAGTGAAGGTGGGACTCCATCAGGGATCAGCTCTGAGCCCCTTCTTGTTTGCTATGGTGATGGACAGGCTGACGGACGAGGTTAGGCAGGAATCTCCATGGACTATGATGTTTGCAGATGACATTGTGATATGTAGTGAGAGCAGGGAACAGGTGGAGGAGAAGCTTGAGGGGTGGAGGTTTGCCCTGGAAAGGAGAGGAATGAAGGTCAGCCGCAGCAAGACGGAGTACATGTGTGTAAATGAGAGGGACCCAAGTGAAAGAGTGAGGTTACAGGGAGAAGAGATAAAGAAAGTAGAGGATTTTAAGTAGTTAGGGTGAACAGTCCAGAGCAATGGAGAGTGTGGAAAAGAGGTGAAAAAGCGTGTGCAGGCAGGTTGGAATGGGTGGAGAAAAGTGTCGGGTGTGATGTGTGATAGAAGAGTTTTAGCTAAAATGAAAGGAAAGGTGTACAAAACTGTGGTGAGACTGGAGGTAGCAGAGATGAAAACGCTGAGGTTCTCTTTGGGTGTGACCAGGATGGACAGGATCAGGAATGAGCACATCAGAGGGACAGCACATGTTAGAGGTTTTGGGGATAAAGTCAGAGAGGCCAGACTGAGATGGTTCGGACATGTCCAGAGGAGAGATATTGAATATATTGGTAAAAGGATGCTGAGTTTTGAATTGCCAGGGTGGATGCCTAGAGGAAGACCGAAGAGGATGTTTATGGATGTAGTGAAAGAGGACATGAAGGTAGTTGGCGCAAGAGAAGAGGATACAGAAGACAGAGTTAGATGGAGGCAATTGATTCTCTGTGGCGACCCCTGAAGGGATAAGCCGAAAGGAAAAGAAGTCTATTTGTTGATGTCACTATCAGCGGTGCTCTAAAAAATCAATAAAGAAACAATATTCGACTATTCGTCAACTATGGAGAATACCTAACGAATACAATTTGACAATAAAAATCCTGAGTCAAAGACAGCTCTAGTCTGCCGGGCTGAATACATGGTTTATTTTTATATCAGCTACATTTACACCACCAGCTTAGACTTCACAAAAATCATATGCAAATATGATGCGCTGTTGTCAAACATACTGAGCTTTCCATGCTTTTCCTATTTGGCAGCATTATAGAATAACTACAGAGAAGAGTTGCATTTATAAAGTACCAAGGAATAAGCCCTGTTATTAGTGATCTCATAATATCCGCCGACTGATAAGATCAGTCCATACTCACGTGAAAAATTCAATATGGATTTATATCTATCTGCTTTTTTGCAAATAATGATATTGATGCGACGCCTTTGTGATGCTCTGGATCTGTGTATACGATCACAGCAGAGTTTTGGACTCCTCCTAATACAGTTCAACTGCACGTTTTGCAGTGGCCTTTTATTGTAGCCAACCTACAGCTCATGTAGAAATCCTGCTGCCACATCTTTGACGTGGATAGATTATGAATTGTGAATGATGAATGCTCACTAACAGATTTGTGAACAATATTTGACAGCTAGGCCTTTTGTGTAGAAATATTTTGATCTTTGAGTTCAAGTCAAGTAAAATGGCAGCAAAAAGAAAAAAAGTGTTTATATTTTTTGTAGAGTGCACAAAGAGTGTTTATTTGTGAAGTGCATCCAGTGGCATGACAGTAAAAGAAGCATCATGAGACTTTTGTCATCGGTTGATATTGGTAATGAAGCGCTGGACAACATGGGTAAAGCGAATATCGGTTAAAAGGCCAATATCGAGCATCTCTGAAGATCCTGTTAGAGGTCAAACTCCATTAAACAGCAAGCGGCATGGGCACTTATGGAAGACGGAGACAAAAAGCCAGCAATTAGCAATTTGCTTCTTTTTACAATTCCACTCATCTTACATCACCCACCGTAATAATCAAATGTTACTTTTTAGTTAAGTGAGGTTCAGTTTTTTTTTTAACAATGTGGCATTCAGCTCTAGTATTAGATATCCCCTAGACCACGGGATTCCAAAACCTTCTTTCCACCAGGCACATAGTTAATAGCATTCACGTGATATCTTGTGACTTGACGTGTTTCGATTCGTTCTTGCCGTGGGCCACAAAAAATCACCCCTTGCCCATGTGCAGGTGTACCTAATTCAATGGCGTCTGATTGTTCAGCTGAGCAAACTGGGAAAGGAAAGGGGCGGCTATAACTGTGATAACGTAAGAATGCGGTTTGATCACGCACGAGTGCAAGACATAGTACAAAACATGGGGGGAGCTAAAAATGAGATATCGGATCATATTGGTAGTGGTTTTTCTGCCACGCCGCAGTGTGTCGGGTTTAGTAGGTCCACAACCTTATTTCCAAGTTTCACCTTTGAATTTTATCGTGCAATTTGCAAGGACTATAATGTGCTGGTTCTAGAAGAAGGTGGAGAAAAGTCTTTTCTCAGTACTTATCATGTAATATCAATACAAGCGGCCAAATGAGTTTTCTCCGTAGGGTGGCTGGGCGCTCCGTTTAGAGATAAGGTGAGAAGCACGGTCATCCAGGAGAAACTGAGAAGAATGCCACTCCTACGCATTGAGAGGAGCCAGATGAGGTGGCTCGGGCATCTGGTCAGGATGCCGGGATTCACCAGTAAGAGGTAGACGAATTCACCAGAGAGAGTGAAGTCTCCAGTATGGTCCTGTGACTCGACCTCTTGTAAGAGGAAGATGAATGGATGAATATCCGTTTCAGTTTTCATCTGACCTATAGGAACGTATTACTGAAAATGAGGGTATTTATCTGTATTATCACATCTTTTGGAGGTTAAAAAATGTGCTTATGTGGGAATCTACTGTAAATGTTACTTCCTACAAACACTGTTGTTTGAAATGCATCCCATGGCATAATTACAGGACATTAGTTTGACAGAGCGAGTGCCGTTTCCTGGATTGATATTAATAATGAAGTGCTGGACAATATCAAATATCGGGAAGAAAGCCAATAAGGAGCATCTCTACAATAAACCCCATTTGATAGAATGAAGCACCTTTTTGTTCCAATTGTATGTCCCACCCGCAGCAATAAGTCATACACACCCGTTCCCCGGTTAAAAACAAAAGAAGTGACGCACTTTAAGTTTAAGCTCTCCCACTTCTTCTGCGTCAGCCAGCCGCCACACAGAGACTTGCTGCTGTTGACAGACTTGCTGGTGCCTGCGTAGCTGGAAAAGACGGAAACACAGACGATCGCCGCCACTGGTGTGAAAGTGAGAAGTGTTGCTGTTAAGCACACACGCATTATACTGGCTCCAGAAGTGTGAAAAAGTGCAAAGAAAAACGTAGAACCTTGAGGGATTCATCAGCACTTTGTAGACCTTGAGAGCTAACGAGTGGGCATGTTTTTGGTGTTACGTGACCACAAAAGGCGTGTGTGTGTGTTACCTCTGAATGATGGCATAGGAACAGTAGTAGGTGACAAAGGAGATGAAGAAGAAGATAACTGGTAGAAGCCTAAGGCACCATGCTGCAGTTGAGAAAGACAAAACAACTGTGTTTAGAACTTTTTAGGCTGTAAAAAAAAAAAAAAAACTGACTTATTGACATTAATACCAAGATGGATAGTGGGAGTATGAAGTATCGCAACCCTTTCTGGTCCCACCTGATAAGCAGGAAGGGTGGATAACAAAAAAGGGGGGCAACTAAGCTGTCAAAAATCCACATTTTACTCTCCAACCACAAGCAGTACAAAACAAAGCAGTGTTTTTCACCTTCTTTATCAAAATGCTGGCACTTGAAACTTTGACTCCATTTTGAGTTATTAAGGTCAACAACATTATTAAACAAAAAATATCACCTTGATTAAGCTAAACGTCACCGTAAAATGTTCATTTATCCTTTTTATTCATCATTTATATGTATTTATATGCATTTAGAATTGTTTACTGTATACAAAACTATAATTGTAAAACTATAACAAATAGTTTTGTGTTGGATTTACATTATTTCTTATTGAGTAAGCATCTCTTTTGGTTAGAATAGGGCCATCCGGAACAAATTAACTAATTAACTGGGCAAGCCCGAAACCCCTCAACAGGGAGGCGCCCTGGAAGCATCCGGACCAGATGCCCGAGCCACCTCAACTGGCTCCTCTCGATGTAAAGGAGTAGCGGCTCTACTCTGAGCTCCTCCCGGATGGCCGAGCTCCTCACCCTATCTCTTAGGGTGAGTCCAGCCACCCTACGGAGGAAACTCATTTCTGCCGCTTGTATCCGCGATCTCATTCTTTCGGTCATGACCCATAACTCATGACTATAGGTGAGGGTGGGAACGTAGATCGATGGGTAAACAGATAGCTTTGCCTTCCGGCTCAGCTCTCTCTTCACCACGACGGTCCGGTACAGCGACCGCATTACTGCAGATGCTGCACCGATCCGTCTGTCGACCTCACGCTCCAACCTTCCCTCACTCGTGAACAAGAACCCGAGATACTTGAACTCCTCCACCTGAGCCAAAACCTCGCTCCCAATCCGAAAGGGTACAGTCCACCCGTTTCCGACTGAGAACCATGGCCTCGGATTTGGAGGTGCTGAGTCTCATCCCAGAAGCTTCACACTCAGCTGCAAACCGCTCCAGTAAACGCTGAAGGTCACAGCCTGATGAGGCCATAAGGACCACATCGTCTGCAAATAGCAGAGACGAGATCCTAAGGTCACCAAGCTGGACTCCCTCAACACCTTGACTGCGCCTAGAAATTCTGTCCATGAAGATTATGAACAGAATCGGTGACAAAGGGCAGCCTTGGCGGAGGCCAACGTTCACCGGAAACAAGCTCGACTTACTGCTGGCAATGCGAACCAGGCTCCTGCTTCGATTGTACAAGGACCGAATGGCACGTAGAAGCGGACCATCAATCCCGTACTCCCGGAGCACCCCCCACAGGACACCACGAGGGACACGGTCGAATGCCTTTTCCAGGTCTACAAAGCACATGTAGACTGGTTGGGCAAACTCCCACATACCCTCGAGTACCCTTGCAAGGGTGTAGAGCTGGTCCAGTGTTCCGCGACCGGGACGAAAACCACATTGCAGCTCCTCTAACCGAGGTTCGACTAACGGTCGTACCCTTCTCTCCAGCACCCTGGAGTAGACTTTCCCAGGAAGGCTGAGGAGTGTGATCCCCCTATAGTTGGAACACACCCTCCGGTCACCCTTTTTAAAAATGGGGACCACCACCCCGGTCTGCCAGTCCAGAGGTACTGTTCCTGACTTCCATGCAATGTTGTAGAGGCGTGTCAACCAACACAGTCCTCCAACATCCAGAGCCTTGAGAAATTCTGAGCGGAACTCGTCTACCCCCGGAGCCTTGCCACTGGGGAGTGATTTGACTACCCCAATTACCTCAGCCACGGTGATAGAACTGTCCACGTACGTATCCTCAGACTCTGCTTCCTCTATGGAAGGCATGTCAGTGGGATTGAGAAGGGCCTCGAAGTATTCCTTCCACCGACCAACTATATCCACAGTCGTGGTCAGCAAGCCCCCGTCCGCACTGTAAACAGTGTGAACTGGGGGCTGCTTCCCCTTTCTGAGGTGTCGGACGGTTTGCCAGAACCTCTTCGAGGCCGACCGAAAGTCGTGCTCCATAGCCTCACCGAACTCCTCCCACACCCGAGTTTTTGCCTCGACCACCGCCGAAGCCGCGTGCCGCTTGGCCTGCCGGTACCTGTCAGCTGCTTCGGGAGTCCCGCAAGCCATCCATGCTCGATAGGACTCCTTTTTCAGCTTGACAGCAGCCCTAACCCCCGGTGTCCACCATCGGGTTCGGGGCTTGCCACCATGACTGGCACCGACCACCTTGCGGCCGCAACTACAACTGGCTGCCTCAGCAATAGAGGCGTTCGGACTCAATATCCCGGTCCTCCCTCGAGATGCAGGCGAAGCTCTGCCGGAGATGAGACTTGAAGACTCGACAAATGGGAGACTCTGCCAGACGTTCCCAGCACACCCTCACTACGCGTTTGGGTCTCCCAGGTCTGTCCGGCATCCTTTCCCGCCATCTAATCCAACTCATCACCAGGTGGTGGTCAGTTGACAGCTCAGCCCCCTCTTCACCCGCGTGTTCAGAACATGCGGACGCAGGTCTGATGATACGACCACGAAGTCGATCGTAGACCTGCGACCTAGGGTGTCCGGTGCCAAGTGCACTTTTGGACATCCTTATGTTCGAACATGGTGTTCGTTATGGACAAACTGTAATTCGCACAGAAGTCCAGCAACAACACACCGTTCGGGTCAGGGAGGCCGTTCCTCCCAACCATGCCCCTCCAAGTCACACTGTCATTGCCCACAAGGGCGTTGAAGTCTCCCAGCAGAACTATGGAGTCACCAGCTGGGAAGGTCTCCAGCACCCCTCTGATAGACTCCAAGAAGGCTGGGTATTCTGAACTGCCGTTCGGCGCATACGCACAAACCACAGTCAGGACCCTGTCCCCAGCCCTAAGGCGTAGGGAAATAACCCTCTCGTTTACTGGGGATGACTCCAACACAGAGGCACCAAGCCAGGGGGCTAACAATAAGCCCACACCAGCTCACCGCCTCTCCCCTGCGGCAACTCCAGAGAAGAACAAGGTCCAGCCCCTCTCAAGGAATTTGGTTCCAGAGCCTAAACTGTGGGTTGAGGTGAGGCCGACTATATCTAGTCGGAATCTCCCCGCCTCTTCCATAAGCTCAGGCTCCTTCCCCACCAGAGAAGTGACATTCCATGTCCCAAGAACCAGATTTGGCCGCCAAAGACCAGGTCGCCCGGACACCCGCCCTCGACCGCTGCCCAAATCACACAGCACCGGACGCACCGGACTGCCCAAATGCTTGCCCCTGCAGGTGGTGGTGGGGGGGGGGTGGAGTTCCAGTTGCGGCTTCTTCGGGCTAGGCCCGGCCAGGTCCCACGGGTGAAGACCTGACCACCAGACGCTCGCTGCGAGCCCCTCCCCCAGGCCTGGCTCCAGGGTGAGGCCCCGGTATCCCACGTCCGGGCGAGGTCCGGTCACTCCTCTTTATTTTTTTTCATACGGGTCTTCTGAATAGATAATTATTTGTCGTTTTATGTGCGGGCCTCAAATTTTTCCGGGCCGAGCAGCCGACTTTAACCAATAGACAAAATTAAATAGGACAGCTATCAGCCATCAGCTACTGTCAGCTCAGACGTTCGCGTTCGCCTTCTCCCTCGTGGCTCTGTACCCATCAAAATATATCAAATAAAATCAAACCACCGCCGCATGAACATGCCAGTGTCACAGTTTCAGGATGTGTCGCTCTTCTTTCAGGCATCCTGCCTCGCAAGCACATGGTGACGAGCAAACGGGCTGACGAGTCGGAAAGCTCCAAAAGGGCAAAAATGAGCTCAGTAGCATTCTTCAGAAGATCGTTTATGAGGTCAGAGGTCTTTGAGATCTAGGTTCTCATTAATCCCAACAAGCATGGCCTTATAGATCTTGCGTAGACTTGTCCAAAAAGTCTTGGTAATATGAACAATTGAGACACTCCTCTGATGCACGCACACTATTAGTGGTGATAGGGTAGTAAATGCTGCAGTTTTTTTAGAATACTAAATAATAATTTAGCAAGATGCAGTACACAAAAAGGTTGCGAAGATCTTACATTTATTTCCCCTCCTGGACATCTTCAGGTAATCCTTTGTTCCACGGTCATGTCTGCTCATGGCACGAGGATATCATGGTTCCGAGAGTGCCAAAAAAGAAGAAGAAGAAGAAGAAGAAAGCAAAAAAAGGAGATCCCTGCCAGTTAATTGAATCACACGGCACTGCAGCCTGTCGACGTTTGACTCGGATGAAGACGTGGAGGAAATGGGTGTGGGCAAAGTCCAACAGAAAGTGCAACAGTGGATGCAGAGAAACAGAGATAAAGAAGGGATGTTGCATTCTCTAACAAGGACCCAAGAAAACCTAGGCTAAATTACACAACGTGATTACTATCCTCACCTCTGATTGCTTCATTTGTGACTTTGCAAAATTGCCAGGATGAAATTGTGCCATGGCAGGCTGTTGCAAAACAGAAAGGAAATATTTAAAAAATAATAAGTATTAATAATTAACAGAACAAGTGGTAAAGAAAAAATCAATGGAAAATTAAATAATAAACTAGAGGATTGTATGGGAAAGTTCCACGACTTGTTTTGTCTGAGGTTGACCATACAGACCATAAGACAGTATATTGCTGTCCTTTTGAACCGCTCATATACAAAGTGTGCCAGAATGCAAGCTGGACTACCTCAGCTTCTCAGGTTTTGGACTGGCGTGATACTCCGAGCTGAGGTCAAAGGAATGGTCAGGTTGTTTGTGTGTATGCTTAGACCAGGGGTGGGAAACTTTTTGACTTGTGGGTCACATTGGGTTAAAGCATTTGGCGGATGGGCCGTCTATATACTGTATAGATGTATACTGTATAGATTACTTGCTCATGGTGCAACGAAACAAAAACCCAACACATCCACAGCAAGGTAACGCATCACAAATCAACTACTACTGCTACGTGGGTGATAAACAAGAACTAAGCGCTAAACATAACACGTACCTTAAAACTGTTATTTCCAAATGTCCGCAAGGCATGTTGGGTAGTCCAGGCGGCAACAACGATATGAACTAAGAACAATAAAGCTATAGGCCATAACGAGTATGTTAACACCTCCTTGTTTACTTCAGACAACCTGAACACATTTTGAAGTCAAGCAAAAAATGTGACAAAGACAGCAAAATGTTGGGAGAAAGAGTACCACAAGCTACCCAGCATGCCTTGCAGGGGGGAATATATGGGAATTTTTTTGGCACGGGCATTGCACGTAGGTACTTTGTTTGTCATGTTTTGTTTTTCGGATCACTATTTTGTACAAGCTACAAATGGCATGTGAATATTTTGGCAATGCCAAAATATGGATTAATATGCTAGGCGGGCCAGATGTGGCCCACAGGCCTCGCCTAAACACTTGCAAAATTAGGCGGGACATTGATCCAAAATCTGTAAGTTTAACGAGTGATATATGTTTTCTTCTGGGCCACATGGAATAAAAGAATCACGTTGGGCCCAACTTTTTATTTTTTATTAATTACCTATTTTGGAGTTGTATTAATTTTTCCGCCTTATACAAAAATTTCAGGGGCCACACATACCCCTGTTTGAAAATGTTTACAAGCAGGAAAACATCCAGTGGGTCACTGGAAGGTGAGTATTTTTACCTTTTCTCTCGGTCATTTCCAGAGTCTCTGTCTCTCTTGGGGAGCTCACGACTGATCTGGGCTTCTGTGGCTTTCTGGTTAAAAAAAAAAAAAAAAAGTCACAGCAGGAGAGAAAGCAAGTTGGATTTAAAACACTAAAATGGCAGTGCTGAAAGTGAAGCACGTCCTTTAACATGACCCGCAGCCGTGATTATACAAAAGAGTGAATTAGCATTTGGGAAGTGGCATCAGGTCTGTGCTTCCCACCACATGGCAGTCACACACTGTAGTCATTAAGGGTGATTCAGGAAGCAACCCAGGAAGTGACTCTGGTAAAAGGATTCCATGGGAATTTACTAATTTTGCTCGAGAGTTGCAACTTTCTCCCCGCACGGCTGAGGCGGTGGTTTGAGAAAGCTCACCGCTTGAAGAGCTTTACCTGTCGTTAAAAGTCTCTGGCTAAAGGAACTAAAATACAAATATGAGGTGTTCAAAGACGCTGTGATATGTAGTATTCTACACTGGTCACTTGCTGTCAGTAATGTTATTTATAATTGGAATATTTTCGTAGTTGGAGTGTAAAAATCTTGTTTAAAACCTTCTAAATGTGAGTTTTAACATTATTAGAGCCCTCTAGACATGAAACAACACCCCAAGAGTTCGTCTACCACGTATCTATATTACTCAATATAGTGGACATAATGACAGAATATAAGGCATATTAGACATAAATAAGATCTAACAGATTCACACATTATCTCTGGCAGAGTGAGAGTTCCCTGTTGTTTTTTTCTGGAGAGCATACTTTTTTTACTTTTAGGCTGGAGTCAATAATGACACAGCAATAACACATAAATTTATTTTGAGAGTGAATTGAGAGAGAAGCTGCAAAACTTGCAAAACAAAATAGCGAGGAACAAATTTATAGGGGTGTTATTTAATGTCTGCAGGCTCTAATAATGTTAAACATATTTAGAAGATTATAAACAGGTTTTCTATGCTCTAACTATAAAAATATTGCATTTATAAATAGGGAATCTTATTCCCGTATCACAGTCGTGTCTGGTACCAATTCATGGCAATAAATGAGGGATTACTGCATGAGAAACACTGCCACCCATCTCAAAAAGGTTTCAAAATAACTGTATCTGTGACGATGATTCTATGCACACACATAAATTTGACATGCCCAACTATTGTTTCACAAAAGGAAGGTATTAAAAATCTCTGTCATTCCACAACAGGGTGACTTTAAGTGCATACCAATGTCTAATACAGACAAAACATGAAAAATGAAATAAATCTGTTATGTGTAGGCCAGCCATCCCCAAATGGCGGACATCGGTCCCGATACGGACGCAGTGATGGCCATTCACTGACCTGTGATCTATTCAAGTGAATGGGAAACTTAGCATAGAATCATGCTCGCAAACCGCCGCTGCTGTCGGTTTACTTTTTTTGTAAATTGCGAGCGTAGTTAGTTATTACGGTTAAGTGACAGCACAGGCTGTCCAATTTAATAGTTTACTTGCCGAGAAGTGAAGGCAAACGTAACAAAAGTTAAAAAGTGTGTTTTGCACCAGATGTAATGGGACACACACCTTCCAAAAGGTTCAGCTTTGTCTCGTCAGACAACAGAGTATTTTTCCAAAGGTCTTGGGGATCATCAACATGTTTTCTGGCAAAATTGAGATGAGCTTTCTTTTTGTTCTGCAGTGGTTTTCATGTTGGAACGCTGCCAAGCAAACCGTTTTTTCCCAGTGTCTTTCTTACGGTGGAGTCATGAACAAAGACCTTAACTGAGGCAAGTGAGGCCCGCTATTCTTTGGATGTTTTTGTGGGGTCAAATCCTAATGTCAGCTACAACAAAACAAAAATGTGAAATTTTAAGATGCAGCTTTTCTGTTAATGACACTTATTAAACTGTTATTTAATATTATTTTCAACAAAACTGATGCAGTTCTATTTGCTGACACACTCCAGCCATATGAGGTATAGCATTGTCTTGCATTAGGAGGAACACAGGGCCAACCGCACCAGCATATGGTCTCACAAGGGGTCTGAGGGTCTGATCTTGGTACCTAATGGCAGTCGGGCTACCTCTGGCGAGCACATGGAAGGGTGTGTGGCCCCCCCAAAGAAATGCCACCCCACACCATTACTGACCCTGGCTGGAGGATGCTGCAGGCAGCAGAACGTGAAGCTGTGCTTGACTTGGTTTAAGACATCAAAGTTGGATCAGCTTGTAGTGTATTTTTCCACTTCAATGTTGAGTCTGACTCCAAATCCAGACCTCCATGGGTTAAGAAATTTGATTTACATTGACAATTTTTCCGCAATTTTGTTGTCAGCACATGTAACTACAGTATGTAAAGAACAAAGTATTTAATATTTCATTCATTCGGCTCTAGGATGTGTTATTGTAATGTTCCCTTTATTTTTTTGTGCGCCAGAATTAAAAGGAAATAGATGTGGACATATAAAGAGAATCAATAATAAAAAAAATATACAAATGCAGTCAAATTCTTACTTTATTTTGTCATTGCTTTTTCTGTATTGTCTGTTTTTTCCATTTTGTCATTGATTTTCCTGTTTTGTCTGTCTTTTTTCCCTTTTTTTGCCAAGGAATTTACCAAATTGCTCAAGCTGGTGACAAAAAGCATAACACAAAAGAAGTAGCTATGTTTAAATGTCGCACGGATGACCGGAAAACATGTCACAGACCGGAAGTAACGTCGCTATCGAGCCACCATGCACAGACTTTGAGCAAACGTCTTACACAATGGAGTCCATATCAAAGCTGCTGAGAGAGGCGGCTAACCGTCCGTATGGGACTAGTCACCCTGGCAGAAGGACGGTCTTTCTGTTGCCTTTGCTTTTTGTCGCTAGCTTGAGCCATCCGGTAAATGCAATGAGAAAAAGCACGTGCAAAACGCAAAGACAAACCATTCATTCATTCATTTTCTGTACCGCTTATCCTCATTAGGGTCACAGGATGCTGGAGCCTATCCCAGCTGGCTTTGGGCGAGAGGCGGGGTACACCCTGGACTGGTCGCCAGTCAATCGCAGGGCACATATAGACAAACAACCATTCACACTCACATTTACACTCTAATGGACAATTTAGAGTCGCCAATTAACCTAACATGCATGTTTTTGGAATGTGGGAGGAAACCGGAGTACCCGGAGAAAACCCACACACGCACGGGGAGAACATGCAAACTCCACACAGAGATGCCCAACGGAGATTTGAACACAGGTTTTCCAGATCTCCTGACTGTGTGGCCAATGTGCTAACCACTCAGCCACCGTGCGGCCCAAAGACAAACCAGCAAGAGCAAACCCAAACTGGCAGGAGCAACAACAAAAAAAAGGAAAAAAAAACACTAAGTTCTGTTTATTTTTGTATTATTGATTCTCTTTGTCTTTCTACATTTGAATTTTGGCCCTCCTGTGATTCCATTTCAATTTGATGGAATGGAAAGGTCCATGAGGCGTCACGTGTTGCTGTGGGACACGTGACGCACTGCTATCAATCAAATCAACGCTCACCTTTGCTATGTACGTGGCCGGCGATGAACGTCATGAGTAAATAAAGCCAAATTCAACCCAACCTGCATGTTTCTCCCCAGAATCAATGCTACAGTCAACACATCTGTTTGTCATTAAGATGCGTTCCGGGGAATATTAGGCGAACCCCTGCCAGATATTACCGCGCGCGTGTGCGTGTGTGTCTAAGCGCATAAATGACGCTAATGGACGACTAGCTTATGAAACGTGTGTTCTTTTCGCCTTTATACTCACCCGAGAGGCCAGACGGAAAATAGTGTTAATCCGGGGAGAGGGACTCTTGTCCGGGGTCGAGTTGCGGGGGGACCGTGTGGCTCAAGACATTCCCGAAACGAGGAGCCACCACAGGCTGGGTAACCGCTGGCCTGACTGACAGCCCGTGTTGTCCGACGGCCGCAGCCACATAGCGGGATAAGCTCGGTAAGCCTTCCACATCCACTCCTCCTCCACCTCCTAGCGAGCGAAGCGGTCCCAGCCGCCACACAATGCGCATGCGCGACGACCACCTATCAGAGGGTTTGTCTGCTGCCGCACGTGTCCTGATAAAGAACACACGAACGTTAATTCATTCATTTTCTATCCTCATTGGGGTCGCGGGGATGCTGGAGCCTATCCCAGCTGGCTTTGGGCGAGAGGCGGGGTACACCCTGGACTGGTCGCCAGTCAATCGCAGGGCACATATAGACAAACAACCATTCACACTCACATTCATACGTTAAAGAGAATAAACTCATAATATTGTGACAAATTGCATAAGCAGTAGTGAACGTCACTTCTTTAAATTATGCAATTTTATGAGAAACTAACAAAACAAAGAACAATAGTTGTCATTTCTGGAAGATTTGGTCGGGGGAAAACTATATGAAAAAAAATACAAGGGGAAAGTTGCGATAGTTCAAAGATAAATGTATAAAATTACAGAAAAAAACAGTAATTTTAATGAGAACAAGGTCAAAATATAATTGTAATTGAAAGATAAAAAAAGTCACAATTTTACAAGAATGACCTCAAATATAACGTCATTTCAGTAGCAGCTGTTTAGTTGAAGGAAGGTGAAGATGAAGGAGGCGAGAGAAAACAACATGGAGATGAAAGAGAAGGAAAACAACAACCCTAACAGAAATTGTGGAAAGCGCAGGGGGTTTAGGAAATGTACAAACCTAAGTGGCACCGGGCGTGCTTTGATTTCCAGTATGCGGCCCTTTGTGGGAAGTCCGGACAGCAATGGTTCACGATGGATGTACAGTGGAATGAAAAAGTGTTTGCTCCCTTCCTGACATTTTTTCAGCGTGTTTGTCACTCTTAATGTTTCAGATGACCCAACAAATTGAAATGACAACACAGCTGAACACAAAATGCAGTTTTAAATGCAACATTTTATTATTAAGGGAGAAAGAAATGCAAACCCACATGGCCCTGTGTGACAAAAGTCATTTCCCCCCATGTTAGAACGTAACTTAACTCTGATTAATTCAGCTTTATCTGTCTGGAAAAGGTTCTAAAGCCTAAATTGCTAAAGTTTTGGGACTCCAGCAAACCACAGTGAGAGCCATTATCCACAAATGGCGAAAACATAGAACAGTGGTAAACCTTTCCAGGAGTGCCCAGCCAACCAAAATGACCCCAAAACCGCAGCGTTGACCTATCCAAGAGGTCACAAAATATCCCACAACAACACATAAAGAACTGCAGGCCTCACCTGCTCCAGCTGAGGTGAGTGGTCCCCTTGAATGACCGGCAGCCGCCACTGATACCAACAATAAAATATGGTGGTGGTAGTGTAATTGTCTGGGCGTGTTTTGCTGCTTCAGGGCCTGGAAGACTTGCTGTGATTAATGGAAGCATGAATTCTGCTGCCTAGCAAAAAATCCTGAAGGATCCGACGGTCTGCTGGTGACCTCAAGCTGAAACCAACTTGGGTTCTGCAGCAGGACAATGATTCAAAACACACCAGCAAGTCCACCAAAACAAAATAAAGACTTTGGAGTGGCCTAGTCAAAGTCCTGACCTGATCCCTATTGAGATGCTGTGCCATGGCCTTAAAAAGGCACTTCATGCTGGGAAACATCCAATGTGACTGAATGACAGCAATTCTGCAAAATTCCCCCCCCCAGCGCTGTAAGAGACTCAATGCAAGTTATGGCAAACGCTTGATTGCAGTTGTTGCTGCTAAGGGTGGCCCAACCTCTTATTAACTTTAGGCTGAAATGACTTTTTCACACAGAGCCACGTAGTTTTGCTTTTTTCCCCCCTCTTAATAATGAAAAGTTTCATTTAAAAACTGCATTTCGTGTTCAGTTGTCTTGTCATTGACTAATATTTACACGTGTTTGATGATCTGAAACATCTGCGATTGACTGGCAACCACTCCAGGGTGTACCCCGCCTCCCGCACGGAGTCAGCCGGGATAGGCTTCAGCATACCCGCGACCCGTGCAGAATGGAAAATGGATGGGCCTGAAACGTTTACACGAGTGCATGTACTAGTGACACATCCAGCTTTATTTTAGCATGTGGCTAAGGATTGTGCATGGCCACATTGGTTCTGTTCCAACACAAACGTAAAGATAGCACGTTGAATAAACCTTCCCAGACATCGCCTGTTAAAATAAGCTCCCGCAGCAGAACGTGGAACAGAAAAACCGTTCGGACCACTTCTCAGGCTTCACCGGCTGTGTGGTCTGCATTTGCGCGTCACGACAACAACAAAAACGGACAGGATGTTCGGCTCTCCTTTAATCGACGCGGCTGACGCTCTGCAGCCGCACGGCAGAGCGGAACGTCTCCACCGCAGAACCGAATGTTCTCAGGACCAGGCCAGACCACCGTGTACGTGGCGACGGAGCAGCTTTTTATCTGACTGTTGGTGGTCCGGCAGCAGAGCGCGGCAGCTTGACCTGTTTTTTTTATACCCCCACCCCTTCCTATCTTTGTGAAAGCGGCGGGATGATGATGACACGCTGCATGAGCGGATTAGACTTGATGACTGTTTTCAGGAGTAACGGTGAGCCGCAGGTTAAAATCCCAGCACAGCATTCTCCTCCGAAAAGAGGGCATCTAATAGACATTCACACGAGACCCTCTCCTCAGGAGCGGCGCGTGGCTTGGAGTTTAGCTCTGTTTTTATTTTTGGCTGCTTTGCTCGCAACTCTGTAGGCCGCCTTCAACACACCGGGTCTCCCGGAGAACAAGAAAACGTATTTAGCAAGTAATCCGACCCGTCCAGAAATGATTTTCCAAAAAGGATACTTTTTAGCAACGTAAGCGTAACGTAAATCTTGCTGTTTTGCGGTTAAATATGGCCTAATATTGGTCAAATCGTGCTTTTTTTAGGCAAATGTTGCGTTTTTGGGGTTTTTTTGCCTAGATTAGGCATTTCCAAGTGAACGGAAATTCAAATATAAGGCATTTAGAAGATGCATGCAAAAATGTGATGCTATGTAGTATTCCACACTGGCCACTAGGTGTCAGTAATAGTAGCAGAGATCTGAATCGTCCACTGGACTGGGTAGTTGAGTGGCGGAGTCTTCGTACAACTAAGTCCACGGGTTGGAGACTTTATAGACTAGACTCCTCCAGACAGAATGAGCTCCTCCTGAGACGCGTGTTCTCCTGAGAGGAGTGGCAAGAACTTCCACATTCCTACATCCTTGTTTGTCTCACCAAATTAGCGTGGCCTTTGTAAGGGGCTAACCAGCACCGGGGTGGGGTGGACTACATTAGCATTACCGAAGACCTACCGCTCCCTTGACCTGATGAGGTCATTGTATGGGGGGGTAACTGGTAACGCAAGCCACCATTTTTGGGTTGAGACTGGAGTTATGCTTCTTGACAAAGTAGGCTTCTTTCATCCCTCTTTCAAACCAGCGCTTTTCTATAACTAAAATCTTGACCTCACTGTCTTCATTGGTGTGGTCCGCGGCCTTCAGATGTAGATGCACTGCAGACTGTGGACCACCGCTGTTCTGCCTTTTAGATAGGGGTTGTTTAAATTGACGTTTCTCCTCTAAACCTCCCACATAAAAGATAGCTACTCCTCCCTTCTTCCTGGGCTTAGCTGCTCTTTGGGATCTTTGAAACTTAGTCTAAGACTACCTAGGGTAACCACAGGTTGTGAGGGCTTCCTGGACATGCCGTGTCTCGTTGGCTCTGCCCTCTGCAATCGTAGGGACCTGCTGCGCTCTGTGTTGGAGAGTCCTAATAACTCCTAACTCGCCCTGCAATTGGTGGTTGCAATCGAAAAGCAGGCACTGGTCAGTATTTGGTGGGTTTCCGGTAAACCTCTGATTGGAGCTCTTACCGAAGACTCTAGCTGACGAATCCAATGCGAATAGAAGCGAAACGTCTTCTACTCTACTACCCAGTCCAGTCGACGATTAAGATCTCTACTACTGGAGACTGACTCTTCTCATTCAGTGGGGAAGAAGTAATTTTTTGGCCTCTTTGTCCTTCTTCCCCATTCGGTTGAAGCACTTTCTTAAGTTTGGAACAAGTACATTGGAGAGGCTAACTAGTTAGTCCACTCCCGTTGACGGAATGTCATGTCCTTGCAGTGATCCCAATGTGATAATAATAGAAGTGTGACAGTGACTATAGGGGTGTTATTTGATGTCTACAGGGCTCCAATAATGTTAAAATGCATATTTAAAAAGTCATAAACAGGTTTTGTATGCACTAACTACAAACATTCATTTTTTTTAATACTAAATTGATACCTTTTATTAGAAAATTAATTTATCGAAGTCGGGTATGGAACCAGTAAACGGCGATAAACTGTATACCCAAGCTCACCTGGGGGGTGATCAGACTTATACATCAAAGTATCTGAACTATCTGAAATGGCCTATCAATGGTGCTTTTGTTCATTGTGTCCTTACGGTCTCCTGCCTTGGGGTGGGGGTGAGTGGTCAGGATAAATGGGAGGGCGCTGATACAGCATTAGAATAAATCCTTGAAGAGAAAAAAAATAGGCTACTGGCAGATGGCAGACAAAACAATTATGGGCTCACCAATGTCCCGCTCCAGTTGCATCACGTTCGGTCATATCATATTCTACATTTACTAGCAGTATATTTGATTGAGCCAGCAAGGTTCTGCCAAGAGTACTGCATTACCGGACCTAATACAGGAGCTTCTTTGTTTACTAAAATGCAGAGGGTGATGGATATTTGAGGTAAGGGGTTTGTTAAGGGGATGGATAGATGCATTTAGGAGTATATGTCATTATTAAGTGTGTATTTTGGTAATTTATTCCATAAATTATGATACACGCACTCTTAATATTCATCAAATGTCCCGTGCATCTGTTTGCATCCACTCATTCAAACTGTCACCTAAATGCACAAGACAAGAGTATACAATTCAAATGATAATACTCAGTGCACAATGACGCTGCAACATTATGCATATGAAACAGGATACAAAACCCAGAGCTGGTGTTTCCTGTTCTTCTTTTTAACACCTCACCATGCATTACCGTACTTATGGGGGGTGATACATTATTACACTGAATAGAGAGCGATGTATCCATAGGTTAAGCAAGGAGAAGGTTCTGGACCAGAAGAAAAACGTCATAGTGTCATTCTGCCTTGTGCATATACAGTCCAGTACTTGCATGGTTGGCAGAAGTGGTCAACACTGCCCTCTTGTGGCTGCTTTGGGTAATTCTGGCCTCCAAAAACAGACCCAAACATTCAGATAATTAATGCCGTTCATTTTTAAACGCAGGAAAAACAATAAATGATGTAAGGGAATGCTCAAATTGCAGATAGACTGAGAGGTCACTAAAGTGACTGAAGGAACTGAAAGTGGTCCCACAGCAAAAGAAAATGCAGAGCTTCTGAAAGTAATAATAATAATAATAATGTCAAAAATCTTATATACAGTATGTATATATATATGTATGTATATACAGTATATATATATATATATACAATATATATATAATTTATATGAATGAATGAATATATATAATGTATAATATCTTATAATACAAGTATGTATATGTATCCATCCATCCATTAGGGTCGCGGGGCCTATGCCTATATATATATATATATATATATATATATACACACATATATAAATAGATACTGTTGTTGTAAAAAATTATATCCATTATTAAATATAAAAGATTATAATAATGTATCATATAATGCAAGTATGTACATAAATACTGTATATTGTATATATATATACACATGTATGTATATACACAGATTTTTCCTTTTTGAAAATATATATATAAAATAGAATAATATAGTATATAATGCAAGTATGTGTGTCCATACACAGTATATGCATGTATGTATTCACAAAATGTTTAAAAATATGTAAAAATATTATAAAATGTAATAATAAAATATATATACATATACAGTACATACATATTACAGTATGTACATAAGAATATGAATTTAAAACGACAACAGCTACGCATGATTGGCCAACTCAATCGACGTAATGCGTTGAATAAAAAAAAAAAAACGTCAAACGTCACTTTGCAAACGTAGAAAAATCCAATTGGACTGCTCAAAATGCCTATAAAACAATCTGCGCATGCGCCGAGCTCCTGACGTCAGGGGGTGGAGCCGGAAACACGTCACTTCCTGGAACTGCATCTGACGTGTCTAAAAAGTGTTTTGCTCTACAGCGGTGTGGACGCAAGCTCGTGGCCGGGGGGGGGATTACTTTCTATTCAGGCGTTTGTTTTGGTGAGTCGTTATATGAATTCTGAGCTGCAATGACGTTTTGTATGCCACGGGCCTTTCACCGTAACGTTTGCCCGCGCAGGTTCATTCGGCGTCAAGATGCTGGATTTCTTCACCATCTTCAGCAAAGGGGGGATAGTGCTGTGGTGCTTTCAGGGAACCGGCGTGACGGAGTCCTTCACCGGGCCTGTTAACGCCCTGATCCGCTCCGTGATCCTACAGGTGAGCCTCGGCGGCTTTTTGGGTCGCGTCTGTGGTTAGCTCGGGATGCTAATGCTAACAGGTAGCGCCGTACGTCGGCGTACAGAGACTTCGTTCTAGTCTCTCTCGCCGGCATGCTTTTCATCCGGCCGCTAAAAGATGGAATGCTGTGTTTTAGCGCTTGTTCTTGTGTTAAATTTATATATATATACATATTTATATATATATATACATATACATATTTATGTATATATTTATATACATATTTATATATATATACATATTTATATATATATATTTATATATGTACATATTTATATATATTTATATATGTACATATTTATATATATATACATATTTATATATATATATATATATATATATATATATATATAATGTTGTGATTCACAGTGGTTAGCTTCTTTTTACACTTGCACGCCCTGTAAGAATACCCTCTGTATCATTCCAGGAGAGAAGCGGCAATAACTCCTTCAACCACGAGGCCCTGAGTCTTAAGTATAAGCTGGACAACGAGTTTGAGTTGATATTTGTGGTAAGTCTCGTCATTGTCGACAGCCACGTGAACAATCTTTGACGTATGTCTGACGACGGGGTCCCTTTGCCGGCCCGTCCCGCTTCACAAGGTGGGTTTTCAAAAGATCCTGACGCTGACCTACGTGGACAAGTTCATAGATGACGTCCAGCTGCACTTTAGGGATCGTTATAAAAATGAGCTGGAGCCGAAGGGAGCCATGAAGCTTCTGAGCCACAGCTTTGAGTTTGAGGACGACTTCAAAACGCTTCTTAGGTAAGCGCTGGCGTTCCTGATGTTTGCGTTGCAGTTAGGGTAGACTGCAAACCGCACGCACGATACAACGGAGCCTTGGCGATCAAAATGCAACTGCAATTGCGTGTGCATCCCCTTCTGTTTTTGCTGTTAGATCAATTTCTAGTTCTGGGATTGGTGATTTTTGATGCGTGTGAATGTGAGTGCCAATGATTGTTGTATGCAACCAGTCCAGGGTGTACACCCCCACCCCCGAAGTAAACAAGCTCGTTGACTTTGTCCAGTATATTTTTTTATCAAAATAGCAGAACGTTGTGTTGCTGCTAGATGTTTACAACATCCGAATGATACTCCTAAGTTGTTTTGTTTTCCAAATAAGGACAACATTAGACAAAAATGGACCAAGCAAGTGCACAGAACAACGGTGGAACCCCACCTCGAGTTCTTGCACCGAAAACATGCATGTTAGGTTAATAGGTGACTATAAATTGCCCATATGTGCACTGACAACCAGTCCAGGTGGTACACATCCCAGCTGGGATAGGCTCCAGCATACCCCTTTGACCTCAGTGAGGATTAGCGGTACAGAAGATGGAAGGATGGTCGTTGTCACAAAAAAAAACCCTATGGATGTGGACTGGTTTTCATCAATTGTGTTCAATCAAAGAATGTAATTGGATGTAAAAGGCACACACCTCACTTTAATGTTTTCCACCAGAGAGGCAGAAAACAGCAGCAAAGCGCAAAGTCCCGCCCCCATGCGGTCTTTTAAGGAATCGGAGAAATCTCAAAAAACTGTGAAGTCAATGATTGAAACTAAAGGAGGGGACAAAGGAAAGGAACAGGGTGGCAAGAAGGGCAAAAATACCAAAAAAGAAGGTAAGTTTTGATTCGTGTCTTATGTTATGGGGTTTGTCAACAATTGTAAATAAGTCTCAGAGGTCTTGGCCCAAAACCGTGAAGTGCTTTTACTGGTTTGTAGATGTGTGTGTGTAGCGTTAAAGCGTCACAGACATGCTTTTTCTAAAGCAGAGTAAACAAACATTGTTCGGTATATTTGTCATCAAAGTAGTAGTAGTCATGCCAAAATGCCGTGTTGCTGCTGGATGTTAGCATGTTTTTTTTTCCAAAAAAGAAGTTGTAAGACAAAAAAATAAAACACATTTTGAAAAAGAATGCTGGCGGTGCACAGGAGGGAAAAAAAAAAGGAACGACCGCTACGTTAAAGTTGCCACAAACAGTAAAACATGTCTTGTTTACATGTTGTATTCTAATCACTAATTCCACCATAGTGACAAAGCTGCAAAGCATTATACGTGTTATATAAACATCTTACCACAGCTACAGTGAGGGGGAAAAACGATTTGAACCCCAGCTGATTTTGTAAGTTTGCCCACTAACAAAGAAATGATCAGTTTATAATTTTAGTGGTAGGTTTATTTGAGAGACTGAGACAACAATGACAAAAAAAATCCAGAAAAATGCGTTTCAAAAAGAGTTATGAATTAATTTTCATTTCCATGATGGAAATAAGTATTTGATCCCCTATCTGTCAGCAAGATCTCTAGCTCCCAGGTGGATCTTATACACCTAAGGAAACCTCCACAGGTAAAAGACATCTCCACAGAGGTAATCAATCAATCCAGATGCCAAACTCTGCACCATGGCCAAGACCAAAGAGCTTTTCAAGGATGTCATGGACAAGATTGTGGACCTACACAAGGCTGGAATGGGCTACAAGACCATAGCCAAGCATCTGGGTGAGAAGGTGACAACAGTTGGTGCAATTATTCGCAAATGGAAGAAACATAAATTAACTGCCAATCTCCCTCGGTCTGGAACTCCATGCAAGATCTCACCTCGTGGAGTTTCAATGATAATGAGAACGGTGAGGAATCCGCCTAGAACCACTCGGGAGGAACTTGTCAATGATCTCAAGGCAGCTGGGACCATAGTCACCACAAAAACAGTTGGTAACACACTACGCCGTGAAGGACTGAAATCCTGCTGTGCCCGCAAGGTCCCCCTGCTCAAGAAAGTCCATCTACAGGTTGAACATCTGACTGATTCAGAGGAAGACTGGGTGAAAGTGTTGTGGTCAGATGAGACCAAAATTGAGCTCTTTGACATCAACTCAACTCGCCGTGTTTGGAGGAGGAGGAATGCTGCCTATGAATCCAAAAACACCGTCCCCACCGTCAAATATGGAGGTGGAAACATTATGCTTTGGGGTGTTTTTCTGCCAAGGGGACAGGACAATTACACCGCATCAAAGGGAGGATGGATGGGGCCATCTACCGTCAAGTGTCGGGTGAGATGGGTCGTGGTTGGGTATTCCAGCATGACAATGATCCGAAACACACGGCCAAGGCAACCAAAGATTGGCTCAAGAAGAAGCATGTTAAGGTCATGGAGTGGCCTAGTCAGTCTTCAGACCTTAATCCCGTAGAAAATCTGTGCAGGGAGCTGAAGGTTGGAGTTGCCAAACATCAGCCACGAAACATGAATGACTTGGAAAGAATCTGCAAAGAGGAGTGGGCCAAAATCCCCCCTGAGATGTGTGCAAATCTTGTGGCAAACTACAAGAAACGGCTGACCTCGTGATTGCCAACAAAGGTTTTGCCACCAAGTACTGAAGCACGGTTTTCAAAGGGATCAAATACTTATTTCCTTCATGGAAATGCAAATTAATTTATAACTCTTTTTGAAACGCATTTTTCTGGATTTTTTTGTCATTGTTGTCTCTCTGTGTTCAAATAAAGCTACCATTGAAATTATAGACTGATCATTTTTTTGTTAGTAGCAAACTTACAATATTAGCTGGGGTTCAAATCGTTTTTCCCCCTCACTGTTTGTTTAGTAATAGGTCATCATGCTAGGTCAGCTGATGTTCTGCAGAAAAATAAAGCGGTCAAACTTGCAGCTTCCACATCTTTATCTGACTGACAAATATTTGCCAGGTTTCATTTTCAGACGTGTAGCGAAGCCTGCGTTTTGTTTTTATTTAACAAAATTGTCCCCGTGTTCAGATGAGGGCTCACCTAGCTAGGGGTGGGTCAGAAGAGGCGTCATGTCCATTGCTTTACGACGTCACAAAAACACGTAATTCTTTTTTTCAAAAATGGAGCAACACATTGAATGAGATGCTTTTTCTCACGTTTGGCGCTCGTAAACGCGTAGCTGTAAGAACGTCATTAAAAATCGGTTTTAGTGCTGAATACGGACTGGATTTGTCCAACACCTTCTCCTCCAGGTGCTGTTGGAGATGTCGTGAAAGAAGGCAAAGCCCCGAAGCTGGTTGAGAATGGCAACCGTGGCCTGACTCCCGAAGAGATCATGCAAAAGAAGAGAGAGGAATTCTTTCGCAAGCGTGCAGCGGGACCTGCTGAAAAAGTCAGGTGGGAGATGACGGTGAAGGATACATGAATGGTTCAGTCTTGCAGTGTAAATCCAGTATTACATCATCATACCCCTCTTACTACTAGTAAGTCTCCGAAGCCTCAGAAGCCCAAAGAGAAACCGAGGCGTGTTTGGGACATGGGTGGTAGCAGTACCAAGGACCTGGACTACAGTGATAGGAATGGAGAAAGTTCTCCAAATGGTGGTGACCAAAACCAGGATGCACTTATTGAGCCTGTAAGTAAACACGCACCAGTGCGCCTCGCTACCTGTGGTTTTCGGGTACACAATCTTAATAAGTAGGGATGTCGCGGTTAAAGGATTTAATTTTTTTGTATACTGTATATCGGTAACTATAATCAACATGTCAGTAAAATATACATACATTATAGCGGTTATTAACTGATCTTATTATGTATTGTGTAAAACTGTGGTAGGAACATCGTCAGATTAAAAGCACAAAATGAAAACAGACCTACCATCCGCCAGTACAAGCCTAGCACTCCTTAAGGTCTTCTAGTCTTTATGCATTGCCACAAAGTTGGGAGCAAATATGAGGTAAAAGAAAATGGGTAAAAATACAGTCTAGTAGTCCGTCCATCGTCGGAGAACGTTAGGTGCATTCAAGGACCGTCCAACAAGGTGGGACAAATCGACGCTCGCCTTAAACATTCAAATATGTGGGATTTCCAAGATAGATATCCCTTTACATCACATTTGATGTAGTTATTGTTGTAGTACGTATCAAGTTGTTTACTACAAAGAGGTTTGCATCCCTACTTGTATCAGATAAAAACTTATTTCTATCTGCTATTAATCATGAGGTAACTAAGGACAAAAGGCGATTGAATATTTTAATTGATTGACACCCCTACAAAGAGATCTGGGTGTGTTTCAGGGGATGCAGCTTAGCTCCATGATGGGAGACTTGCTGTCTGTGGAGTGTGATTCTAGTGAGGAAGAAGAGATGGAGGAGGAAGAGGAGAGAGTGGCTGTGAATGCCGTCAAAACCAGGTAGGCACTGTGCTTACTTTACACCACAAGCACGAAGAAGCTTTTCAGAAGAGCGTTTTGTAATTCTTCTCAGCTCCAAAAAGAGTGGCGGTTTCGGGGGCATGTTTGGGATGCTGAAGGGCCTGGTCGGCTCCAAGAGCCTGAGCCTGGAGGACATGGAGCCCGTTTTGGAGAAGATGAGGGAGCACCTCATTGGTATAACTTGGACTCCATCCCGATTGTTCATTCGCAGTGCAGGATTGGATGCTAAACAGCTGATGTGTGTTTACAGCAAAGAATGTAGCAGTCGACATCGCCTTGCAGCTTTGTGACTCTGTTGCCAAAAAACTGGAAGGCAAAGTCATGGGCACATTCACCAGTAAGTCGGAGTCAAGTCTCTCCAGTTAATGTACATAGCAAATTGCCATATTCCATTCAGGAAAATATGTTTGTCTCCGTCTGTAGCTGTGGCCTCGACAGTCAAGCAGGCCCTGCAGGACTCGCTGGTGCAGATCCTGCAGCCCAAACGCAGGGTGGACATTCTGAGAGACATCATGGAGGCGCAGAGCCAGAGAAGACCCTTCGTCATCACTTTTTGTGGCGTCAATGGGGTCGGAAAGTCCACCAATTTGGCAAAGGTGCTGCCCCCAATCACACGCTGCCTGAAAAAGCAACTCTTGGGTCTTTGTGTGTAAATAGATATGGCAAATTTCCCCATTCTGAGGTTCTTCAGTATAATAAGCGGCGTGGGAAATTACTGAATGAATGTTAAGGGTAACACTTTACAATAAGGTACACAAAATTAGGGTTGTAATGAGGAACAACCTACCTGGTGCTAACTAAATGTATGTGCCCTAATCATTAGTTCCTCAGTAACTACTGTATTTGTGTACCTTATTGTAAAGTGAGACCATGATAAGTATTATATCATAGGTAGTACTATTGTGGGTTACTGCAGTAATAACAAGGCAGTGTAGTCTCATTGAGATGGAAAAGCTTGTTTACTTGTGTTTAGTGTTGTATTGCTATATTTTGTGTTTTTGTACAGCGTGATGGGGCTTAATAGTTAATTTACAGGACAGTCATGGAACAGAATTGGTACCTAACCATCTGTACTTCTGTGTACCAATCGCATGTTGAAAGCTAACCCATGACTTTTTCAAGCGTACCTAACGAGGAGTTCCCGTGTAGATGCCAATGCGTCTCTCAATTCCAGCAAACGTCCGTCCATCCCAGCTAACCACACCTGTCCTGCATCTCGGTGCAGATCTCTTTCTGGCTGGTGGAGAACGGTTTCACGGTGCTGATCGCTGCCTGCGACACGTTCCGTGCCGGGGCGGTGGAGCAGCTGCGAACCCATCAGCGCCGCCTGAACTCCCTGCATCCTCCGGAGCGGCACAGAGGACGCACCATGGTTCAGCTGTATGAGAAGGGCTATGGGAAGGACGCCGCTGGAATCGCAATGGAGGCCATTGCCTATGGTAATTTAAAACAAACAAAAAAACATTGTAGGATGTTTATTAAGCATGAAAATATTATCAATTGTGCAAAATATATTTTTAAGCCATCTTTTTGCCCATCAAATACACTTTGGCTTGTTGTTCATCCCTAGCGCGCAACCAGGCTTTTGATGTGGTGCTGGTGGACACTGCCGGGCGTATGCAGGACAACGCCCCCCTCATGACAGCCCTGGCTAAGCTCATCGCAGTCAACATGCCGGACCTTGTCCTTTTCGTCGGGGAGGCTTTGGTGGGCAACGAGGCAGTGGATCAACTGGTAAAGCCATCTTTGTTCAATTCTGATGAATGGAAATTGAAAAGACGACTTGGGAAGTTAGTTATAATTGTGTGTCCACCAGAGGGCACTGTTGCTCCAGTGATTGATTGCCCTCATAAAAGGAAGGTGGTAGATGTACTAACCGCTCTCTTGGGGCCATCAGGTGAAGTTTAACCAGGCTCTGGCCGATCACTCAATGTCTGACAAGCCGCGTCTCATCGACGGAATTGTCCTCACCAAGTTTGACACCATCGATGACAAGGTATTTAACGTCCACTGACCTTTTTTGTCAAATGTCAGCAACTCAAGCGTTATTTCCTCGCTCCCCCCGCCTCTCAAAGGTCGGTGCTGCTATCTCCATGACTTACATCACAGGCCAGCCTATTGTGTTTGTGGGCACCGGGCAGACCTACAACGACCTGCGCAGTCTCAACGCCCGCGCCGTGGTCAGCGCCCTGATGAAGGCTTAAAACAAACAACAACAAAAGGCTGCATGTTGATGTCGTTCTGCCACACTGCCTGCCTGCGCTTCTTGTCATCTTGTTCTCTCCACTTTTTGCCGTAATTTCCATCCAAGCGTGTCCCATCTCGCTGCTCAGGACATTAGACATGTTCAAACATCCACTAAACTTCCAGAGAAGCCTCCCTGTGTTTTTTTTTTTTTCCGTCCCTTTCTCTCGTTGGGCCAAATTGAAAAGTACCTCATATTTGATTATCACATACTGTAGCTGCCCAGTGGACCTCAGTTTTACTCAGTAGGAACTAGTGTAAAAACAAACGCTACCTGTACAAATAAAGATGTGGCAGTCAGGAAGTAAATAACAGTCAGCAAAGCTTAGCGACCATAGTGCCTATTTGTCTCCTGTCGTCATAGTTACCTTTCACAACACTCCGCATGATCCATCAAGAACACACGGAACTAATCCTGCTCGAGAGGAAAAGATGAGAGCCGGAATCACATTGAGTTGAAATGGGAGCTGCTCGCCAGCCTAACATGAGATTTAATCACAAAGGAGACTCTTAATTTTCGTGGATGCTTTTTGTAAATGAAAGACTGCCCCTAAAATTTTATTTATGAATCAATAAACATCTCCCCCTCTCATGAAGTTGTGGTAATGCAATATGAAGGAGTAAAGTTAATTTGTGGGAGTGTAAACATTTCTAAATAAAGCTGCTGTGTCAAGGTAGTCCATCATTGTTGCACCGTTCTTGTATCAGGAGGACAGCACAACAAAAGGTGGGATAACAAAAGCTTTATTTTGGAAAATAGTACTTATAAATACTATACCACAAACACACGCACAATATTCCCGACCTGCCAACCTTGTAGAACATTTCTTTCAAGGGTCAAAATGTGTACGATAAATATGTGCACGCTGTCAGGTCTGGCGCTTCAATGTACAAAAACAGATTTTTTTCAGCACAGGAGTGGCAAACCAAAAATTGCTACTTGCAGGAAACCGCCCTGCGATAGAACGTATAATGTGACGCCAAATCATCCGCACGGCAGATGGGAAGCTGCGCTGTGCACGTGCGAGGCGGGACGCCAGCCTTACATTATGTGCGAGTCGCACATGGAGAACAGCTCTTGCAGGCAAATTCGCTTCCCATCCACACGCCTGCCTCCGTATACAATCCAACGTGATGACTCACCTGATCATCATCAGTCTGTACTTCAACTTTCCCTTTAAATACCCAAGTAAAGACAAAACAAAAAGATGTTCCTTGAAATCAGCAACTATACTTGCAGTAGACTGATCCCCTGTCGGAAGGAAATGTCTGACACTGATCTCCGACTGTGTGTGCCTGTCAAGAAAAAGGGTCTGTGGCAAACAAAAAAAAAGAAAGTGAAATGAACATTTATAAAAGCAAAAAAAAAAATGTTTCAACTGTTAACCATGAAGCTGACTTCCACGCATGCTAGAATGCAAAAGTCAGCTGAAACAAAGTAAAAGCAAAGCAAGAACAGCAGCACATCTTTTGACCCTCTTGGAGACAAAAGTACTTTTTTAGCGCTAATGCAGTAAAAAGAGGTTGAAGTGTAAAAAAAAAAAAAAAAAAAAAGACTGGCGTTTGCTAGCGTGGCCACACGGCTGAGAAGAAGCATTCAGGCCTAACCTTGAAGGAGGTTTTTCTGACTGTTAAAGCCATTCTGCTGCTCACCGCCGTTTTGTGAGGGACACCCTGAAAAACACACAAAGTTTATAAATACTACATTCAATGTGGCTGCCTGAAGTGTGGAGGCCACTGACCACCATAGTGCGGGAGACCATGCCACCATCAGTCATATCCTAAAACCTTTCCTCCACCAAATGGCAGCCATAAAGAACCTTAATATGACAGGCGTGATCTTCTGTTTTTAATGGATGACTGCACAAACGCTCATCAAAGATCCTCTATATGACGGGAGTGCCTCTATTGTTTTTAATGACCGACTGCAAAAATTTAGTCAACGACCCGCTACATGACATGAGTGCTTTGCTGTTTGCTTTGCTATATGACTTTAATGATTTAAGAAAATTGCAAATTAAAGATCCTGAATATGACAGGATTGTTCTGCTGTTGGTAATACCCTACAGCACAAACGCTCGTCAAAGATCCTCTATGACAGGAGTGATCTTCTGTTTTTAATGGCCGACTGCACAAAGGCACGTCAAAGATCCTCTATATAACGGGAGTGCCTCTATTGTTTTTAATGACCGACGGCAAAAATCTAGTCAACGACCCTCTATATGACAGGAGTGCTTTGCTGTTTTAAGAAACCGACTGCACAAGCGCTCGTCAAAGGTCCTCTATATGTTAGGAGTGCTCTGCTGTTGTAGGACCCTACTGCGCAAAGGCTTGTCAAAGATCCCCTATGTGACGGGAATGTTCTTCTGTTTTTATAGTAGGAATCTACTGAGACAATGCAAGTTAAAAGATCCCCTAAATAACAGGAGCATCTAAAGGCCCCTACATGACTGCAGTTCCCTGCTGTTTTTAGGAACTCACTGCAAACACACTAGTCCAAGATCCTGTATAGCTACAGTGCATGTGGTGGTATATGTACACTGTAAAGGCAAAGTCATGAATATTGGTGCATAACGCAGGCTAACAGCCAAAGCACAGATTCTCCTGGCCTGACGTAATAATAGCCGACAAGTAGTCAGTCATTGAGCCTCTGTCACACGGAGCAGGTCTCATGTCTGAAAAATTCACCGCACAAGAAGCCAAGACAAAGAAAAAAGGTGCTAACTTACCCCAGCCGTTGGTCGAAACGTCCCGAAAGCAGATCTCGTTGGCCAGCCGCTCCAGGTACTCGGGCAGGTCCGCGTACTCGTCCCCGTAGGAGATGACCTTGATGCCCTTGTCAAGCATGTTGTCGCGCAGCTTCTTGAACTCGCCCACGTCCTCGCGCCGCACCAGCATGAAGTGCTCCAGGTCGGACTTGTGCTTGACCGCCTCCAGGAACAGAGCTTGAAAGGTGGTGTCGTCCACCGTGCGGCCGCAGCCCAGGAAAACAAATGATTTGGTCTCGTATAGCTTCTGGATCTCCCGCTGTAGAACCCGATTGGGAATACACGTCACTTGTGCATTTCTCATGTGGCAGACAGACATTCAAACAGACGCCATGCCGCAACTCAAGTAAGATGCCTCAGGGCAAAAAATATTAAAAATAGAAAACGATAGCCTTCTCTAGGTGTGCATGATAACTATCGGGCTGATATGAGGAATTATGACGTCATATCAATAAACCCGATGACAGATAAAAAAAAGCTCTGATGCCGGGATCGCCCGCCGTATCTGTTGTTTTTAAGGACCTACTCCAAAGATCCTCTATTTGACAGGAGAGCTGTGCTGTTCTTAGGAACCTACTGTAGAAATTCTAGTCAAAGACTTTCTATGGCAGTGGTTCTCTACTGGTGAGCCAAAAGTGGGTCGTGGATACATTCTGGGTGGGTGACAGTGAGTCAGAATTTGTAACAATAAGTAACATCATACATACACACACATATATAGATAAATGTCATATATACATATACAGTGGTGTGAAAAATTGTTTGCCCCCTTCCTGACTTTTTATTCTTTTGCATGTTTGTCACACTTAAATGTTTCTGCTCATAAAAAATAGTTAACTATTAGTCAAAGTAAGAGACGAACCGGAGGCAGCACGTGCGGCTGGGGAAGAATGTCCCGGACACTCGGACTATCAGCACGGGATCCCCACAGGGCTGTGTACTTTCCCCCCTGCTCTTCTCCCTGTACACCAACAGCTGCACCTCCAGCCACGACTCGGTGAAACTGATTAAGTTTGCGGATGACATCACCCTCATCGGGCTCATCTCAGATGGTGATGACTCTGCTTACAGGAAGGAGGTGGACCGGTTGGTGTCCTGGTGCAGCTGCAACAACTTGGAGCTCAATGCTCAGAAGACAGTGGAGATGATTGTGGACTTCAGGAAAGTCAAAGCCCCCCTACCCCCCCTCGTCTTGACAGACTCCCCCATCACAACTGTGGACTCCTTCCGCTTCCTGGGCACCAACATCACCCACGACCTCAAGTGGGAGCAGACCATCAGCTCCATCATCAAGAAGGCTCAGCAGAGGATGTACTTCCTGAGGCAGCTGAGGAAAGCCAAGCTGCCTGTCCAGACGATGGTGCAATTCTACACGGCCATTATCGAGTCCATCCTCACCTCCTCCATCACAGTGTGGTTCGCCGGGGCCACTGCCAGGGACAAACAAAGACCGAAGCACATTGTGCGCTCCGCCGAGAAAGTGATCGGCTGCAGCCTTCCATCTCTCCAGGACCTGTACGTCTCCAGAACTCGGGGGCGAGCAGGCCGGATACTTGGTGACCATTCCCACCCTGGACATGGACGTTTTGAGCCACTCCCCTTTGGCAGAAGGTTACGGTCCATTCGGACCAGAACCTGTCGCCACAAGAACAGTTTCTTTCCTGCTGCTGTTGAACTCATGAACACTTTATAACATTTGCACTATGCTCACTTTATAACCAGTATTTTTGGCACCTTATAATACCTGCACTAAAAACACCCTCATGCCTTATCGGTGATTTCCATTTCAAATTTTTACTCAGGGTTCTATGTTTAGTAAGTGTTAGTTCTACGTTTATTTAATGCTCTATGATTACTTAGAATTCTACGTCGCACTGAGTCGCCAAAAAAAGTACCTAGTTTGTGAATTGTTCACTTACAATGGCAAAGTTTTTCTGATTCTGAAAATATAACATAATTGAACACAAAATGCAGTTTTTAAACTAAGGTTTACGTCAAGGTAGGGAAAAAACTCAAAATCTACATGGCCCTGTGTGAAAAAGTGATTGCCCCCCCCCCCTTGTTAAAAAACAAGTTAACTGGTTTATCACACCTGAGTTAAATTTCTGTAGCCACCCCCAGGCTTTATTATTGCCACACCTGTTTTAATCAAGAAATCACTTAAACGGGAGCTACCTGACAGAGAAGTAGACCAAAAGCACCACAAAAGCTAGACATCATGCCAAGATCCAAAGAAATTCAGGAACAAATGAGAACCAAAGTAATTGAGATCTATCAGTCTGATAAAGGTTATAAAGCCATTTCTAAAGCTTTGCGACTTCAGCGAACCACAGTGAGAGCCATTATTCACAAATGGCAAAAACATGAAACAGTGGTGAACCTTCCCAGGAGTGGCCGGCCGCCCAAAATTACCCCAAGAGCGCAGGGAAAACTCATTCGAGAGGTCACAAAAGATCCGAGGGCAACATCTAAAGAACTGCAGGCCTCACTTACCTCAATTAAGGTCAATGTTCACGACTCCACCATAAGAAAGAGACTGGGCAAAAAAGACCTGCATGGCAGAGTTCCAAGACGCAAACCACTATTAAGCAAAAAGAACATTAAGGCTCGTCTTAATTTTGCTAAAAAACATCTCGATGACTGCCAAGACTTTTGGGAAAATATCTTGTGGACTGACAAGACAAAAGTTGAACATTTTGGAAGGTGCGTGTCCCGTTACATTTGGCGTAAAAGTAACACAGCATTTCATTATTAAGATCATACCCACAGTAAAATATGGTGGTGGTAGTGTGGTGGTCTGAGGTTGTTTTGCTGGTTCAGGACCTGGAAGGCTTGCTGTGATAGATGGAAGCAGGAATTCTACTGTCTACCAAAAATCCTGAAGGAGAATGTCCGGCCATCTGTTGGTCAACTCAAGCTAAAGCCATCTTGGGTGCTGCAGCAGGACAATGACCCAAAACACACCAGCAAATCCACCTCTGAATGGCTGAAGAAAAACAAAATGAAGACTTTGGAGGGGCTTAGTCAAAGTCCTGACCTGAATCCCATTGAGATGCTGTGGCATGACCTTAAGAAGGCGGTTCATGCTAGAAAACCCTCAAATAAAACTGAATTACAACAATTCTGCAAAGATGAGTGGGCCAAAATTCCTCCAAAAAATTCCTCCGATCCTCAGCTACAGAAGCTAGTTGTCGGTACGTGGAATGTCACCTCTCTGGCGGGGAAGGAACCTGAGCTGACCTGTGTGTGAGGTGGAGAAATTCCGGCTAGATATAGTCGGACTCACCTCAACGCACAGCAAGGGTCCTGGAACTAGTCCTCTCAAGAGGGGCTGGACTTCATTCCACTTTGGTGTTGCCAGCAATGAGAGGCGACGGACAGGGGTGGCAATTCTTGTTGCCCCCAGGCTCCAAGCCTGCACTTTGGGAGTTTAACCCTGTAAATGAGGGTAGTTTCCCTACACCTTCGGGTGGGGGGGGACGGATCCTGACAGTTGCTTGCGCTTATGCATCAAACAGCAGTTCAGAATACCCCTCCTTTTTGGAGTCTTTAAAGGAAGTACTAGCGAGTGCTCCCTCGGGGATTCCCTTGTTCTGCTGGGTCACTAACGATCATGTTAGCAGCGACAGTGAGACCTGTAGAGGCGTGATTGGGAGGAACGGCCTGCCTGATCTTAACCCGAGCGGTGTTTTGTTATTGGACTTTGGTGCTCGTCACTGTCTATAACGAACACCATGTTCAAGCATAAGGGCGTCCACATGTGCACCAGGACACCCTGGGCCGCAGTTCGATTATTGACTTTGTGGTTGTGTCATCGGACTTGCGGCCACATGTTTTGGACGCTCGGGTGAAGAGAGGGGTGGAGCTGTCAACCGATGGTGAGTGGTAAGTTGGTTCTGATGGTGGAAGAGGATGCCAGTCAGACCTGGCAGACCCAAACGCATTGTGAGGGGAACGTTTGACAGAGTCCCGTGTCAGAAGGAGTTTCAACTCCCACCTCCGGGAGAGCTTTGACCATGTTCCGAGGGAGGCAGCGGACATTAAGTCCGAGTGGGCAATGTTGAATGCCTCCATTGTCGATGCGGCTGATCGGAGTTGTGGCTGTAAGGTGGTCGGTGCCTGTCGTGGCGGTAATCCCAGAACCATTAGTGGACACCAGCAGTAAGGGATGCAGTCAAGCTGAATAAAGAGGCCTATAAGGCTGTTTTGGCCCATGGGACTCTGGAGGAAGCTAACAGGTACCGGCAGGCCAAGCTGTCTGCGGCTCTGGCAGTCACAGAGGCAAAAATGGGCGGAATTCAGAGGCCATGGAAAACGATTTCCGAATGGCTTCAAAGAGATTCTGGACCACCATCCGTCCAGAATCCAGGAGGATTCCGTCCAGGAGGGGGAAGCAGGGCACAGTCAACACCGTGTATGGTAGTGACGATGCGCTGCTGAACCTGACTCGAGATGTTGTGGACTGGTGGAGGGAATACTTTGAAGACCTCAATCCCACCGACATGTCTTCCAAAATGAAAACAGTGCCTGGGGACTCTAAGGGTCCAGGGTCGATGCCCCTGGACTGGTAGACCGGGGTGGTGGTCCTGCTTTTAAACAGGGGGGACCGGAGGGTGTGCTCTCTGTGGAGTGCCATCTCCGGGTCGGGGATAAGGTCCTGCCTCAAGTGGAGAAGTTTAAGTACCTCGGGGTCATTTTCACGAGTGAGGGAAGGATGGAAAGCGAGATGGACAGGCGGATTGGTGCGGCGTCTGCAGTGATGCAGACGCTGCACCGGTCTGTCACGGTGAAAAGAGTGCTGAGCCAAAAGGCAAAGCTCTCACTTTACCGGTCGATCTACGTTCCTACCGTCAACTATGGTCATGAGCTTTGGGTAGTGACCGAAAAGACAAGATCGCGGGTACAAGCGCCCGAAATGAGTTTTCTCCGCAGGGTGGCTGGGGTCTCTCTTAGAGATAGGGTGAGAAGCACTGTCATCCGGGAGAACCGGGTAGAACCGCTGTTCCTCCGCATTGAGAGGAGCCAGATGAGGTAGCTCGGGCATTTGGTTAGGATGCCTCCCTGACGCCTCCCTGGGAAGGTGTTCAGGGCACGTCCAACCGGTAGGAGGCCTCGGGGAAGACCCAGGACACATTGGAGAGACTATGTCTCACGGCTGGGTTGGCAACACCTTAGCCGGGAAGAGCTGGACAAAGTGGCTGGGGAGAGGGACGTTTGGGCTTGTCTGCTTAAGGTTGCTGACCCCGCGACCCAACCTCAGATAAGCGGAAGAAAATGGATAGATGGATATATTTACACGTATATTTATACACACACACATACATATATACACACACACACACACACACACCCATCCATTTTGAAATAGTTTTTCATTTGGCTTGGATCAACATCTCTGTTGATAGCATGGTGCGCTACCTGGACACTATATAGGTTGCACAAGTAGTCCAACTCCTCCAGTATGGCACATCAATACATAGTATTGGAAGGTTTGCTGTGTCTCCCAGCAAAATCTCAAGAGCATTGAGGAGATTCCAGGAGACAGCTAGCTAATCCCGGAGAGCTGGCCAAGGTCGTAGAAGCTCCTTAAACCCTCAGCAGGATCGGAATTTGCTCCTTTGTGCAAGGAGGAATAGGATAAGCACTGCCAGAGCCCTGAAAAATGACCCCTAGCAGGACACTGGTGTGAATGTTTGACCAAACAATCAGAAACAGGCTCCATGAGGGACGTCCTGTAGTCGACCCTGTGCTCGCTGCCCAGCACTGTAGAGCTCGATTGGCATTTGGCACCACCAGAATTGGCAACTATGCCACTGGCGCCCTGTGCTCTTCACTGATGAGAGCAGGTTCAACCTAAACACATGCAAGAGACGTGAAAGGGTCTGGAGATGCTGTGGAGAACGTTATGATGCCTGCAACATCATACAGCATGACCGGTTTGGTGGTGGGTCAGTGATGGTCTGGGGAGGCATATCCCTGAAAGGACGCACAGACCTCTACAGGTTAGACAATGGCACCCTGACTGCTATTAGGTGTGGGGATGAAATCCTTGGAACCATTGTCAGAACCTACGCTGGTGCAGTGGGACCTGGGTTCCTCCTGGTCCACGACAATCTCGACCTCATGTGGCTAGAATTTGCAGGCAGTTCCTGGAGGAAGAAGGAATTGATACGATTCACTGGCCCCTCCACATTCACCTAAGGCCAATAGAACACCTTAGGGACATTATGTTTAGGTCCATCCGGCGAGGCCGGGTTGCTCCTCAGACTGTCTAGGAGCTCAGTGATGCCCAGGTCCAGATCTGGGAGGAGATCCCCCAGGACACCATCCGTGGTTTCATTAGGAGGATGCTGACGTTGTCAGGCATGCGTACAAGCACTTGGGGGCCATACAAACTACTGAGAATCATTTTGAGATAGAGGTACAATGACCTTTTGGCAAAACAGACCAGTCTGCTGCATCAATTTTTCACTTTTTTGGGGGGGGTGTTTTTCATTTCCCCCCTCTATAGGGAGATCATTTTCATTTCTATCAAATCATCTACTTAATAACAGGAAAATTATTCAACATCATTTTCCCCAAATTTAGATCTAATGTGTTGTCAAAGTGTTCCTCATTTGTTTTGAGCAGAACCACAGTGTGCTTGTGGTTCACTCTTGTGGTATGTATATACTGTATGTATACACACACAAACACACGCACAGTGAGGGAAAAAACTATTTGAACCCCAGCTGATTTTGTAAGTTTGATCACTAAGAAATGATCAGTCTATAATTTCAATGGTAGGTTTATTTGAACACAGACAACAATGACAAAAAAATCCAGAAAAATGCGTTTCAAACAGAGTTATAAATTATTTTGCATTTCCATGAAGGAAATAATTATTTGATTACCTATCCATCAGCAAGATCTCTAGCTCCCACGTGGATCTTATACAGCTGACATTGGCAGCCCTCTCTGCTCGTTACCTGTATAAAATAGACCTGTCCACAGAGGAATAAATCAGTCCAGATTCCATACTCTGCACCGTGGCCAAGACCAAAGAGCTTTCCAAGGATGTCATGGACAAGATTGTGGACCTACACAAGGCTGGAATGGGCTACAAGACCATCGCCAAGCAGCTGGGTGAGAAGGTGACAACAGTTGGTGCAATTATTCGCAAATGGAAGAAACATAAATTAACTGCCAATCTCCCTCGGTCTGGAGCTCCATGCAAGATCTCACCTCGTGGAGTTTCAATGATAATGAGAACGGGGAGGAATCAGCCCAGAACCACTCGGGAGGAACTTGTCAATGATCTCAAGGCAGCTGGGACCATAGTCACCACAAAAACAGTTGGTAACACACTACGCCGTGAAGGACTGAAATCCTGCTGTGCCCGCAAGGTCCCCCTGCTCAAGAAAGTCCATCTACAGGCCCTTTTGAAGTTTGCCACTGAACATCTGACTGATTCAGAGGAAGACTGGGTGAAAGTGTTGTGGTCAGATGAGACCAAAATTGAGCTCTTTGACATCAACTCAACTCGCCGTGTTTGGAGGAGGAAGAGTGCTGCCTACGACAACAAAAACACCGTCCCCACCGTCAAATATGGAGGAGGAAACATTATGCTTTGGGGTGTTTTTCTGCCAAGGGGACAGGACAATTGCACCGCATCAAAGGGAAGATGGATGGGGCCATCTACCGTCAAGTGTTGGGTGAGATGGGTCGTGGTTGGGTATTCCAGCATGACAATGATCCAAAACACACAGCCAAGGCAACCAAAGATTGGCTCAAGAAGAAGCATATTAAGGTCATGGAGTGGCCTAGTCAGTCTTCAGACCTTAATCCCGTAGAAAATCTGTGGAGGGGGCTGAAGGTTCGAGTTGCCAAACATCAGCCACGAAACACTAATGACTTGGAGAGGATCTGCAAATAAGAGTGGACCAAAATCCCCAAACCTACAAGAAACGGCTGACCTCTGTGATTGCCAACAAAGGTTTTGCCACCAAGTACAGGAACACGTTTTTCAAAGGGATTAAATACTTATTTCCTTCATGGAAATGCAAATTAATTTATAACTCTTTTTGAAATGCATTTTTCTGGATTTTTTTTGTCTTTGAGGTCTCTGTGTTCAAATAAACCTACAATTGAAATTATAGACTGATCATTGCTTTGTTAGTGGGCAAACTTACAAAATCAGCTGGGGTTCAAATCGTTTTCCCCCCTCACTGTATACACATCATACACATGTATGTACATACACACGCATACAGTATTATGTGGGTTTGGATTTTTTTCTCCCTTAAAAACGTAAACCTTAATTTAAAAACTGCATTTCGTGTTCATTTATGTTATCTTTGACTAATAGTTAACTATTTTTTATGAGCAGAAACATTTAAGTGTGAAAAACATGCAAAAGAATAAAAAGTCAGGAAGGGGGCAAATAGTTTTTCACACCACTGTACATATATACACACACATACTGATATATACTTGGGAAATGCAATATTGTGCATTTATATTTCATTAAAAAAATGTTTTTGCTTGTTTTGACTTTAATGTATTAAAAATCTTAAATACAATGAAAAAGTTAAAAACTACATAATAAAAGTGACTTTAAATAATAACAGGTGTGTGACTGTGCCTGGAGGGTTGCTCCCCCTCCTAGTGGTGGGGTGTCAAATCTGGAAGAGGCTGCTCCCGAATGTCGTTGGGCGTCCGTGGCCTATGAATGACCTCGCCTCGAGCCGGCCCCTGTCCCGTGGTGGGTCCCGGGGAACAAAGGTGGCTACTGCCTATTGGCTCGTCCTCTGGGAGGGACATTTTTTTTCCTCCCAGTCCTACTATCCCGTGGGCCCTCGCTCCCCCACTCCCTGCAAACAAGCACATAGGATCTTGGGGAATGCGCGTGCTCCATGGCGGTGTGGCGGGGGGTCACAAACATGATCTCCTTCTGTGGTGCCCTGGGGGCCGTAAATTCCTCAGTTTTAATTACACTTACACTCTCAGACACCTCACATTCATTTTTGGGGGGGCGGGACTCGTGTCACGTGGCGGGCAGAATTACTCAGTCCTGCTCAGCTGGTGATATGGTTCTGCCCACGGTGTCACGCAGGGTCTCAGTCGGCTGCAATGCTGGGAGGAGGGCCCTCGTGTGTGCGTGTGTGTGTGTGTGTGTGTGTGTGTAGGACTGTGGCAGCTACTGACGGGGTGGGGGGCCGCTGTGGGATTCCCGGCGGCCGGGTACGGTGGTATGGCCCCGTGTCTCGAGGGAGCTCGCGGTGCTAATCGCTGCAGGGGGGGGTGGCACATCCAGGTGCATATGTGAAAATGTAGGTGTGTGGGTGTATGGGGTGTATTTATGCATATTGGCATGTGTGAGTGGGTGAACAGGGTTTGGTGTGTGTACTGGGGCTGGGGTGTGTGAGTACTCGGGGTGGGGTGGACGGAGTTCTGTGGAGGGGGCAAACCCATGGGCCCTCTATAGGAGCCTGCCTCTGGTTCCGGGTTAGGCGATGGCCCACGGCAGTTGTGTCTGGGGCGGCCTGGAGCTCCCGGGGTGTTGAATGTGGCCCCTGCTTTGGGGGGTGGGTGGCTTCTGGGCCCGGGGGTTTGGGGGCGGATGCCCTGCTTGCCCGTAGCTGGCCGGCCCACGGCAGGTGTTCCGGCGGTTGTCGTCCATGCCCCCCTGTGGCCCTTGCTCGGCTGCCGAGTGACGTCCGACCGGGTCTCCCTTTCACCTCTTCGGAGTGGACTCGCGGTTGCCTCTTGTCGGAGCGGGGTCGGGCCGTCCTCTCTGTAGGGTGCCTGCTGGGGTGCCGGGCTGCGGCGTCTTCCTAGTCGGACCCTCGCCTTTGGAAGGAGTGTGGTTTGGGATGCATGGCTGTGTTCACGATGAACATCTCCTCATGCTCTGTTTCACTCTGATGCAGATATTCTGTCACTGCAGAGTAATGTAGATTTGTTGCAGTTGTCATCTGGATGGTCATTGTTTTTCTCGTTTTTCTTCTATGTTTATAATTATTAGTACATACTGTATGTATGTATGTATGTACTGCATGGATATGTGTATGTATGCGTGTACGTATATATGTGTATGTATATATATATTTATTATTATTATAATTTTTCTTTCTTTACCTGTATTTTTGCTCATTTTGGTCTGTGACTTTTCTGGTTGTTGCTGAATTTGTGATTATCATGGTTGTTTATAATATGGTTGAAATATGTTTGTGAGGTTCTTTTGCATCCTTTCCTATATCCCCCCACCCATCCCTTTTCAGGTCAGGTCCGGCATCAAAATGTGGTTCAACAAAATTCATAATAAACGCAGTCAAATGTTAAGGGAGACTCATTTGGATTATGAAGTTTCCCTTGGCAAAGCAATTTTGCTTATAGGCAGCTTGACTACCATTCAGTTGTTATGATGCTGGACAAGAAAAAAAACTGTAGAAAAACAATTTAAAAAATGACTTGGGTCACGACGTAATGACCATTTTTGCTTGATAGCCCAGGAGTCTTGTGATCACATGTCTGGCCCGCTATTTAAACAATAATGGCCGTTTGTTGACTTACTGATAGCGGACAGTAAATCTATACCGCCCTACAAGCTGTACACTGGCTATTCAAAGTGATATCCAAGCTTCACTTGTGTAGCATTGTCCCTTCAGAATACGCCGTATACCGAAATACAAATGCTGGCTGAAATGTGAGTGGGTGTACTGACTTTTATGAGGAACCACTCACCATGACCTCAGTGTTCCTCAGTACATTCTGGTAGCCAGCAGGGTGCAGTACAATACCGCATGGGTTGGTGTAAACGCCGTGGATGTGTAGAACGCTTAACCTTCGCTTCTCCTGAGCCCACTCCAACACCTACACACACAAAGAACCACAAGCACACTTAACGGTCGACTGCACACGATCCTGTTTGGACTGGGAAGGGAGTAAAAAATAATTATTATAGCCCTGATGGAGGACAAGATGTAATAAATACCAGGACTGAGAGGCAAAGCAATGGGTCTTTTACAAGCCAAGTCACCGCATTGCTTCAAACCACACAGTTTGTGTGCTGTTTAGCACACGCTGTAGAGACTTTGTGGTCACAAATTGACAGTTCGAGCCTGTTTGTTTGAGCAAAGCGTGTTTCCAGCTTTAACCCAAATTAGACGTGTAGTTGCTCAACCTTGCGCCACCTGTTGCAAACAAAAAGGCTATTTCATGTACCAACTGGGCTAATATTGACCCGGCAGGAACTTTACTCAAAGCCTAAAAAGGATAAGCGATAAATGTAATCTTTGAAAAACTTTGTTTTTCTAACGGTATCTGGAGCTAATAATGAAGTGTTTGGACACGTGCATGCTCTGGTGACCTTTGCTCCGCTTTCAAATTTGCTGACTGGCTTAAACACGCGGGCTGGAAAGATCAATCTACACCACAGCAGAGCGCAAAAGACAAGCAGCCCGTACCTTCTTCTCGTCCGTCAGGTCCAAGGACTCCAGCGTGGTGCCTTGGTGGGCAGCGTAGATCTCAAGCAAGTTGTCAAAGTTGGTGGTGAGGACCAGCGAGCCGCTCTCCATTAACTGCAGCACTGAGCGCAACAGATGCTTGCCGGCGTGCTCCATCTTGCACTCCAAATCGTCAAACACCTCATACAGACAGTCCTTGAAGAACGTGGAGCGCACGTTGCCTGTTCTCTAAAAAATAAAAATAAAAAAAATCGGATCACAGGCTGTGAAAACCTTGCAGCGCTAACAGCTGGATCAAATTAAACATAACTTACTAAATATATGTCAGTTAACCCAAACCGCCATTCATGCTGTTGGCGTCTCCTGCCAACCGCAGAATAAATTTCACAGAATTAGAAACTTTTTCCAGGTTTTTCATTTTATTTGTCTTTTAAAATGTATGTTCATTGACATGTTTTTTTATTTCATATTAAAAGGGCCAGTGTTTCCTCATACCCACTGTGGCCCATTGTCGTTCTCAGTGATATCACTTGATCAATCTTTTTCCAACATGCCACACTACAAAATAAGTAATACATGTATGTACGATTAATGCCGATATCGGACAGATGTCGACGTAGGATCGGAAGTGAAAAAGCAGTATTGGGCCACCCCGAAGCAGAGAAACAGGTGCCGCTGCACGCACGTTCAAGGAACCGCAACCAACGGCAAACAGGAAACAGAACATCAAAATAAGGGCACTAGACAGGAAAGAAAGTGAAAATAAAAACAAAACGTCCAACCTGTTACATAACGCACTGGTTATGCCAGAGGGAGGGGCTGTAATTGCACGTAGCATTTTAGTACTTTTTCCTACAACTTGTACTGCGGGTGTTTGTCTTATTTTATCTGTGAAATACATCCAGAAGCATAAGTATTATCATGTGTTTATGATTAGATTGAGGGAGGAGCTGCTGCCAATATTAGTATCGGTGATGAAGATGAATATTGGTAGGGCCCTATGATTTCTGCATTAATGTAATCATGAATTGGCCAATAAAAATGTAATTTATTGTTAAAAGCGGAATCTCATGGACAGTGAATGAAACGCTGTCATTGTAAAGATAGGAACGCTCGTGTGGGTAAGTGTTTCCCTCCCGGACGGCTCAATGGTGGAGGAATCTCATTACCAACACTGAACCTCCCCCCTTCCTGAACTAAATATGTTGAAATGGTGACAAACACTGGCAAAAGTTGGCGGAGCATCCTCTTGGCTCCGCTTCCACCAGCTTCCATTTATGCTTCGTGAATGGATGCTAGCGGGGTCAGCTAAGTTTAGCATGCCTAGTGAGGTTGTGTGTGCGATGTGTGTTTTACCACTTTAATGTAAGGAGCGTTTTACAATGCTCGATGACGACGTGCCGGTTCTGAGTGGAAAAAAGACAAGAAGCACGTTTATTTTTGCACCCAGTTCGTCTTAGCCATAAAGAGACATTTTCAACACACACGGAACATACTCCGGGCCCCATATTTAACTGTGTAAACAAAATAAGCGTGTCATAAAAATGTCTTACATATGCAGTTGGCCATGCATAGGTCAAAAGATACATCTTTGTTAATCACAAGCGTGGGCATTACAGTTTGCTGAAGATTTTGTAACAATGTGTGCAGAGGCGGACATATTAGAAAAATTAGCCTAGCTACATTCATTTATCAGTTATTGGGCAAAATTGTCCATTGATGTATGGCATCAATAAATGTACGGATTTTTGCATTTAATTAATGAGCACTTTATCACTCTATGCTGGTAAAAAAAAGCATCGTCTTTTTCTTTTCCTTTTAGTTTATCCCTTGACGGGTTGCCACAGCGAATCAATTGCCTCCATCTAACCTTGTCTTCTGCATCGTCTTGTCTCGCGTTAACTACCTTCATATCACTGCAACCATAAACCTCCTCTTTGGTCTTCCTATAGGCCTCCTGCCTGGCAGTTCAGAGCTTAGCATCCTTCTACCAATATGATCACTCTCTCTCTCTCCTCTGGACAGTCTGGCCTCTCTGTCTTTATATCCGAAAAGTCTAACATTCTGTTCCACTGATGTGCTCATTCCTGATCTTGTCCATCCTGGTCACACCCAAAAAATAAGTGTAAAATGTAAAAACATTTAAAATTCTAAAAAAAAAAAAAAAAAAAAGGATTTAATAGGGCCCTATATTTAAATATAAGATAGGAGTAAGAAAGGCAATATTGAGCATCTCTACTTCCAATCAGTTAGTGCAGTAAATAAAGGTTATAAAGCTTCTGTTTTAGAGGTGAAGATCTTGTGAGAGTCTCGTGTGCACTAGGCCTGGGATGATAATACATACTGTACAATAAAAAAAATGAAAATGAACTGGATCATTTTGCCAGGTCAAACATGTTGCCACTCCGTGTATTGGTTTCCGCACCTTGGCGGGTTTGTTTCATAAAACAATGGCATTAACAGAGTGAAGCCTTTTTGTCTGTCATAGTCTTTCTTTGTGTCAGTGGTTGGAGGCAGGGCCGCTGGCATACACACGGAGTGCAGTAGAGTGTAACGTAGTAAAAATGATTAGATTGCATATATTTGTTTTATGTTTTTCATTGTACTTTTCTGAAAAGTAGTTTCAATTTCGTCTCATTCTTGCACTCAGTCTTGTCTGTCTTTCAGTAGGTGGAGGCGGGGCCGCTAGCATACACACAGAGTACAGTACAGTTTGTCATGTCATTCTTGTGGACCCAGTACCATCTCCCCTATTCTGTTTACCTTTCCCAAGGGAGAATATGCTAACAGGCTATTCTTGCATCCTTCCTATTTTGCAAAAAGTAGTCTTTTGCCAAGTCCAACTTGTGTGGTCATGAGGCAGAGCTTTGCCCTGGAAACTACCACTAATGACATACTTTTCTTTTATACATATCATCAGTAGATCAGCAGTTTTTTTTTTTGCAGTATTAAGACCAGTCCATCTGGCCCTGACAACAAGCACGACACGTTTGGTCTCTTTTGCATATGTTCTCAAAGATAGCTTTGTGAAGAGCCGCTGTTTTAATTCTTCCTACGAGCGAGGAGTGATTTCGTTGCCTTCCTCGTGAAATTTCACCAACACAGCACTTTCATCGTAGCGCATGTGATTGGCTTGGCATTTTCACAGCCATTGAAGAATTTTTTACCTATGTAAATGGAAATCTACCGTCACACAAACATGGATCTTTTTAAGTTCAGCGTCAACTCGTCTTTGTAGCACACCCCCACTTACCTTGTAAGTATGGAGCTCTAATTGGATTGAACTTAAGTTCACAGTGTGACTCATCTCGTCATCATGTGACCTAAATCAAGAGTGCATCAAGTGGCTACAAATAAATCTATGCAGTGGAAACACTACTGCCCAAAATGGGAACCAATGACAAGTGTTTTAAATAAGAATAGATAACCAAAAAATAAATCCTGTGCCGACGATGGATTCTAAAAGTGAGATTCAGCAAAAAATAGCAAAGACCAATTGTGTAGTGACCAAGGTGATGGGTTCACAAGGAGATGCGGCGCTCGGTGGAGGCTCTCTACCGCTCTAATGGGCTAAACAACTTGATTCCTTTCCACAGGAAGAACCCCATTAACCGCATCTAGTAGTGTCTATGGCAGCCAAGCTGGTGGCCGCGTGTGTCCTCGGGCCATCTGAAGACTTAAGCAAACAGCAAATAAAGTGCAAGTACACTACACAAGCGTACTTTTACAAACCAACAGGCATTAACTGGTTTCACCAGGAAGTAGGGTTACCTGAAATATAAAGTTTTGCCTAAATACTGTATATGTCTTCTTTTTCTTTCAGCTTATCCCTTCAGGGGTCACCACAGTGAATCAACTGCCTCCGTTGAACCCTCTGCAAAGCTCAGCATCCTTCTAACAATAAGTTCTCTATTTCTCCTCCGGACATGTCCAAACCATCTTACCACCTCTCTGACTTTATCTCCAAAACCTCTAAATGTCCCTCTGATATACTTATTCCTGATCCTGTCTATCCTGGTCGCACCCAAAGAGAACCTCAGCATCTTCATCTCTGCTACCTCCAGCTCTGCCTCCTATCGCTTTCCTCAGCGGCACTGTCTCTAAACCAAACAACATCGCTGGTCNTTGCTGGTGCCCTGGCTACCTTGCACACTGCAGATGTTGCATCTAACCTGTATATATATATATATATATATACAACTATATATGTACATTCAAAAATCCCAGTGGCTGACAAAAAAAGAAGGGAAATCGTTAGTGTTATTTTCCCCCCTAAAAACATCAATGAATAATTTGGAAAAAAGTATTTTGTGACAATAGTCTGACACAATGTATATTTCTCATTGAAGTAAACGGATGGGCAGAAATACTCCAATGAGTCGCGTTCAAAGGAGGAGGAAGGATAAGGGAAGGTTTTGCTTCAAACGTTCTTCTCATGCTTTTTTACTTTTAAGATTGTCCCAATTACTTGAAAGTGTTGTGACAGACAAAAAAACTATGCTTGTAGAAAGTGTGTCAAACGGGTCAGGTCGGGATTGTCCGTTTTCAGCTTTTAGAGATAAACAGTAATGCTATAATTTTCCAAAAAGTCCTCTTATAGAACTGATTTCAGGCTCATGTTTTTTAAAGATCCACTTTTTATAAAACACTGGAATATGAAAAAATTGGGGAACTTTGGAATTGAAAAATGTCGATTATTTTGGTGCGAATCACAATATGGGCGTAGCTAGGGCGATATCAAAATGCTTTTCTAGTTTTACTCTGAAATGAATCATGTTCATTTCTTATCAGTCAAAGCTTGGCTTTTGTCCACCCCCTTTCCCCCCCCCATAGATTTGTTTCCGTTCTGTTCCATTTTCGCCAAAATGTTGGCTTGTTTTTGGTACAAACTAGCCAGTTTGCCCTGTACTGTATCGTTATGCATATCTGAGTCGCCGAATAAGGCACCTTATATGTTACTGACTCACTGTGCATTTTTATTGAGTGACTGTTTAATAACCTGCCATGGGGCCAAAGAAAGCTGGGACGGCCAGCAGTTTGATAAAGAAGGTGATAGAAAAACTATTGAATTCGGTCCCGCCAGAATATACTAGAAGTCTGCATTAACAATAAGTTCTATCTATTCCTCATTTATAATTCTTTTGCATTGTTTTATGTATGAAATGCAATAATTATTCTGTATTATAAAACATTTTTTGTGTTAACATTTGTGTGTGTTTAGAATGGAGCAATTACAAATACAATATTTCCTATGGGAAACGTTTAATCAACGAAAACCGAAGTACGGCTGTATTTCTTATGGTGAGAAAATGACAAGATCAGATGAGTGAAGATGTAGTTTCATTTGCTCCAACATTTGCAAACAGAAGAGAAGCTGCTGACACGAGGGAGCATTGATTGGTAGAAAACACATGTTCTCCGTTCTTGTGCTGTTTACAAACCATCTATCAATGTCGGTCAGTGGGCTTTGTCTGCACTTCTCACTGAATGTTCAAAGCGGGAAATTCCTGGAGGAAGTTCAATACAATGGTGGCGGCTGCGCAGTTTTGTGGTTCTTTCAGCCTTCTTTATATCAGACTTCTCCACGTGGTGTCAGCACTTACTGATGCGATTAGGACGTCGTAACGTTCCGGGAAATGTAATGCCAACTTGACATTTAAAACAATGAATCAAATTTGTTAATCCACTAGGACAACTTAATAGTGAGGTGCCCAAAAAGTGTTCGGTTTGTGTTTGACTTCATCAGTAAGTAGGGTCCTATGATTTCCACCTTAACGGAATCGGCCAATAAAAAAAAAAAAAGTGCTGTTAAACGTGGAATCTCGCGGAAACTGACATAATGTTAATGGAATGCTGTCATCGTGAGGTGAAGGATTGGGTAATCATTTCCCCGGCAGACGGCTTAATCGTGGCAGAATCTCATTATAAACACTAAACTGTCCCTTCCCAAACTAAACATGTTGAAATGTAAGGAGCGTTTTACAATGTCCGACGATGACGTGCAACTTCTGAGTGGAAAAAAGACAAGAAGCATATTCATTTTCGCACCCAGCTTGTCTTAGCCACAAGGAGACATTCTCAATACACAGAACATACTTCCGGTCTTCAAAATAAAAATACAGTTTGCGCCATTTCGACTGTAAATAATATCATAAAAAATAAACAATTCTGAAAAATTTAAATGGAAAAAAAACATAAATTGGAAAAAAATTTAATGGATTTCACAGGACCCCATTTAAGAAGGGATGTACCCGAGGAACATTACACAACTTGTTTATACCGGGCTCCTTGTTCCTTTTATTTTGGGGTTATTTATTTGATTGAGAATTTTAGTAGTAGTTTTGCACACAACATGTTTACACCGGTGTCCTTGTCTTTCTTATTTTGTGTTAAAAAAGAAAAAGACGTTTAAGATTGGATTTTTTTCATGTTTTAATTTAAGTTGCTTGTGTGTGTGTGTAAATGTGCGTGCAGGCTGCGGCCCAGTCTCAGCCAGACTCTGCCTCCAGCGGCCCCAAGGTAGATTCAGTTTGAGACCCCGGCTGTAAGGCATATAATCAAGTCAAAGGAATAACACGTCTAATGTATAAATATTCTGCAGTTGACTGACGACCCAAAGTCAGCTGGGATAGGCTCCAGCATACCCGTGACCCTAATGAGGATAAGCGGCATTGAAAATGGATGGATGGATGTATCGTATAAATATTGTTTAGACACACACACAAAAATAGACGTGCTGAATGAACATTTTTTTCCTGTGATCTGATCAATATTTGGCATTCAATGTTTTATATCTATATTTTTATACCTGTCATAGTTGGAGCATTTAACTTTTAACATGTTTTAATGTTTAATGAAATACAAGTGGACCCAATAATCCAAGTTTCGTTGTATGCTGTGTGCAATGACAATAAACAGCCATCTATCTAAATAAAATATAACAATGAAAAAACTGCAGTCCTAACCTTCAGTCCTATCAGCAACACTAAATAAAAAACAGTGCATAGCCCCTTGAATGACACCGGTCCGCCAAGCAATGATAAGTAAACACAAGTATTTGTCACATGGGTGCAATGAAAAGGCTGTGTTAGCTTGGAAAGGTAAACACCCGTACTCAAAATGTCATAAGAATAGTAAGCGTGGATAGCATAGTGGCGCTAGGTACATTTCCAAGTAAACAAGCAAAAAAATTACCATACTCGCCTCTGATGGTCTGCCTGGTCCAGTAAGTTTTGCACCCTACTTGTTACCTTCAAAGATGTTTCAAACTTTTTTTTTGTATGCTCGTGCTTAAATTTTTCGAGGCGACAATCTAGCCACTAAAAACCCCGTCTGCGACCATTTACATCCATTCTCATCTTCAGCCATGCCAAGCTATGGAGCAGCGCGACAATCCTTCCGTCGAATCGTAAAGCGGCGTTCTATTATGCAACGGTTAACATCTTTTTGCACTTGCAAGACCGTTAGGAATGAATGTGATGCAAGGTATCCGTGCCCGTCAACAACAAATTCTCACTAAACATTTCAGCAATTTCCTAGACATGTGCATCCGTGTCAGTTGATACGGGTTCCATGACCTTTGTGTTATACACCACAGCGCTCTAACTGGGTTATAATGTAATAAGCCAAGGCAAAGGGAACAGAAAGTCTTACCGGTGATAGTTTCTGAATGAGATCATGAGCCACGTGCACCAGATTTTTATCCTCCTCCATGTGCTTTTGAAAGCGCCGACTCTCCTCCTCTTCTAGCAAGTCAAAGTCGTTGGCGGCATCCAACAAGGCCTGGATAAGACCTTTCCAGGAGCGGAGAGCGGGGACCTGGGGGGCCACTGCGGAGCTTATCCCGGTGCCAATAACCAAGACCAGCTCGGGGGCACGCTTTGTCTTCAGGCTGGGCAGCAGCTTCCTTTGGGGATAGAGTTGTGGTCTGAAGTTTACAACGGCTCTGGATTGCAGGTGTGCTAGTATGGACTGAACATTGCTTCGACGCCACTTATTAAAAGATTTATGCCAAACTTTTTCCACCGTGGGCCGTATACTCTGCCTACTTTTACATTTAAACTAACCCATGTAGACATGCAAAGGCAAAAACAGCCTGCAGCTCAACCTTGTATTCTCAGTGAGCCAGCGCATTACTTTCTTTCTTTAAAAAGAGTAACATTAAGCGTAATAATGTGACTTATTATGACTTTATTCTCATATTTTAACTTTATTATTGAAAAATTTTTCCAAATTTTGCAACTTTTACTTATATTTTGCTACTTTATTGTATTTTTTATTCCCGTAACATGCTGTCCTTACTCTTGTAAAATAAGTGTCCTTTTTCCCATTTTTCTTGTATGTTTCGTAGTCATATTTATTTTTGGAACATGCCAAGGACCAATAAAAAGAAACAGTCGTAAATAAATGGCCCCAAGGCCGCACTTCTAAGTTAACCCAGTGTAATCTGAGCAAAAAAAAACAAAAATAAATTGATGCTTGAATGTAGGGCTATCCCCAAACAACATACAGTGGTGTGAAAAACTATTTGCCCCCTTCCTGCCTTTTAATTCTTTTGCATGTTTGTCACACTTAAATGTTTCTGATCATCAAACACATTTTAATATTAGTTAAAGATAACCCAAGTAAACACAAAATGCAGTTTTTAAATGAATGTTTTTATTATCTAGGGAGAAAAAAATCCAAACCCACATAGCCCTGTGTGAAAAAGTAATTGCCCCTACACTTAATAACTGGTTGGGCCGCCCTTAGCAGCAATAACTGCGATCAAACGTTTGCGAAAACTTGCAACAAGTCTTTTACACGCTCTGGAGGAATTTTGGCCCACTCATCTTTGCAGAATTGTTGTAATTCAGCTTTGAGGCTTTTCCAGCATGAACCGCCTTCTTAAGGTCATGCCCCAGCATCTCCATGGGATTCAGGTCAGGACTTTGACTAGGCCTTTTCCAAAGTCTTCATTTTGTTTTTCTTCAGCCATTCAGAGGTGGATTTGCTGGTGTGTTTTGGGTCATTGTCCTGCTGCAGCACCCAAGATGGCTTTAGCTTGAGTTGACCAACAGATGGCCGGACATCACCAGGGCCACGTAGATGAGTTTTTTGCCTTCCTTAATAACATAAACCTTAATTTAAAAACTGCCTTTTGTGTTCAATTATGTTATCTTTGACTAATAGTTAACTATTTTTTATGAGCAGAAACATTTAAGTGTGACAAACATGCAAAAGAATAACAAGTCAGGTAGGGGGCACATAGTTTTCACACCCCTGTAACTGTCCTGTTGACAAAACTGGCGTGGGAGTCACGCCTGAGCATACCTGGGCTTCTTGGCGTTGGAGTCTGCATCCTGTGTATCAGCTGCAGGTCGTTTCTCGGTTTTCACTGCCACAACAGAGGCCATTCAGCACCTGTGGAGCCAAAGGGAAGCTGCCAGTCACGCCAACCAACAACCAAATAAACAAACAACCTGGGGCCGGCGTGCAAAGACGCCAAACGATGGCCTTGCCAACGCTGCATACTTGTGCATCTTCCGTGTTGACATCGGATGTTTGCACTGATGCCTCACGTGAAAGATACAAATGACGACAACGTTAAGGACAATATGCAGGCTTACCTTGGTATAAATTGTATACGAATAAGTGGGAGTCCAGCGAGAAAAGCTTACAATTTCCTTCCTGGTTGGTTTGAACAGGAAAACAAGATTCCCCTCGTCATGTATGTGTAAAAAAAAAAAACAATAACGACGGACAAAGCACTGCTTTCAAATCAAGCTAGCATGAAGCTAACTTTTTTGTTACCACCACAACTGCTGCGATGGGGAGGGAAGCAACACGACCTCCAGTTACCTTGTCATGCTGAAGGTACCGGTGTGAAAAAAGAATAAAATAGACTACCGCGTTGAGGTAAGGTGTGGGAGAAGAGGAGACGGCGGAAGACTTGTTGAAGTTCGGGGGAAAGCAAGAGGTTGAAGTCGCCGCCTGTGGCGACCGTGCAGCTTGTCTTCTGATGCCTTCACTTGCTGCTCGACTAACTTAGTGCCGCGTTTGCTAAGTAGGCCGTGCACGAGCTTTTCTTCCTAATATTTTATCCTCATTAATCAACAGTTACATCGATGAAACAACACTATAACTCATATGGTTGTTTTTTAAAAATATTATTAAATAATTCCATTTTTGTTTTTACGTGGTGGCGTTCTTCATTTTCCGCACATGAATAACGAGCACCTGAAGGCAGCAGGAGTCAGAAATTTCCGACTGTGTGACGTCATGGGTGGAGTAGGCAGGTGGCTTGAGAGTACTTACATAAAACTTTCTAAATACATGTTTATGCATCGCCTCCGAGGAAGATGGCGGCAACATATGTCATATGTTAATTCTCACATATCCCGCACTGAGAAGGCAAGTAGCTTGACATACAATTTTGTATTTACTGGGCATATTAGTCACGTTTCATATCATATTAGTCCCAAAATACAAGACAAAGTTGTCGCTCGCTCCATGTTGCATCGCGGTGCATACATGACAACTTTTTTTTTTTTTTTACATTTAATAACAGTTGCGTTTCCCCTTTAAAAATTGATTTTTTTATTGCTTCACCGCACGTGTGCAGAAAACGCACCCAAAGACTGCCATCTTGCGGTTGAACGTGTTACCGCATCTTCCATGCTGCGCATGTTCAAACTTCTGCCATACAGCCGGGGTAGGGAGGCTATGGCTCGAGAGCCAAAAACTATTTTTATTTTTTATTATTTATTTTCATTTAGATTTTTCTTAAAATATATGTAACATACCTGATGGGTTTATTTGCCTGCTGCACAATCTGAAAATAATATTTAACAAAAAACTTTAAGGAAACAGGCACAATTGGGAAAAAAGCAGTAATTTTACAAAAACTAATGTCAAAATATTAGGAGAAAAAAGTCATAATTATGAGAAAAGTTAAACCAATTGGAAAAATTTAAAAAAAATACAGCAGAAATTGAAAACAATGTTGTAATTTTACAAGTAGAAATAAAAAATATTAAGAAAAAAAAGTCACAATTTTATGAGAATAAACTTGTAAATTGTAGTTTTTGGAATATTAGGTTGGGGAAAAATAATTTGGGAACAAAGTTAATACATTGTGGGAATAACGTTATATTACAATTAAAAATACAATTTTTGTTTTATGTTGTGTCTTTTTTTTGCTGATACTTAAAGGTAAAACATGACACAAATCAGTGTTAAAAAACATTCAAAATTTTCAAACCTTCTCTGCACTCCAATTCAGAGACTTATCTTCTAAAATTCTTGGCAAATTTTAGTTGTACTTACTTTTTTAAAAATTAGGATATGGCTCTCACAAAAATACATTTAAAAATATATCGCGTTTATGGCTCTTTGGCCCCTGCCATAAAGTAAAGCCGTTAAAAAAAAAATAAAATAAAATAAAAAGGTTTCTCAATTGGAAGCGTAGCAGCTTCACAAAACCCCCCCCGAAAAATCGTCACTTAAAGCCTAATTGACGTCCTTACTGTTAATTTAGCCCCTTTATTAGAGAATGAAGTAGAAGAAGCAGAGTCTGAGGATAAATACATGGACAGTTCTATCACCGTGGTTGAGGTATCTGGGGTAGTTAAATCACTCCCCAATGGCAAGGCTCCGGGGGTGGATGAGTTTCACCATGTATTTCTCAAGGCTCTGGATGTTGGAGGACTGTGTTGGTTGACACGCCTCTTCAACATTGCATGGAAGTCGGGAACAGTACCTCTGGACTGGCAGACTGGAGTGGCGGTCCCCATTTTTAAAAAGGGTGACCGGAGGGTATGTTCCAACTGTAGGGGGATCACACGCCTCAGCCCCCCTGGGAAAGTCTACTCCAGGGTACTGGAGCGAAGGGTACGACCGTTAGTTGAATCTCGGTTACAGGAGCTGCAATGTGGTTTTCGTCCCGGTCGCGGAACACTGGACCAGCTCTACACCCTTGCAAGGGTACTCGAGGGTATGTGGGAGTTTGCCCAACCAGTCTACATGTGCTTTGTGGACCTGGAAAAGGCATTCGACCGTGTCCCTTGTGGTGTCCTGTCGGGGGTGCTCCGGGAGTACGGGATTGGTGGCCCGCTACTACGTGCCATTCGGTCCTTGTACAATCGAAGCAGGAGCCTGGTTCACATTGCCAGCAGTAAGTCCAGCTTGTTTCCGGTGAACGTTGGCCTCCGCCAAGGCTGCCCTTTGTCATCGATTCTGTTCATAATCTTCATGGACAGAATTTCTAGGTGCAGTCAAGGCGTTGAGGGAGTCCAGCTTGGCGACCTTAGGATCTCGTCTCTGCTATTTGCAGACGATGTGGTCCTTATGGCCTCATCAGGCTGTGACCTTCAGCGTTTACTGGAGCGGTTTGCAGCTGAGTGTGAAGCTTCTGGGATGAGACTCAGCACCTCCAAATCCGAGGCCATGGTTCTCATTCGGAACGGGTGGACTGTACCCTCCGGGTTGGGAGTGAGGTCTTGCCTCAGGTGGAGGAGTTCAAGTATCTCGAGGTCTTGTTCACGAGTCAGGGACGGTTGGAGCGTGAGATCGACAGACGGATCGGTGCAGCGTCCGCAGTAATGCGGTCGCTGCACCGGACCGTCGTGGTGAAGAGAGAGCTGAGCCGGAAGGCAAAGCTATCTGTTTACCGATCGATCTACGTTCCCACCCTCACCTATGGTCATGAGTTATGGGTCATGACCGAAAGAACGAGATTGCGGATACAAGCGGCGGAAATGAGTTTCCTCCGTAAGGTGGCTGGACTGACCCTAAGAGATAGGGTGAGGAGCTCAGAGTAGAGCCGCTGCTCCTTCACATCGAGAGGAGCCAGTTGAGGTGGCTCACGCATCTTGTCCGGATGCCTCATGGGCGCCTCCCTGGTGAGGTGTTTTGGGCATGCCCAACCAAAAGAAGGCCCTGAGGAAGACCTAGGACACGCTGGAGAGACTATGTCTCACAGCTGGCCTGGGAACGCCTTGGTGTCCTCCTGGTGGAGCTGGAGGAGGTCGCCAGAGACCAGGAAGTCTGGACTTCCCTACTGAGACTGCTGCCCCCGCGACCGGAAAATGGAATGGAATTAGAGAATAAGTCTTAACATCATCATGATTAAAACATATTAGACAGCAATGGTGCACCACAATGTCTCTTGTATTGATGTTGCATAATTATTATACAAACTGCCTATGCTATTACATTCACTGCATCTCCAAATGCAAACACTTTCCCTTGCAACACATGACATTTCATTCATATTATACAAATTATTTGACCATTTAACAATAAATCTTGAGTCAATGATGAAAAACGCGTGTACTGTTTAACCCTAGAAGTATGATGAAGTTAAGGCAGGTACTGTTCGTGTTCCCTTTACAGTGCTAGTTAAGTGAATCCACTTATATAAAACATGCCGCACTATACCGAGATAGAGCCCTCTCTAAAGTTGGTCTTGCCTATCAGGACATTGAGGAGTGTCGCTTTGCCCTTTCGGCTCTCCTTCTGTGCCTCCCCGATGATGTCACGGAGCCGCTCCTCGTCCTGGCGCCTTATGAGGTAGCCCTTGCCGCCGTAACCGTCTGCCACTGTGTGATAATCTGCGGGGAAAAAGGGCGAATGAAACACACCGGGGAAAGCGCGGAGGAGACGCGCATCGTGTGCACGACAATGCACCTGTGAATGCAAGGCCGCACGCCACGTTGCTGCCCAGAATGGGAACCTGGTCTCTGGAAATCTGACTCCAGCACGCGTCATTTCCCACCACGGCAATAACCGGTGTCTGGAAATTAAAAGGTACTATGTCATATTCATAATTATTCATATTATTATTATTGCATTTTATTTATAATGATGAATTTATTCAAATAATAAATATATGTATAAATGAAGGTTTAAAAAACATAACACAGGTTTTTTGGCTACGTTTACCCCCGTGTGATAATCGTGTATACCTTGTGTCGAGTGAACGTGTCAAACTCGGCAACGCTGTACCCCAAGGAGCCGTCCCCGTAGATAATCCAAACCTTAAAACACACACACAAAAAGTCATGTTACAGTCGTGAAGTATTCCAAGTGGTTTAAGAAAAGCTACCTCAGACTCAGGGCGGCACAGTTTCGCCCCGAGAGCAAATCCTCCTCCCACTCCCAGCGTCCCAAACGCCCCTATAGAGACGAACCAAAAGTCATCGGAACCCAAACAGGAGTTCTTTACAAGTCACGTGATGCGCAGACCTGGATCCAGCCAGCGCAGCGGCCCTCGGGGTCTCAGGATGTAAGCGGCGCTGCCTACAAAATCTCCTCCGTCCGCGACGATGATACTGTCCTCTCCCATCAGCTCATCCAAAAGGTGGAGAACTTTCAAGGGGTTCAGGTGATACTCAGTCTTCTCATTGGCTTTAGTCCTGAAGCAGCACAATAACACCACTGTTACCATTTCTTTACCCAAGAAAGAGCTTGAGACATCATTTAAAGTTAGCATAAAGAGGAGACATAGGACATGACAGGGTTGTGTTAGTGTTTAACTGGTGCCATAACCTTCCTGATTGGAAAACAAAACCAAAACTATATGTATACACAACATGAAACAAGTTTGGTACAGTACACTAGAACATCAGTTTGAAAACAGTGCTATCTGTGGTGAAAATTATGAACTGCACACATTACCTAGCAGCATACCATCGTTGGGCCAACAGTGCCATCATGTGGTGAAAAGTATGAACAGTCTCATAACTGTATAATCTCATACACATTATATGGCAGGGGTTGGTTTTCACCATACTGGTGTACTGAAATCTGACTTACTTATAAACACACCAATAGCCAGCTTCCTGGGCGTTTGACACATTTTTTGTTCATTCCGTCACGACGGACATTCACCACCAGACTTTAAATAAATTGAAAATTGGTGACGAGTTCCAAGGGCAAAAGTAGCAAAAGTGAAGGACCCGGTTCTCAGAGAGTCTTCAAGGTGCAGTTTCCAGACCACCAAAAGAGTTTTTCGCAGATTTTGACGGATCTGCAAATTTTGGGTTTTCGTGCACATTTAGTACCCCAAGCCGTCGATCATAGCGAGAGAGGAACAACAACAACAACACCGTAATTAGCATTGTATTAGCCGCACCCTCTAAATTTAGAGAGAAAAAAAGTTTCGTGCATGTATAAGCCGCAGGTGTCCACGCCATAAAATGGTATATTGTGCGAGTCGGTGAGGAAGAGGTAGCTCTTTATTTGGCAGAAACCAATCATGCGCTAGTCAACTCATTGGAAATCATAGGTCATTACTCAAACTCACGATGTCGCAAAAGAAAGCTAAAATCATCACACAGCAACTTAACGTGCCACAGCTAGGTAACAAATAAAACAACTAACAAAACTCGCGGAGAACAACTATGTTAACTGCTTCCCAGCTTGCATTGCGTCTTGTTGCTGGGAGCAGTTTGTTCTGCTGCAACAACGGCCTGTGTCCATCGCAGGGAGCCTGCTTCCCAGCAAAACAAAGCAATGCATGCTGGGAAGCAGTTAACATACTTGGTTATTATTCTCCACTGGAATTGGTAGTCTATTTGTCACCCACCTGCAGCATGTTAAGCTGCTGTGTGGTGATTTTAGAATTCCTTCTTTTATGACACTGTAAGTAAGATTGTTTTATTGAGTAATGAGCTCCTGCCATTTCCCGTGGGTTGACGAGCTCATTGCGAGTTCCCCTTGTAGCTCGTGATTGGTTCCCGCCAAATAAAGAGCTACCTCTTCCTTGCTGTATAAGCGGTTTAAGGAAAAAAAGGGAAATGACAGTAATACCAACGATTACAACAAGACCCCTGCACAGGATGGGTCTTTGTGATCATGCCATAAAAAAGACCACATCCTCACCTGTTAATGTTTTCTTTGGTGATATCTCCTTCCTTGAGGCTTTGGGGCCATTCCCTTGGACAGCGATGGCCCTTCAAGCCTTTGGATAGTCGTACTAAAAATGAGCCAGCATCACCTTCAAACGGACAAACATGGAGGTTTTAAGGAGCTGTTTTTCCACTATGGTAACTTACTCCATGGCATCAGCATCCATCGCCAGTAAGACTTCATACCATTACCGGTTTTTCTGGGTTGTTCAGTGAAGAAACAAAAACGCCACGCGTAGATCGATAGAAATACGTCTCAATAAATAGAGTTCTTTTATGAACATACCTCGAATGGCTACAGTTGGTTTCCAGAACATGTCGGAGTTTTTTAACAGCTGTGTCTTGTCTCTGTTGACGGCGATGATCTTGCTGCGTCTGCTCAGAACTTTGCCGTAGCTCAAGCGGAAGTCGCACACGGTCCCTGCAAAAAGATAACAGCGTCTCTACATTTTGGAGTGTGCAACTTCAACGCCCTGTTGCTTGGGGTTGTGTGACGTTGACCGCACCGCGTGTGATGCGTACGCCATAAACCATTTACCATCGTATAGTACTTGGACATTAATTAAATAACAGTTAGCCTGCAGGAATATGGGGGGAAATCAATACATTCATTTAATCAAGGGTATGTGTGTTCTAGCAAGCTTGAAACAACCCAGTTCATCAACTCTTTCAAATACGTTTCTAACATTAGAGACCTCTAGACACGAAATAACACCCCTATAGCCAACTTTATGTCAATATAGTAGACATACAGACACACATACAGTATGTGCAGGGGGGGGGTTATTGCAGACTTCCCAAAATGTATGCATTATTTGTACTCAGCATGCAATTTAAATACGCTTGTATGCATCACTGCTCTCCATTTTGTTGCATTTCTTTAGGTTTCAGTTTCGAGTTCAATCTGCACAGTACAGATAAATAAATAGATATCAGCTTCAAAGTAAAGGCGGGGACGGACGTTGTACCACTGCATCAATGTAACATTACTGACACCTAGTGGCAAGGGTAGAATGCTACATATCGTTTTTAAATGTGTCTTCTTCATTTAGCTATTTTTATGCTTGAAATGCTTAATTTAGATAAAAAGTGTGCCAAGTTGGCTTAAACGTTTGACTGACAATCGGCCAAATTCAACCACAAAACAGTGATGATTTACTAACGTGTGTTTGACAAATCGAGCAGAGCTGCGGCAAGGGCTTACGGTATATTCTTTTAATGACAACATCCATCCTCATTAGCTGGCATGATGGGAACGATAAAGGTCGGGATCCATATGATCTATCACACTAAAGTTGCAACATTTCACAAAAGAAAAAAAAACCAATACATGGCAATTAGTGTGATGCTTAACAACATTACATTCAATTTAACGTCTGACCTGCTAGGACCACCACGTCAGCTTCCTTCAGCGCATCACGTCTGTTTTGTCTAATGTGGATTGGACTCTCTTTACCCAGCATGCCTCGGGACATGCCGCCAAGGAAACAAGGGATTCCTAGGTCCTCCAAAGCCCCCCTGTAAAGCATTCCACCATATAAGAACTGAGAAGAAATCAAAGTGACCTAAAAAACGCTTTAAAAAGGAAGCACGAGTCTTTACCTGATCTCATCGACTGGTGTCGGGGGTAGCGTGACCTGGCTACCCAGGAGGATGACGGGTTTCTTAGCTCGGCTCACCAGTTCTATACATTTTTGTACCTGGTTTGCATTTTTTTTAAAAGGTGCTTGTCAAACAACAAAAAAATAGCAAAAGTCCACCGCAAAGCAGACGTACCTGATCGCTGGTGGCTTGTGGGATGTCAACGGGAAGCGGTGAAACGTCTCTTTTCTCCCAAGCGCCAGCAAAAATATTCATGAGGTGGTTGTTCAGATACCTGTCGAGAAGACGGTTGCTTCAGGTTGATAAGTTAATTATTAATGTTTCTAGAAACGAACAAATGTCGGGGTCTCTAATCAGTCAAAAAAACATTAAGAGCTGTGGCTGTAGACAACCTCCTGATGTTTTTTTTTTTTAAATTAACGCCACAATATTATGATATGAAAGTTTCATGGGTGGACAACATCAGGCAGTTTTATCTACCTCTGAATGCGCTTTAAAATGCCGCACTGTTGTTTACAATGTACGCGTAAGTGGTGTAAATGCCGGCTTAGAGGCCCCTTCGCGCTATTACAACATTGGTTCTGTTGCTGCTGTGTTGTGATATATACTTTTTAATAAATGACAATGCAATCAAAAAGGGATGAATTTTCCTTTCCACTTTCTCATGCATTCCAAATCATTATTAAAGTCAAAGGTATATTTTAGTAGAAACATGATGACGTACCAGGAAACTATTTTGCCCATCAGGCCCTTGGGAGGGTTCTTGACAGCAAACTCTCTGGACACCAGATGGAAAGGGTAGAGCGTGTCGATGGGGAACTCGATGAAAACCGGCCCCGGGGTTCCAGACTGAGCGACAGCCAGAGCCTTTCTAACCACGGGCACTATTTCTCTGACGGTTCTGACGGAGGCACAGAACTTACACAGAGGCTTGAACAGAGACATCTGGTCTATATCCTGCAGCGCTCCTCTGCCCTGTACCACAACATGCAATTACTGGCGAGATGATGTTGTGCGTCATTAGAACGTAGCGGATCGTACCTGGAGGAGTGTACCAGCAGCCCCTCCCATGAGCAACAACGGCGATTCCGCCATTTGAGCGTTCTTCACTGCTGTCACGGCGTTGGTGAGGCCCGGGCCAGCGGTCACTGCGGCTACACCAACAGTACCTACCGACGTTTTGACAGCCGAGTGACTCGCTCGTCAACAAACAGGTCAAAACAAAGATAGCACATACGCAGGGTTGGCAAGTCTTAACATGCAATTTTAGCAACTTTATACAAAACAAGTGCCGCAAAGCATGCTGGGAAGCGTGAGTCCCTCAAGCTTGAGACCCTTGCACAGTAATCGCTCGACACTTGGCGCTCACGGCTTCACTTAATTCAATAATCGCTGGCGTGGGCTACTGCCATGGCTGTAACCCACGCCAAAAATCCATCGATCCACTTCCTGCCCGCCACCCATTCACCGTAACACATTTACAGCAATATACACGATCACAAGTCTTACTTATGTCTTAAATTATTATTATTATTATCATCATTATTCCTTATTATTTCTTCTGTATTGGGTAGTACTGTGGTGCATTGGTTTTAATGTCTTTAATCATAAGCAAATTGTCCCACAGCAAATAATGCAAATCGAATTACAAAGCATTCCCTTGCCAAAAACCATAGTTCCCCCTATATTTTATATACAACATAAATATTAGCCCTACATTTATTTTATAAATACATTTAGATTCATTCACCATGAATTCATTCACCGCCGTAGCTACGGTGCCAAAAAAACAACGTGAAACGAAATTCACCACGGTACACAGCGGACATGTCTACATGGTGATGCTGCATTTTCTTCTAGGGATTTTTGGGACATCCCTACCCAAAAATGGAGGCAAAAAAAGTGGTCGAACACAAAGCAAAGCCAAAAAAGTTTGGATGTTAAGCAAAAAACACGCTCACTGGGACAGACGTTAACTGAGGTACCGCTGTACAAGTGTAACGATAACTATAGGGCTGTTATTCTATGTCTACAGGGCTCTAATAATGTTCAAATCCTTATTTACAAGGTCGTAGACAGGTGTTCTGTGCTAAAACTACAACAAATATTGGATTTACAAAAGGAAGGAATCCTACTAATCACAGTCAGGTCCGGAACTAATTAATCGTGATCAAGTTGGAAGATAAGTATACATCTAGAGACGTGCAAATTCTTGGAGATCAGTGATAGAAGCCAATCTTGCAGGACTTTTACAAACAAGGCAGGAATTTAGCGAACCTTTGCTAAACTCCAGCTCAGTGAGCATCTAAAGAACTACCTCTACAAGAGTTTTCCTTCAACTACTTTTTTTTTTTGTCTTCACCAGCAATGACAAACTGCGCGATAACCGTAGAACGAGAAATACGAGTGGTAAATACGCCTCTGTCCTGGCTGCTTGGTATGGTTAAAGCTAAAAGTGTGTGTTTACTTTTTATGTGATAAGTCTGCTACACAGTTTAACACAATAGTTCGTCGCGAGCACACTTTTTTTTTGGTTTTAAGTACTACGTTGCAGGAGTACGCATCTTTTTACACTTGAATGACAGCCAAACATGTTTCCTGTACAGTTACTAATGAGTATACTGACTAGAATTTGACTCGTTAACATTTTCAGCAATAACTGACTAAATCAAATGTTAAATTAGCATCCCAAAAAGGATTGTTTTGGATTTTTAAGGTTCTTAGTATATTGAATCTCATTCATTATAATGTTGTTTATGGTCAGCATGGGGTTCCTATGCAGTTCTGGCTCATGTGGGAAGAGTTGTCGTCTCCCAACCTGAAGGTTGCCGGTTTGACATGATCTTCCTGTGATCATGTCGACGTATCCCTGGGCAAGATACTGAACCCCCTGTGACCCCTGATGCTGCTTCATCAGTTGGTAAACATGGAAACAAGTGTCAAAGCGCTTTGATTGCTTTGATATTTACCATTCTAGAGAGAGTCTAAAATGGTGGCAAATGGTATTCATGTTTTGGGTGATCCCTGTGTGTGTTTGGTGAGTGGTAGTATCCGCTTAAAGGGTAATCGCCATAAACAAACAGGCCTAGGTACAAGATTTGGCTATTTGGGGGATTTAGGAGTGCACCTGAGAGCCTCGCCACAGCATCGGCGGCAAAGACAGCGGTGGCCTCGTGCCTGGTGTCCACAATACGGATGCCCACTTTCTCACAGGCCACCAGGATGGGCGAGATGTGCCCGCCGACAAGAGTGAAGACGTACTTGATCCCGTGGGCGCGCAGGACCTCCGCCACGCTCTCGCCGCCATGCCGAGGGCTTTGCGTCTCCGTCTGCAGGGCAGGACATTTTAAATGCAGCGCCGGGTAAAATTCAGACCTTAAACAAGTAGGGATGGTTCTCCAAGCAGGTGGCTGCGGAAAAGGTCACCTGCCAGAGAGCGTCTTGGCCATCATTTGCACAACGGCCTCGTTGTTGGCGTGTGATGTGCTTTGTGCACTGCCTCGACACCAGGGTGTCACGGTGACCTTTGTGCTGGAGCGCGAGACAAGTGGAACACCATATCTTGCCTGTCACTTAAAGGCAAGGCGTGTTCTTACCTGAAGCTGCTCCATGTGTGTGTGTGTGTGTGTGCGTGCGTGTGTGTGTGTGTGTGTGTGTGTGTTTTACAAGGTGTAGCAGACATAGATAAACATGCAAGTCTTTGTTGGGAAAGTCTCCAAACCTTACCTTATGGAACCACCGGTACAGCAAGCCGAGTTTGTAGGCAGCGAACCCAAGTCCGCATAGAGCAAAACACGCACAATATCCCAGAATTGTGCCTAAAACCGCCATGCTAAAGAGCAGGGAATTCAAAAAGAGGGCAAACTTATTCGACAAAACGCTACCTCGTGAAGTTCAGCAGCGCCGGCTAGGCTAAGCTGCTACAAGTCAATGATTTGCCAATGCCGCGGTGTGCGAATATGGACACTTTACAGTTAGCTAGTATAACATTACTTGAACAGGTGAAGTCATTGGAGCCATTTCTTAAATAAACTGACTTGGAGACCTAGACGTCTACCTCGACAGCGGCGGCTCATCTCTTCCTGTGTGGCGTCGACAATGTCCGACAAGTAGTAATGGGTCCTTCATGAACGATTCGCTCATTTTGAACGAATCTTAAATGTGACTCGGGAAGAACGAAATCGTCTCGGGGAGTGATTCGTTCTGTCGCGCATGCGCATTTGCGTAACATCCTATCTGTTCTGTAGTGTTTACAGTTCACCTGTTTAGAGTCTTCGGGTTTGAGTCGTTCGTTCATTACGCCACTAAGGGGCAGCATGTTGCTCACCGTGATTGTGTTTAGCTGAAGAGAAGAATGACTCGAGACTCAAGAGATGAACTAATCAATTCTCTTTCCGGCTCATGCAGCATAGGTTAGGCTCATGGGGCTGTCACGTGACGAACGAACGACTCATACCCGAAAACTCGAGAGATGAACTAATCAATTCTCTTTCCGGCTCATGCAGCATAGGTTAGGCTCATGCAGCATAGGTTAGGCTCACATGGCGCTGTCGCGTAATGAACGAACGACTCGAAAAGTGACAGAGAGGTGAGTGATTCATCAACAAAATACCCATGTAAACAATGAATTAATCTTTTCAGTTTCTTATAGCATTATAATTTTGTCTTGATTACAGTTTGTGTAAGCAGTAGATGTGCTAGGGAAGGAACATGTTGCTTTTTAATCATGTATTTTGCTAAAATGAACGAATTCAACGGAATGACCCGAAAAAAAATTCGTTCGTTTTACTGAACGGGACTCAAAGATCTGAGTTGGTAAAATGATCCGAACTTCCCATCACTACTGACAAGCCAGCCAGAAGCACGTGCTTTGTTGTTTGCTTTCAAAATAACCCACGGCTGATGAACGAGCCACCCCACGCCACGTCCTATCATGTGTTTTTAAGGCTGTATACTTCTATCTCGCTTATACTGAAGTCATAAATGTACGTATACTTTAAATTTCCGTCTATTTCTCGCTATTTCGCTCACACTGAACGTAGGCGTGTTTTATTTTGAAGAAAATTCACACCAGTTCCGGTTAGTGCGGCCTGCGACTGTTTATAAGGTAGTAGGGATGATTGACGCGTGATTGAGCCATTTAGAAGCTAAGTGGGAGGGGGCGTTTGAAGATATTCAAATGAGGTCGAATTAATTTATGCAAAAAACCAAAACAAAACATTTTGGAAAATCCGGTGTCCACTTGAGGCAAATATAGCAATAAAAATATACTAATAACAGTGATTAATCTGGTTAGTCACATTGCACTGCTATTATTTTGAACACTACTGTATATAGTGTATGTATATAGATATATATGTGTATTTAACTTTCTTCTTAAAATATCTTTGTAAATTTTTTCTCGACTTGAACTTTATTCCCATAATATTTTCTAAAATGTTGTATAATCATATTATTATATACAGCATTTTAAAAAAATATATTTAATATTTAACTTTTTCCCTGAGAATTGACTGCCGACCAGTCCAGGGTGTGCCCGCCTCCCGCCCAAAGCCATCTGGGATAGATTCCGGCATACCCACGACCCTAATGAGGATAAGCGGCATAGAAAATGGATGAATGACTGAACTTTTCCCACAACTTAATTTTCCTAAAATTACAAATTTATTTGTTGCCTTGTTTATTTTTACGACGGCGTAGTAAAACATTTTTTAAAAATCTTACATTTTGAGAATAAAAAATGTGTCACCATTTTCAGGATTAAAAGTTGTGAATTTACGAGAATAAAAATTGTACGTTGCTACAATAAAAGTCATAATATTACCTCAGACCAAGGCCGAAGGTCACACAAGTCCCCTGTTTTTATAGCTGTCTCAGGAAATGCCTGTTATCATGGAGTCCTAAAATAATCTTGAGATTTTGACTCGTAAATTTACAAGACTATAGATGTAATATTGAAATGGTTTTGTTTTCTTTTCATTTTACCAAACATCCACCCCTTTTGCGCAACAGTACGATCTCCATGGCATGTCTTGTCTTTTTTGCTATTTTTTAAACGTGTACATACTTTGACGCGACTTTTAACAAGTTTCATCTTCTTGCAAACGACCTGATCTACTTTTGTTGCAGTGGTCTGTGTGGCCGATGACGCAGTGTAACGGTTAAAAATGACTGAAAAAAAGGAATAAGGATAAAAAATAAAAGAGTAATGGAATTACTGCACAAGTAAAGTAATACAGTCAAGTAAATGCCAGTAAAAAGGTGTCTGGCCATTCATTTTAGCCAATGTTTGAATGGTTGGCCACGGTGAAGCGCCCCCTGGTGGTGGCCATTGCAGTGGTCAACCACAAAATGATCTCGCCCTTGTTGGAGATAAAACGTGTACATTTACGAGGTTAAAGTGGTGATATTAGGTGTCACACGTGTCAGAGGAAAAACAGAACATACTTTTTCAGGAAGGAAGGAAACTTTTTTCTTGCTTCAGGCAGCTTTTTATTTATAACGAGACAGCAAAACGGGTTAGCATCATGGTTAGCCCGCCCCCTCCACATAAGGCCCCCCTTTCTATAGCTGTCTCAGGCAATGCCTGTAACATCAAGTTACGACTTTTATTCTCGTAAATTTATTGTCGAAATCTCAGATTGTTTATAATACTCTGCCTGAGACTGTAAAGTCGAGGACTGTCTTTATAGCTGTCCTTAGGAAGAGTCTTGGTAACATTACGACTGTCTTCTTCTTTTCCTTCCGGCTTATCCTTGCTTATCCCATCAGCGATTCATTGTCTGTTTTATTCGCATGTTTTGATTTGGCAAAAGTTGTACGTCGGACGCCCTTCCTGACACAGCCCTCCATATGAGGGACGTGATCTAATAGTGGTAATAAAAAAGAGTGTTACTCATGGGTCTTAACTGTAATTCCCGTGGATTTATGGCTTTTTTTTCATAAAATCACAACTTTTTTTCTCGTACATTTATGATTTCTGTTCTCGTTTTTAAAAAAAATCATACATTTATGACTTTTCCTCTCTAAATCTTCATTTCTTACATTTTTTATGTGGCCGTAAGACTCCGTTGTCGTTTCTCGTAACATTACAACTACACTAACTATATTATTAAAACTTAACTCTTGTTAAAGTATATTTTTAAAATTTCCCAATAAAAAAGAACAGCCATGTACCAAATGGCACCTTCGGACTCCCCGGGGTTACTTTTCCTTTTTAACAGTTAATCATGAAACGATATTGATGGTACAGTTAATTAAAAAAAAAAAACCCATCCAAAGCCACATTTTTATGAGAAAATTTAAATGTTGAGTTTTTTCCCCTGTGCCTTTTTATCTCGCATGTGCCGAGGAAAACGCATGAGTGTCAGTTTTACACATCTCCAACGTAGAACAGAAAGCAACCCCTAAGTGGCACTGTGGCACTGTAACTGGCCTTTTCGGCTCCTGCAGAAATAGTGAGGAATTCCAATGTATTTAACTTAATAATAATATTAACAATGATATATATATTAAAATACTTGTGTATATACAGTAACCACGCCAAATAAATGTTCTGTCTCAGCATATGGTCTATGTGGAATGCAAATGTTCTGTAGAAGTCCATTAATGGGTGTTGACAAAGTGGAGGGTGGAAGCCTGTGTTTTTGTGAGTCTTGATTAGGGTGGTGAAATGTTTTTATGTTGGCCATGTCTGAGATTTATTGCTGTTACTCTTTCATAACATATTCATTTGTTCCACAGGCTTTTACAGTTCAAGGCCACAGGCTTTTATGTCAGTAAAAAAGTAAACATAAAAGAATACAAGCCTTTACATATCAGATAGCAGAGTATCATACACCCGCAGAGAGGGGGAGAGGCTTCCCTCCAGTACCGGGTAAGATGGTGGCCGACCCGCCCCGCCCCGGTCACAAAATTTTCAATCATTTCGAGATTAAAAGTCGTAATTTTTCGAGGAAATAAAGTCTGAATACAGTATTATGAGCTTGGTTAGCATCATGATTAGCATCATCTCACCGTTCCCCTCACGTACCCCGTCCCCTCCACATAAGGTTTCCCGTTTCATAGCTGTCTCAGGCAAGAATAGTTACGACTTTTATTCTCCTAAATGTGACAACCTTTTTCAGGTAATTATACAACGTTATTGTCGTAAGTTCACGACTTTTTATTGTGAAGTCTGATGATTTTAGTACGCCATTTATAACAGGCATTCCCTGAGACAGCTATAAACAAAGGGGACTTGTGTGACCTTTGGCCAGGGTCAAAGGTAATATTATATATATTATAAGGTAATATTAAATACAACTTTTTGTCTGTCATAATATTAAAATTTTTAATCTCCAAATTTTAACTTTTTTTTTATGCGGCCCCAATACGCCGTTGCAAATGATGAAATACATGCTACAAATAATGACATCATAAAGAAACATTTCGCCAGCACTTAAAAAAATAGCTGCCCCAATTCAAATGTCATTACTAAAAGTATTGTCAAAAAATATATTGACTAATAAATTAAAAAATATCTTAAAAAAAATAATGCATTGCTTTTTAATGTAACAATAACAAATTAATACACGTGAGAATTAAATATATAAACAAACATAACAAAAAATGGAAATCATTTTATAAAATATATTTTTTTGCAAAATACAAATTGAATTGAAATTGAAAAAAAATATAACACAAACATTAGGAAAGATACGTAAAAATAATAAACATAAAATAAAATTGAAAGATCCCAAATAAATGTCAAAAAATAATGATAATCATAATAATCATAATATTAAAAATAAAATAGCTGCCCCATTTCAAAGGTCATAGTAATGAAAGCATAATATTGTCTAATAACAAATGCATTCATTTTTAAAAACATCAATAATAAATGTGGAAAAAATAATGCTCTAATACAGGGTGGGCCAAAAGTGGGGGTACAAGTAGGTTATTGGACATTACCTAGATTTATTTGAGCACTTGAGAGATTAATTATCCAATGTGAAATGTCTAATATGTAAATATAACGTGTGTAAACACATGTAAATGAATGCACGGTGGTCAAGTGGTTAGCATGTTGGCCTCACAGTCAGGAGGTTCCGTGTTCAAATCTCCGTTGGGCATCTCTGTGTGGGTTTTCTCCGGGTCCTCCGGTTTCCTCCCACATTCCAAAAACATCCATGTTAGGCTAATTGGCCACTCTAAAATGTCCATAGGTATAAATATGAGTGTGAATGCTTTTTCATCTACCCTGCAATTGACTGGCGATCAGTCCAGGGTGTACGCCTGAAATCATCTGGGATAGGCTCCAGCATACCCTGAGGGGAGAAACTGTAACCCTACTTTTGGCCCACCCTGTATAAAAGAATAGTTTTTCAACAACTTGTAAAATGATGTAATACTGCAAACACATGAAATACACACGATAAAAAATTGCAAATAAATGTAAAAAACATAATAATAATGATAAGAAAGTCAACTGTTTAACTGTGTTTTGTATGCGGACTTGCATCCGTACGTGCATCTCTCCCCATACATATCCTGCACGTTGGTCGGGGATGAGCAATCAAATGCACCGAGCGCACACTCGAATTGGTCAATTTGCATCCTTCCGGCTACATTTTCCCTCCATCAGCGCCATGCGCCATTGAACAAACTCTGATTTCCATTTCAAAGTGTTTTTTTTTTACCCGCAAAGCAGCGACCGCGGCCAGGAACAAATGGCAAGGCTTAATACGTGCACTCTACTCGCTGGCCTATACAGTATGGCCGCAGCACTCCAAGGGTGAGCCAATTACCGCCGGTTCAAGTGCTCAATGAATATGGCTTCTAATTTGAACACGTGGAGGGGTTGAAAACACAGCGGCGTTTGTTTAGCCGGCGCGCCGAGGAAGATGGGGGCAAAGGAGGTCGGAGGAGGCGACGAGGACGTTGTGAGTCAGAGCGCCTGATGCTATGCTGTCGGGCGGTACTCTTCTGCTGACCTCAGACAATGGAGGAACCAAGCAGCGTGGGCGCAAAGTCAAAGCAAACAGACGCGTGTGAATTGTCTTTTCACGAAGGACGGCGGTCGCTGTCGGGTCCACGCAGCTGGCCCCAAAACCTTCCCTCGTGTGACGAACGGGCACACAACCTCCCTCGGGGAGGAACGTACGTAAATATAAGTCATCTTTTTCCTCGAGGGAACCAGGATTTGCATATTCTGTGCCTAAGCCTGACCCGGGCTAATGCCGACCGCCGTGTGCGTGACGACGATGACGCTCTGCTCGACTGTGGCGGTCGCAGGTGCTGGGTGGAGTATTTTATGCAGCGATATGTAGCTGAGCTGAAAGCGCATGGAAAAGTGACTCAACAGTAATCCCTCGACGCTTCGAGTTTTGCGGGTTTTCGCCGTCACTCTTTTTCACAAAATAGATGAATGAATAAACCATTGCAGTTTTGTTGGTTGAATATGGCCGATTAATACCGCAGAATCGGCATGTTTAACAACACGTGACGCATTTTCTGCAGAAGTCGAGCATTTTCAAGCATAGAATGCAGTAAGGCATTCAGAAGACGCATTCAACGAGCCAAAATGCAAATACTGTATGAGGCATTCATGAGACGTTGCAATGATATGTAATACTTGTCACTAGGGGTCAGTAATTTTACTTAGATGAGGAAGTAAACAAGTAAACAAAAGTCTCCCAATGCTAATACTGTGTGTGACTTTATATTATGTCTTTATTTTCTCTTATTACGTCTGCTATACTAGGTCATAGGAGTGTTATTTCATGTCTATAGGGTTCTGATATTGTCAAAAATGGTGGATGTTTGATAATATGGCCCACCAATATTATCTATTAACGGTGAAAAATATGCATATTTGAGAAAATGATACATTTTTTTTGCAGAAACTGAGGATTTTCAAGCATAAAAATGACTAAGCAAACCAAAATGCAAATTGAAGGCATTCAGAAAGTGCATTCAAAGACGTCATCGTATGTAGTACTGGACACTGGTCACTAGGTGCCAGTTATTTGACTTTGAGTAGGAACAGAACAAGTCGATACGACTCTACCAATGTCAATATGTGTGAGTCTGTAGTTTGTATGTAGTACGTAAAGCCGGGCCCGGCCTGCAGTGTGTCAGCTGCTCAGTTTGGGCACTCGATGCGGCACAGAGCAAACAGACTGGTTTGTTACGCGCAGTATTGTGCGAAAACCCAGGAGAGCACCCACGTTTGACTGTACGGGGGTTTTACAAGGTTCCTAATCAACAGGAGAACCATAAAAGGGCAGAAAGCGAGTCACCGAGAGAAAGTTCCGCATGAATTCCCTCGGGTGACAAAAATCAATTTCACAATTGTTTAAACAATCTCCAGGCGTAGTTCCGGTGCTCCGACTGCCCTCTGTTCTCTTCCAAATGAAACATGGATGAACCTCAGTGCCACATCCCCCTTTATGGCCCACTATAATTCACTAGACCCGATGGGGCAATGCACCCATATAAAGCCCCTACATCTCTGCATAAACGAGCTACCTACATTATATTTTTCAGTGCAAGACAATTAAGGATTCAATTTATTCTTTAGTGGGCAAATTGGATTGAGTTTAATGGTTGGAGTGAGGGGCACGAGACTCAACGAATACAGCAGGTTGCAGAGTCTTCTTCTAAAACTTAAAGGTGCGCCTGTTATAGGTGGCTAAATGCAATTCAGTCAATAAACAGAATTAATGGACACTTGTGTGATATGAATTCCAACCTCCTGTCAGGATTTTGCACCCGCTCGGCTGTGCGACGTGTCCAAACAGTCAGTCTCACATCCACGCCTCCGCACTGCGAGATGATGGACGTTTGAAGGGATTTGAAGGTGTTAGCTGTGTTTTTTTTGTGTGTGTTATCACCAAATTAACACCTATGACTCATTCTGCTTGCCGCTTTTCTTTGGGGAGCGTTTTCGCACGCAACAAGAAGAGAGGACTGACAGCTTTGTCACAAATGCTGGCCAGATGCGTTCAAAGGACAGACAGGCTGTCAGTAACTTTAGATGCATACAATTAGGGCGGTATAATTTATCCAGTTAATTATGTTCATTTTCTTCGCCGTAGTTATTGCATATGCACCTCTTTATTATGACGACACGTCAACAGCAGTGCAATTCCAACTGACGCGTGTCTAGTCCATTCGTCATTGCAACGACGCTTCCTCATTGGCACCAGATAGGCCACGAGATGCATTCACCGACACTCCGAACATCCCACCGACGTATTTGTTGTACGTGCACGTGTGGTCTGAAATGCACAGAAAAACGATAAGCGGACATTCTTATCACTCAGTTTGTAACTCCTAATCCGGAAGTACAATTTGCTGCATCTAGGTATCCTGGGAAATCCCAGAAACTTCCCTCAAAACATGTGAATTCAACTTAAATGACATGGTGTCTTTGAACGCAACTCCTATTTGCTTATAAAAACGCAGTTAAAGCCTGATGCAAATATTCTGCTATTAAAGAAACCAGTGTTGGGTAAGTACATTTTCATAAATGTGTGTCATCTCTTAACTTGACTCACTTTTCGGTTAATTTGGCGCCGTAAATACATACAAATATATAGAATCCTGCCCCTTTCTCTAAATAAAATACACTAAACATGGGGATATTTCCGACATATTTCAGATTAATCATGATGAATTAATTTGAAAACTGTGATTATTCTGATTAAACTTTATAACCATTTGACAGCTCTATAAAAATCTGTGACGAGGGAATTCCTGCAAACTAGGATTCCTTATTTATAATGGAATATTTTCGTAGAAAAGCTGTTTCTAACATTATTAGAGCCATTCAGTCATGAAATAACACCCCTATAGTCCCCGTTACACTCATATTACTCAATAAAGTAGACCTAGTGAGACACTATGTGCATGTTCCGGTGGTATGGGAGACGATGCCGGGGGTTCAGAGTTGAGTTTTAGCCCATAAAAACATATTTAGAAAGTCATAAACAGGTTTTCTATTCTCTAACAATGAAAATACTCAGTTGATTAATATTGAATCCTACTTTGTGGAAATTCGCCAATCGTGGTCCGATCTGGAACCAATTAACCGCGATAAACGAAGGAAGACTGTAACCTGAAAAACCAGGGCAGACATTAACCAAGGTTCCACTGTAAAACAGCGCTTCTTAGAGACATTAGCATAAAACACGACCTATTATACTCGTTTTGGGTCTTTGTATTGAGTTGTTGACTCCTGTAGAGCAGCTACACACGCTAACCCTCAAAGTGCCGCTGACAGATGTGGCATATTTTTCTCTTGCTGGCCGGGAATCAGCAACTCCAACCACTTCTGCCTGATGCTTGCCTCTTTAGGAAAGCTAAACAAAATTAGATTTCCCTCACACACAAACAAGCCGTTGCTCGACATGCTGCCACGGCAAAATACACGACACCAGGACGAAGCATAGCGAGGGGAGGGCAGGCCTACAGCGTGCACCAGGGCATGCCCATAAAAGGAAGTCCGGGTTTTGTGACGTCAGTGGAACTCGGTGTAAAAACTCAGCGTGCAGAGCAATCCGAAACTGCTTCCAAGGCTCACTTCCAAATGCGCAAACCTCATTGCCACAAGAACACAACATTGTCAAAACATTTATTGGTCAGACAAGAAGAAAAGCGTAGTAGGTCCCCTTTGAAGCTCCATCACACAACCCAGTGTGTTCCCAGTAAGGCCTACCAAACTTGTTTAAATTCCAGTTTTCAGCCAACAACACACTTCTAATAGCGTATTTAAAATGTTTGAAAAATAGTATAACAGGGACCTCTTCATGAACACTCCCAACGTTGTGGCCTGCTGGTATATTTGTTGTTGTTGTGGAAAATTACAAACTCGCCTCCGCAGTTAAGATACGCTTTTGTGACCTTCCACAATGTTGACGCTTGGAGAATGCCGTCGCATTTCTTCTCCTGTCACAATTTTCTGTCAAGATAACACAAAACAGGCTCTCGGTCGCCTCCGCCGTCTCCAGACGCTCGATAGTGGGTAGTAGCGGGGCGGCACATAACGGCGCTGAGAGGTATCTCCCCGCCTCTCGCCGGCGGTGGTGATAGCGTTATTATCTTCCAGATTACGACGCTCCATTATCCGAGGCTGGGGATTACAAGAGCGGCGAGCATCTTGTGAGTGTTGCCGCTGAGAGGGAACCCCCACCCCCCAGCATCCCTCCTTTCATGTCCCCTCTTAAAGTAAAATCTTCTTGTAGAACCTGTTCTCCGCAGGATAACTTACAGGCACGCCGATTACCCGTCCGTACTCGAGCCACTCCGGTTGAAGTCATCGCGGAGAAGATGTGACGATTCGTGTGTGTCGGTAAAAAGCCTTTGGTGGTCAGGCGGCCAGTCCTAGCTTTCGGCAATCTGGGCCCGATTCAAGCACAACATTTGGTCGTCATTTGGCCGATGTTGCGGCGACTGAAGACGCTTTGAACGGCTGCCCGCCCGCTCGAGCGTGACTCATCCTCGCGCTTTGTAGTGTGTTGCACAATGAGCAGTGGCCCGGATCTCTCTAGCCCGTTTGTATCCAACATATGGCCTCATTCTTTAATCATATCTTGAGCATAGCTGGAGATTTTGTCACTCTTTGCCCGCTAGGTCGTGCACGTGGGGTCAGGTATCGCGCGCCCCGCGGTGTTGTTTTGACGTGGCTTGGCACAGAGTCGCCGTTGTTGAAAAGCGACAGGAAGGTGAGTGTCGACATGCAAAGCTGCACACCCGTGGACTGTACATAAAGATAGCATCAGGAGAACTTTAAAGCTGGAGTTTTACCAATTACAATTGCAATAAAGCATTTTTTGGTATAATTATGACTCCTATATAATAGAAACGTGACTTTACAGTCACAATAGTAAGATTATAAGTTTTTGTTGTATAATTTTACTTTTTCCTTGTTTATTTGAGTAAAATTAGTCATTTCAACTTTTTTTCAATATCAAAGTTTATTTTTTTAACCTTTTGAAATTTTCTGATAAAGATTTACCTCTTTTACAGTCAATTTGACACTTTTTTGGTGTAATGTCACCTTTTAATCAGATATTTTTGTACAATTTCAACTTTTTGTGGTGCAATTTTACAGTTAATAAATGTGTTTTTACTTTTTGACTTGCAATCGTATGGCATTTTCTTGTAAAATGTTAATTTATTATTATTTTTTTTTACAGTCGACTGTCCATCAATTTTTTCTTCTAAAATTTACATTTTTTCTTGTAAAATTGTGTTTTTTTAATGGTTAGTATAGTTTTTTGGAAAAATTGGGACACTTTCAAAAATATATATTTTTTCCTTTTTTAAACTTTTTTTCTTACAATTTTATTTATAGTAACTGAAACTTTATTAATCAATATTATGAAATGTTCTTGTAATCTTGCAAGTTTTTTCATTGCAATTGTTGTTTGGCAAAGATTTTAAATAAACCTTTTTACTTGCAGGATTATGACTTTGTCCTTTTTCACACTTTTGGCTATAATATTTTTCTAAAATGTATACTTTTTTGCAATATTACATTTTTGTGTAATTTTTTTTCCTTCAGCTAGCTGTAGCAATATTTTTCCTCAGAAAATAACTTTTTTTACTCAATAGTTCAACTTTCCCTTGTAAAATGTCTATATGATATACATATATACACATAATACATATATATTGACATTTATGTACATACGTTATATTTGCATATTAGACATTTTACATTGAATATTTCATCTCACAAGTGCTCAAAAAAATGTAAATAAATGTCTAATAAATGTAAAACGTCTAAGTGTTAATTGTAACCCTGCTTTTGGCCCACTGTGGTTCTAGAAGTGTCCTGCTGTACATTACCGGTAATAAAAAACAGCTGGTCTGAATGAACCTTTCACAGCATTCAAAATGATGTAGCACGCCTGCCAGTGCATTGTATCTTTAATTATTCGCTCGTCATCGCTGTCATTTGCTTACAGTTCATTTCTTCTAGCCTGCCCGGTGTTTGGACGTAGGTGGTTAATCCACTCATAACAGTTTATTGTCTGGCGTAGACGCTCAGTGCATCTCCCGGGGATGTGCGGGAGAATGGAGCTGAATGAAAGACGGAAAAGGGAAAGAAAGGCTTTTTTCGGGGTTTGACAACTTTACTGGAAGCCATCTTGCTAAGAGGAATCACGGATGGAAGACGATAAAAGCGATGAAAATGGTTAAGAGACAACATTGGATTTGGGTTAGCTTAGTATAGGAGGGGACAGACAAAGAAAAGAAACAATCAAAGCAATAAAATCACCTACATGAGCTTGTTTTAAGATGGGAGGGCCAGAAAGAAAATGACACAAATAACACAAAACAACCACCTGGTCATCGCAAGGTATAAGAGGGGACCAAGAAAGGGGAACTAGAGAACAAAAAGCAATCGAAAGACACAACAAACACAACAAAAACATCACCTGCCGTACAAGTGCCTGGTTTAAGAGGAGACAGACAGAGAAAATCCAGAGCCAGTGACAATAACATCACCTTGTTTTAAAAGGGGACAAACAGTGACGAAAAAGAACATAAAACACAGCAAATTATTACTTGGTTTAAAAGGGGACAGACAAAGAAAAACTGGAGAACAAAAGGCAAACAGACAAACATTCATTCATTCATTCATTTTCTGTACCGCTTATCCTAATTAGGGTCACGGGGATGCTGGAGCCTATCCCAGCTGGCTTTGGGCGAGAGGCGGGGTACACCCTGGACTGGTCGCCAGTCAATCGCAGGGCACATATAGACAAACAAACATTCACACTCACATTCATACCGATGGACAATTTTAGTCGCCAATGAAGCTAACATGCATGTTTTTGGAATGTGGGAGGAAACCGGAGTACCCGGAGAAAACCCACGCACGCACGGGGAGAACATGCAAACTCCACACAGAGATGCCCAACGGAGATTTGAACCCAGGTCTTCCAGATCTCCTGACTGTGTGGCCAATGTGCTAACCACTCAGCCACCGTGCGGCCCCTGTGAAGATCAGAATACAGTAAACATTACTGCAGGATTACTACTAGATGACAAACATAGAAACACTAATAATATCACCTACAGTACAAGTGCTTGGTTTAAGAGGGGACGGACAGACAGAAAATAGAGAACCAGAAATAATAACATCAACCTACAAGAGCTTGTTTTAAGAGGGGGTGAACAGAGAGAGAGAAAAAGAACACAAAACAACGACCACATATCCCGCTATTGCGTTGTTCAAGAGGGGACAGACAGAGAAAATAGAGAACCAGAAATAATAACATCAACCTACAAGAGCTTGTTTTCAGGGGGGCTGGGGGGTGTGGGGGGGTGAAGCGAGAGAGAAAAAAAAAACAAGAAAAAACTACCACAAATTGTGCCATTGCTTGGTTTAAGCAGGGACAGTCAGAGAAAACCGACAACCAGTAACAATAATATCACCTACAAGAGCTTCTTTTAAGAGAGGGTGAACGGAGAGAGAAAACAGAACATAATACAACAAACACATATCCTGCCCTTGCTTGGTTTAAGAGGGGACAGACAGACATAGAAAATAGGGAACCAAAAACAGTAACATCACATACAAGCTTGTTTTAGGAGGGGTTAAAAAGAGAGAGAGAGAGGAAAAAAAAACACAAAACAACAAACACTAATCCTGATATTGGTTGATTTAAGAGGGGGCAGAGAGAAAATATAGAGAACCAGAAGTAATAACATCACATACAAGAGCTTGTTTTCAGAGAGGAAGAACAAAAAGAGAGAAAGGAACACAAAACAACAACCACATATCCTGCAATTACTTGGCTTAAGAGGGGACAGACAGACAAAGAACACAGGAAAAGAAAAACAATAACATCACATCCAAGAGCTTGTTTTAAGAGGGGATGAACAGAGAGCTAGAAAAAAAGAACACAAAACAACAAACACATACCCCGTTATTGCTTGGTTTAGGAGGGGACAGACACACAAAAGGCAATACCCACAGACAGCGAACACAATCAAAACATCTCCTAAAGTACAAGTCCTACATTTAAGAGGGGGCGGATAGGGAACAAACTGAGATCACAATGATAAGATACAACAACACCAACGTCATATCGTGCTTAAATTAAGAGGGGGCAGACAGTAACAAAAACAAGAGCACCGAAAAACAACCACGTCTTGCTTGAGCTTGGTTTAAGAGGGGCTGGAGAGAAGGAAAATGTAAAACAAGCGGTTAAAAGGGGGCTGGAGGGCAGAACAGAGCAGTTCAAAGGAAACAAAGCAAAACAGAAGTTGGACTTTGAAAAGAGGCCTTTAGATTCAGAGGAGCGACTTTGACGCCATCACACGCCGACACGTTCCCTTGTGAACTTTTGCACGCGTCTCTGCGAGATAACGCCAAGTTATCTCGCTCGATTAGAATCACACCTCCAATCACCCGTCTGGGCCTGAAAACACGTCTGGAAAATCAACGTTTTTTGGCCGTTCCTCCAAACATGCTTGTCTCTGCGGGTGTCTTTGTGTAGAAACGTCTTCTCGCACTTATCTTTTCTTCCAAACAAGATAAAACACTTTGTGTGAAGGAGGAGGAGCCGATACGGCGGCAAGATCCATGTCTTGTGCTCCCAAATATTCAGCCTAGAGATCCATGACTCAAAGCAGACCTTTGGTAAGATAAAGGTGGTGGGAAAACCTGCAAAAAGGAGCTCCTATCAGCAAACGCCGCGCACGAGCCTCCCTTCAGTCAAAAACTAATTGAAGTGTGGTTAAACGCGGCTTTCACTTGCCTTTAAGCTCCTCTGAAAAGTCCATCTTAGCTTTACAGGCCAGGTGGCCCAATACTTTTGTCCATATGTATCACTGCAAAAGAATAATAAAACAATAAAAACAATAGCACAATCACGAGAAAATGTTATTGGATGACAAAAAATAGTTTACAATACTGTGGGAGGTTAAAGTGGAATATGCATTTATTTTTATTATTTTTTTTGGTCATAACATTAAGACTCTATTCACAAAAAATTACAGTCTTGGTCTTAATTTTTTTTGACATATTCAAAATATTCCTGTTGTTTTCAAACTGGGTGGCGCACCCACTAGGGGTTTCCTGATGTGTCTACCCCAAACACGTTTCTTTATTACCGTAATTTTTGGGGCTAAAAAAGTTTGGGAACCACTGCAGTATTCCGAGAAAAATGTAGCTATTTTTTCAAAACACAATACAAGTTTTTCCTGTAGTGTTACAGCAATATTCTTACATAAGTAAGAATGTTTTTTTTTCCCATAATATTACAACTTATTGCTATTGAAATTACTTCTTTTTTCTAATAGTATTCAACTTTGGTCTTGTAATATTTTGACTTTTTATTGTAAAATTTAAACTTTTTCTGGGACTATTACAAATGTTGCACTTGTTAAATAACAATTTATTATAGCACATTTCTCTTGAAATATTTTTAGTTTTTAACAGAGGGACTTGTAAATAGATTAGCTTCACACAGACGTCTTCTAACTGTCACAGTACTTACAGGTAACTCCAGACTGTCTTTGATCATCCTGAAGATGATCATTGGCTGAACCTTTGTCATACTGGTTATTCTTCAATCCATTTTGATGTCTGTCTTCCGTTTTCTACATACATTTTTTGTAAAATGTATTTTTCCCCCGTAATATTACTTTTGTTTCTTGTATCATTACAGTATGACTTTTTTTCATATGACAACTTTAGTTTTATATAAGTAAGTGTTTTTCTTATAAGACTTATGAGTAAGTCTTTTTTCTAATAATACTTCTTACAACTTTATTTTTTGTAACATTTTCACTTTTTTCTTGTAAAATTGTGGTTGTTTTTGACAGAATATGATGACTTTCCTCAAGATTATGTTTGTAATATTTACTTTTATTTATTTAGCTTTCGCTCAAAATATTACAAGCTTATCCTTATAAAATTACGTTTTTTTACATTTAATAACGTTACAACTTTATTTTTGGAACGTTATAACTTCATTTTTGTAAACTTGTTTTTTTAAAACATAATATCACATTATTGTCATAAAATATAAACATTTTTGGAATATTATACATTTATACTTTTGGAATATTTAAAGTATTTTTCTTGTAATATTTTTTTCTCTCATAGTATTCTCACTATCATTTAAAGTTGTTTACAAAATTTTAAATGTTTTTTTTGTAATATTATGACATTATTTTTATTACATATACATTTATTTGGAAATAGTAAAAACTTATACTTGCAAAATTTTTAAATGTTTAATTTTTGAATATTTTTCTCGAAATATTTTTCCACTCTCATAGTACTTTGCCGCACGGAGGCTGAGTAGTTAGCACATTGGCCACACAGTCAGGAGATGTGGAAGAACTGGGTTCGAATCTCCGTTGGGCATCTTCGTGTGGAGTTTGCATGTTCTCCCCGCGTACGATTGGGTTTTCTCCGGGTACTCCGGTTTCCTCCCACATTCCAAAAACATGCATGTTAGGTTAATTGGCGACTCTAAAAAATTGTCCATAGGTATGAATGTGAGTGTGAATGTTTGTTTGTCTATATGTGCCCTGCGATTGATTGGCGACCAGTCCAGGGTGTACCCCGCCTCTCGCCCAAAGCCTGCTGGGATAGGCTCCAGCATCCCCGCGACCCTAATGAGGATAAGCGGCATAGAAAATGAACAAATGAATGAATAGTACTTTCACTATCACTTATCTATCTAATTTTGCAGATCATCAAGCGAAGGTGCACCTCGCCTGCGTCTCACCAATGGGCGTGTTTTAGGCGCACTTTGCAATTTTGTGCCAGGCACAGCTTGGCGTAGGTACGCCTCCGTCCCTCCTACCGGCGCAAGTGGCAAAGAGGGAGGAGAGAAGGCATGACTGGGTTTAACATACCTGGGTCAAATAAAAATAGTTAAAAGGGACAGTCGGTGCATACAAACTGTCGCATTTTGCTTGTTTTGTTTGGTTTGTCTTGAAATGTCTCCAGGTGGAGCTGCGAGCCACTTAACACACACTCCTGGTTGGAACGCTGTGGAACGTTCAAAGCCATGCGGCGTAAATGACGCTCCCCCTCAAGACGTGTTCGGTGTGAAGGGCTGTCTGAGATGCATAACGCTGCAAAGTAGCCAGCGTGTCTCTTTGGAATGTGGATCTTTTTCCCAGCAAAGTATATACCTTATTTATTACATATTTACAATAGATTTATTATATAGAGGCTGTCACGTTTGCACAATCCTTCAATTGACTTTTCCTGCACTCACGGTACAGATGTGAATAGTGACGTCCTCTCTGGGCTTTTGGTTTGTTTGTTTGTTGTCCTGCCTTGAAGATTTTGCAGGCCAGACTGTACGTGAACAGATTTGTTAAATTCACATTCATCAAGTGCTTTCGGTGCAAACGGGAGCGCGAGAGGCTGGCTGCAAAAATGGATCTTATTTCACCGACTGAGCAATGCTGCTTTTCTGATGTGGACAATTTGCAAAATATATATTTTTCAGCCGTCCACTGCTGTTTTCTAAGGTTTCCATCCCAATAAAACACCTGCACCAACTTATTACTGTATGTCCTGTACTACTAATTGTAGCCATGACGTCATCCTCTTGCCCGTTGGAAAGGATGTTTGAAAACTACTTTGTTTTTACTTGAATAATGATAGATAGTGCATGAGAAAGTGCATAGCAAAAGATGTTTCAAGCACCTATATAGTAGTGTTCAAAATGATGGCAGTCCAATGTGACAAATCAGATGAATCACTTATACATTAGTATATATTTTTTTCTACATGACAAACGAGTTACCAGTAGGTGCAGTAGATTCTCAGAAAACAAACATGACCCAGGATCCACGATATGCGTGTTCTTAAGGCTGTGCTACTGGGCAATTTGTTGAAATAGAAGTGTGGCATTGATCAGTAATCAATTTTGTTAAAAAAACAGGTGTGAATCAGGTGGCCCCTATTTAAGGATGAAACCAGCACATGCATTTCTTTTTGAAAAACTGACAGAAAGAAAACGGGTTGTTCAAGACACTCAGAAGAACAGCGTACTTTGATTAAAACGTCGATTGGAGAGAGGAAAACTTATGAAGAGGAGCAAAATATTATTGTCTCTTATGCTAAAGTGATCTCCAATGCCTTAAAATGGACCACAATACCAGAGACACCTGGCAGAAAACGTAAGACAACTATCAAAACGGATGGAAGAATAACAAGAATGGCAAAAGCTCAACCAATGATCAGCTCCAAGATGATCAATAACAGTCTGGAGTTACCTGTAAGTACTGTGACAGTTAGAAGAAGTCTGTGTGAAGCTAATCTATTTACAAGAATCCCCTGCAAAATCCATCTTAAAAAAAAAGTTATAAGCAGAAGAGGTTTTAATTTGCCAAAGAGCACGTCAACTGTCCTAAAGCGAAATGGAGGAACAATTTGTGGACTGATGAGAGTAAAATTTTTCTTTTGGGGTCCAAGGGCCACAGATGAATTTATGAATTCTGAATTCGAGCCACAGTACACAGTGAAGACAGTGAAGCATCATGATATGGGCATGTTTCTCCTACTATTTATCCCATAGCAGGGATCATGGATCAGTTTGCATATGTCCAAATACTTGAAGAGGTCATGTTGCCTTCTGCTGAAGAGGACATGCCCTTGAAATGGCTGTTCCAACAACACAATCACCCCAAACACACCAGTAAACCAGCAAAATTGTGTTTTTATGAAGTAGCCAGTCCAATACCCGGACCTTAATCCAATGGAGAACTTGTGGGGTGACATCAAAAATGCTGTTTCTGAAGAAAAACTAGGAAATATGAATGAATTGTGGAATGTTGGTAAAGAATCTTGGAGTGGCTGAAAGGTGCCACAAGTTCCACACAGATGTGAAGCAGTTGAAAAAAACTAAATATTAGTTTCGTCATTCAAGGGATTGCCAAATCCTAGAAACAAAAAAGTTTGTACCAAACAGTTTTAGTTTGTAAATGTTATGTAATTGTATGTAATTGTTATGTTCCGCAGGACAGGAGGCGTCACTTCCTGTCCTGCACTCTTATTTTGGCAGGCTGTGCTCCCTGCTGGTGCGAAGCTGCGGCCGCGTCACTCCCGGTGGATTGGGCACGGCTGGGCCCAATCTCAATTAGTTGGATTTATAAGCCCAGCTTTCCTGTACCTTGTGAGTTCTGTAACATTCGATCCTTGGCTTCTTAGATTCCCATGTTCTGTCACAGAGCCTTTTCCCTCTGTCGCTTTTTGTTCGTATCCTGTGTCACTTTGAATTCCCGAGTACCTGTTTTGTTCATTAAAAACCGTTTTTGTACCTACCCGCTTTTTGGCTCTGCATCCTGGGGGTCAACTTATTCTCCTGCTCCACGAAACGCAACACCCATTGCCCGATTGCACAGCCTTAAGAGCGTGCATGCCATGAATGACGGGCCTTGTTTTCTGAGAATCTACTGCACCTACTGGTAACCTGTTTGCCACGTAGCGATACAAATATACTAATAACAGTACTTCATCTGGTTAGTCCCATTGCACTGCTGTTATTTCGAACACTACTGTATAATGCAGCTATGACATTGCTGGACTTTTCGGCAGGCTGTGAAAGAAAGCCAAGAATCTTTTTCGCCCTCCTCCAACTTTTCTCCGCTGTTGCCGCGTCAGCCGCCCACTCCAGCTGGCCCGTGGTGACCTGCGCACAAGCTGCTGTCTCTTCACTCGACGGCAGATCAAGTCCCGTATTTGGGGGGGGAAGAGGGAAGGAAACAGATGGGAAGACATGCAGTTCCATCCTCTTCCCTCTGATGGAAGGATGATGAAGGGAGAGCAGAGGATGATGCAAGAGATGTCCTCTCAGGCGCCAAAAAACAGGCCGCCTCGGCCTGAAGACACACTCAATCTTCAGTTGGCTGTTAAGAGTGATTTCTTTAAAGGTAGCGGGTGTGTATATGTATATGCTATTGCATATACATTATGACAATCAAATTTATCGTATTTACTATGTGTTCTGCAAAACTAAGACAAAAACAACACAAAATCAAATGCAAAATGAATACAGAGCTACCGGTACCAGTCCGGCCTTTCAATGTTATCGTTTTTCAGGAAGTTTGTGCAACGAACAAACATGCACATTAGCACTCAATGAGGTCCTCGAATCTTACCTTTATGCATTCCCCCGTTGTATCAGCATTTGGGAGCAACTACGAGGTGCAAGAAATAGGTAAAAAATACAGTCCATACTGTTATTTTAAAATCCATGTAGTCAAAAGTTACATGGCGCGTTTAAGGACCAGCAAACAAAGTGGGACAATGCGCCGCTCACATTAAACACGCAAAAACCAGGGGATATCTAAATGTATATTCTTTTTCCAATAATATAATGGCCCATATTTCAAAAATGGACATCCTTTTGTTGTTTTTGTGTCTGTTTTCAAGTCTTGTTTGAACTAGTTCAAGTCTTTTTTCAAGCAGACATCATCTCCTCCATTGGGAACAAAAGATAAGGAGCCCAAAAGCACTTCCAAGACGATCAAGTACCTTTCTGAGTGGCCAAGTATGATTCCTCCAGACCTCGGGCCAATTGAGCACATCCTTAAGTGGAAGGAAGGAAGGTGGAGGAGCTTAAGATGTCTCACGCCCACCAGTGATGTCAACATGGAGTATGGTTCTGGTGTGCCATCTCTGGAGAATTCTATACCCAAGAGGATTAAGGCCGTACTAGATACAAATGGTGCTCGCACTGAAAATTGGACACCATTTATACAGTATGTTGCCATCTATTTAGACAATAAGGACTGTGTGTTTACTCATTTTCAGTGGATTGTGAATCCATACAGACCTGCTGTACACTGACTACTTTAAAGTAAGTTCACTTTGTAGAAGTATTGTCCTTTGGTGACATGTAAAGTGTGTAAGCAGATTCCACCTAATGAAATCTATTCAATTATAACTGTGGATAGGGCAGCCAGTCATTGAGTCAGACAGATGTTCTTAGTTGTTTATTTCTCTTGAACCGACAACCACCTTTTCTCTGAGACAAACTGGAATCGGAGGCGAATAATTCTAACGAACGGTTGAAGAGTCCCATGCATAAAAGTGTGACTGACATGAGGATGAGGGTGAAGATGGAGGGGGAAGGGGGCGACTCGAGTCAAGTTTATTGTGCCCTGGAAGCCCTCAAGAGGGTCGTTAATGCTCGTCAATGGACATTCAACATGGGGAGTGTAAAATAAAATAAAACAATTAAAAAAAAAGCAGTTTTGCTGCTATGATCGCTTGGATTGGTGTTGAGAAAATCAAAGCACAGTATTGCTAATTCCGTATTACTGGTTGGTATGCTAGATAGTTTACAGTGAGTGTGTGCATGCACACTTATTGCACACCTGTACCTCAAATAAATACACAAATAAATATCAAGCTTTTTGTTTAATAAATAACAGTAGATCAAATTGCAGGATGTGAGCCCAATAGCCACCTCGAGCAGTCAATGCAACCAACATCTCCATGTACTCCAGTTCTCTTTGATAAGCAGAATTAAGTCAGCACATTTATTCTTAGTGTAACAGCCGCTGATACCAATCACAACATCTGAATATTGAGCAACGTACAGTGGCGTGGAAAAGCTTTTTTTGCATGTTGATCAGTCAACGACAACACAACTAAATGCAAAACGCAAGCATAAATGAAACCTTTTATTATTAAGGGGACAACAAATCCAATCCTACATGGCCCTGTGTGGAACAGTGAAAAGGTTATAAAGCCATTTCTAAAGCTTCGGGACTCCATTGAACCACAGTGAGAGCCATTATCACAGTATAACGGTGGTGAAACTTCCCAGGAGAGGCCGGCCAACCAAAATGACCCCAACAGGGCGGCAACAACTCATCCAAGAGGTCACAAAAGACCCCACAACAACATCCAGAGAACTGCAGGCTTGACTTGTCCCAGGTTAAGGTCAATGTTCATGACTCCCCCGTAAGATAAGTTCCAAGAAGAGAACCACTGATGAACAAAAACATTAAAGCTCATTTCAATTTTGCCCAAAAAAACATCTTGATGACCACCAAGACGTTGTGGTTGGACTTTTTGGAATGCGTGTGTCCCGTTACATCTGGCGTAAAAGTAACGCTGCATTTCAGAAAGAACACCATGCCGACGTTGGCGGTGGTAGTGTTGCTGCTTCAGGACCTGGAAGTTTTTGCTGTGATAAATGGAACCAAGAATTCTGCTGTCTACCAAAACATTCTGGAGGAGAATGTCCGGCCAACTGTTGGTGACCTCAAGCTGAAACCATCTTGGTTCTGCAGCAGGACAATGGTCCAAAACACACCAGCAAGTCCACCTCTGAAAGGCTGAAGAAAACAAAATGAAGACTTTTTTAGTGGTCTAGTCAAAGTCCTGACCCGAATCCTATTGAGATCCCGTGGCATGAACTTAAAAAGGTTCTTCATGCTGGAAAAGCCTCCCATGTGGCTGAATGACTACAATTCTGCAAAGACGAGTGGGCCAAAATTCCTCCCCAGCGCCGTAAGAGACTCACTGCAAGTTATGGCAAACCCGTTTTTGGGCTTAGGCTAAAATCACTTTTTCACACCGGACCATGTAGGGTCAGTTTGGATTTTTCCTCCCCCAAATAATAAAAAGAAATCATTTAAAAACTGGCTGTTGTGTTCAGTTGTGTTGTCCCCGTCTAATAAACGTCTGATGACCTGAAACACGCTGCCGCAAAAACCCAAGGAAGGAGGCAAGCGCTTTTTCACTCCTCTGTGTGTGCTGACCCAACGCAAATACCTCCGAATGTTCTGAGCTCCTGTATTTCGTACAATCACGATCTAGCTCAGCTTCCTGTAACTGTCACATTGTACTTCTTTAGCGCAAACTAAAACTGGCGACCAGTCCGAAGTCAGCTGGGATAGGCTCCAGCACACCCTGCAACCCTGATGTGTGTGTATGTGCACACATACGTATACTGTTTATGTACCCCCCTCTCGCCCGAAGTCAGCTGGGATAGGCTCCAGCACACCCGCGACCCCACAGAATAAGCGGCACGGGAAATGGATGGACGGATGGATCATTAGTTCTACTGCTCGTACTCGGGTTCCGTCAGGTGGTACAGTACCAGTCAAAAGTTTGGACACGTGTTCTTGCTCAATAACATGATAAAGTGTCCGAGGACCTTTGCCTGGTGGTGTGCACTGGAGGGAACCGTGCACATGCAACCGTGTTAGGCCACTTGTAATCATTCCCAAGCCACACTTTGAAGCCAAACTCATAGCCGTCCGCGTCGCCAATCAAATGCTGGTTTATCACATTGATCGGTGAATATTTCACATTGTTTTCAGCACGGAAAACTAGAATTCTACGTGTTTTTGAACGGCGTAATCAATTCCCCACGATGGGCTCAATCCCTTTTTCCACATCAGGGAATCGTAGAGGGGTTTTTTGTCCGATGAAGCGCGGGTTCGAACATGGCGGTGCGTAGACGAGGGGAACCTTCATGGTATCAGCGATCGTTTTTTTTTTTGGAGCTGAATGACCCGCCGGAGTTTTAGGGCTACATAAAAAAAAAATATCTGAGATTTTGAGATCGGGGCCCTGTCCCACCAACGCGTCGCCGGGTACGAGCCCGAGGTTTTGGGGACCAGGCCTAAAAGTGGTAATTTGACGAGAAAAGCGCGGTTCATAGCATCGTTAGGAAGCTTTTATTCACAACGGGACAGCAAAACAGAGCAGTTGGCCACGAACAGATTAGCGCGGGTTAGCATCATCTCACCGCTACCCTTACGCACCCCGCCCCCTCCGCACGAGGCCCCCCCGTTTCATGGCCGTCTCAGGCAATGCCCGTGAGGACCAGCTGCGACGTTTATTCTCGTAAAGTTACAACTCTACTTCCGTAACATTACGAGTTTTCTTCGTAAATGTCCGATGTTGTTGTCGTAAAATTACGATTTTATTCTCAAAATCTCAGAGGATTTTAGTACTCCGGCTTAACAGGCTACAAAAATAGGGAGTCAGAGGTACGTACACGCAATGACTTTTTTCTTGTGAAGTCCGACTTTTCCCGCAAAATTACGACTTTTAATTTCGAAATCTCAGATATATATATATATATATATATACTTTTTAACGTGGCCCTAACACTCCGTTGTAGAATGAAACCGACTGTGTGCTATCGTTATTGTCCTCATGGTTCCAACATAAATACAATATTCACAACAACATTTCCTGATTGCTCTATGGCTATATACACATGTCATCACAAAGAAATACCATCAGTGTGTTTTGAAGTGCTCGGTACGTTTGTTTGTTTTTATGTACACATCTTCAAGTTGCGGTTTCAAAGTATGACTTATGGAAACCCAGGAGCCAATGTAATCAGTAGTTCTCGTCAACACCGAAACAAAAAAAACAAAAAGCCCAAATACATTGTTATCAAAAGGACATTCCTTCCCTTGCAGTGTTTATCCGAGTACAATCCACAGTCCGTGTGGTGGAATATCCATTCTGCTTTTTTCCCCCGCCTCCGAGCCAAGGGTTTTTCCCCGACAACCTGACTGGTGTTGGAATTGTGCTGTCTCTCTGTCAGGTTGTCGCCCACGCCATCCTTGACGTCGTCTCGTTGGCAGAGCACATAAATACAAGCCGAGCTGTGCTTTGATTCGATACAGCGATACCGCGTCGTCCGTTTCTCACAAAGAAAAATGTCACACTTACGTGTCTAAGGGGGGGGGGTTAGATTGTCTTTCAAAAACTTGCTAGAAACTCTGCCGATGTTTTGTCCAAAGACGAGCGCCTGCAGAAAAAGGACAAACATATGATGAGAAATAAAAAACACAACATCACGTTATTTGACCTACGCAGTGGAACCTCGACTTACAGAAACCTGAAAAAATCCACATGATGAAAAAATATTCAAAATATAAATATAAATATGGAAAGTGCCGCCCAGGATTTTGCCATGCTAGCTGCCCGCCCGTGAGACGGCAATGCATTAAAATAATGAATGCTGACCGCCGTAAAGCCGAAGAAGAAGAAGAAGCTGCCCTCCCATTGGTTACTCGGTTATCTCCCATCATCCCTTTCCTCCTAACAATGGCCATCACAGTGTCCCTTTTGTCGAATGAGAATAAAAAAGTTATAGTGTTAAGTGTAGTATGTAATGTAGTGTACTGTAAGCTACCTATGATTTCTGCCTCCTTCTCCTCCTCCTCCTCCTCCATCAAGCTCACCTTGCTCGACTCGAAAGGTAAAGTGTCATTTTTTTGTTGTTATTTTAATAAATGTTAAATATCATTGTTTGTCTGTCAAGGGATTTAACCTATGGATAATAAATCAAAGGTTCTTCAGGTAGATCCATGCTTGAGTTTCACTTACCGTGATCCGAGGACGAGAACACCGTCAAATCTCCACGTTGGGGTCTGTGAAGCCCTTTTTCCCTTCGTTTACGAGGACGGGCTTCTCTGTTCTTGTGTGCCAAACGAGTATCTAACGACGGGGGGGGACATGAAAAAAGAAAACCCCATTAGTAACACGCTGTATGCTTCAGACGCGCGTTCTTTTCTTTTACCTCCCGCTCTTTGGAGTGGAAAATGCGCTGCAAACTGCCGGTCGCCGTGTTGAGTTGCTGGTGTGAAAATCGCGTGCGTTTACAAAGAACTCACCGAGCGGTTTGCTCCAACATTGGTTGTGTTGCTGCTGTGTTGTGCAATATCCTTTGTTCATATTTGACTGTGTGGTCAAAGAGAGCTGAGGATTTCCTACCCACTCCGAATCATCAACGTTATTACATGTAATGAGTTTTCAAACTTCAGAAAGAACAGCATCTGTCCAATTATTGCCTGAGAGTTTGCGGGATTTTGAGGGCATCTCTTGTGAAAACGAGGCTCAGGTCCTCCCACTGACTTGTTATTGGACTTAGGTCTGCGCCCTGTCAGGGCCAATTTCAAACTTTCTTGTGGAAATATGCTTGGGCAATGACAAACGTTGTAAAACTGCATTTTGACTTGTTTATATTTCCCTCCTAGGGATATATTCATAGCGGTTACACATAGTGCAGATGCTTTTTCAAAACGAAGTTGTGACACGATTTTTCATGCTGTCATTTTTGCCTATGTGAGAAAAAGCTGGTGCTTAAACCGCAGTGACCTCCCTCCTGTCATCTCTCCCGATGAATTATGCATGGCGCCCACTCCCACTTTCCACGGGAGTAAGCTGAGGTTAATAGTCGCGCTTGTAAAGAGAAGCCCGTGCGTAACTTTGCCCGGTTTTTGCCTCACACTTCTTCATCAAAGCCACCCGCTTCTCTCCACCCCTTTTTGTCTGTAATCAGCAGGTTGCCCTCAACCTCGCCACCCCGCATATCTCCGCTTCCGCTCTCTCAGCTGTGTCTGACTTTTTTACCCTTGTGGTTGACAGAGGGAGGTCGTGAACAAGCCGCATGACTTATCCGGTCTTTGTACCAATATGAAAGTCCAGGTCTACTGGAGTGCACATATGCAGTAGGGATCAAAATACTAGCGGTGCACTGTGGCTAAGATGCAGTACTCTTATTAGTATATTTGTATCGCTACATGGCAAACACGTTACCAGGAGGTGCAGCGGATTCTCGGAAAACAAACAAGACCCAGCGTTCATGATATGCACGCTCTTAAGGCCGTGCAACTGGGCAATTAGTTGAAAGGCGGATGTTAACACAATACCAGTGTGGCATTCAATCAGGTGTGATTCAGGCGGCACTTGTTGAACATGCATCTCTCTTTGAAAGCCTGAGGAAAATGGCTCGTTCAAGACCTGGCTCAGAAGAACAGCATACTTTGATCAAAGCATTGATTGGAGAGGTGCGAAAACGTGTTTGGCTTTTCAGCTGGAAGGATCTCCGGTGCCTTAAACTGAGGAGCCAAACTAATGATGTTTCTGAAGCAAAACCAAGAAATGTTAATGAGTTGTGGAATGGTAAATAAGCAGCTGTAAAAAACTGTGCTCGCACAACTAAATATTAGTTTAGTGATTCACAGGATTGCCAAATCAAAAAAGTTTGTACAAAATTGTTTTGAGTCTGTACAGGTAACGGCAGACACTGCTATTTTTTCAAACACACCCCTTTCAGGTAATTGCACAGCCTTAAGAGCGTGCATATCGTGAATGCTGGGTCTTGTTTGTTTCCTGAGAATCTACTGCACCTGCTGGTAACTTGTTTGCCATGAAGCAATAAAAATACGCTAATAACAGTGATTGATCTGTTCAGTCGTATTGTACCGCTATTTTTTGAACACTACTGTATAATATAGTGTGCTAATGATCAAAACATATTTTTAAATATCATATAATGGAACGTAATGTCATAATATAATATAACATAATATAATATAATAAATATTAAACAGAAGGCAGTAGTGTCGTCTGCAAATAATACTAACTTTAAGTCTTTTGTGACTTTACATTAATTTATAGATTGAACAGTTTTGGTCCCAGTATTGACCCCGGGGGTACACTAAACAATATATTTAGCTTGCAAATATGTATATCCTCCCAGCTTTACATACTTTGTTTGCTAAGTAACTTTTAACCCAGGTCAAAACTAACACTCTGATTCCATACTTTCCTGTTTCCATTTTTCTTATTAGGATATTGTGATTAATTGTATCTTTTGTCAAATCCATAAACACTGCAGCTACTGTAACATTGGTAATTTCATCTTTTTTGATTAATTTTGATTAGTGAGTAATCCATTCTTATTATATATTTTTCCAACCTGTTGCTGAATAGCTTTCAATGATTTTGGAAAATTAATACATAAAATATGATCATAATACTATTATTATAAATATACTAACTCCATAAAACATCTGTTGTAAAACAGCAAAACTATTATAAATATGATAAAACATAAAATAATAAAAAGAGCATAACAAATGTGTACTATATTTGTAGTTTCAAAAATTTTAATACTGTTATCCAATAAAAGAGATGTATCAACTTAGAAAAAAGATAACAAATATAAGTAATAATTACATACAATTACTGTAAAAATAATAATACTGCAACAAACTATAAATATAATGAAATTGATTATAAAACAATAATCATATATCATATCATATGTGTATAGTTATTATTGGTAGTTTCAAATATTGTATGAATCCAATTAAAACCGACAGTCATGAATAAACAACAAAAATACTAATATGGGAAAACATTTGGTGGTAAATCAAAATATAGTACCCATCCATCCATTCGTTTTCTATGCTACTTGCCCTCTTTAGGGTCGCAGGGGTACGCTGGAGCTACAAAAGGCGGGGCACACCCTGCACTCGTCTCCAGCCAATCGCAGAAAAGTAGAACGTAATCGTGTAATTGTTATCATTTGCAGTTACTCTGCACATGTTGCTAATTGGGGCTCTTGTATTGGATCGTATCAGATAAGATACCCAAACACGAACGAAGGTGTTTTGTGTCACCTAAAAGAAGCATGGAACTCACCTTAGTGCAATTGGCCGCTTTGGGCTCCAGGTCGTTGAGCGTGACAAGTTCTCGCAGCAGACTACTCTCCTGGTAGCCTCCTTTCACCCCGCGTAACTTGAAGTACGCCTGGGGCTTGAAAAGGATAAGCCTCAGGTTGATGGCGAAGCCGGCCATGTCAATGGCAAAGGGCCGGTGGGGGTCGAACACCGTCTTCCAGCCGTACACCTTCCCGGCCGCGTTGACCTTGGGCGACTCGTAGCGCAGGCCGCCCACAAAGGCCACGGGCCACACGGAAACTTTCTGTGTGGATCTCATCTGAGTGGGGGAGAGAGAGAGAGAGAGAGGTGAGGCGAGGGTGAGTTAGTCATGTGAGAGAAAGCCGACACGACAGCAAGACACTTGCATTGACGGACGCTTTTTAGAGCTGCTGCTATTATTGGCGGTGAAAGACGACGACTATTGGTCATGGTGCCGCCTATGGCTGACACGTTGTTAGATGAACGCACGTCACACACACACTGTCCAAGCATGACGCACACAATCAGCCTGCCGCTCTCACGGAAAGACAATAAATCAGAACATTGTGGTTGAGAGGGAGACACCCTGCTCCTGCACTGCTCACCGATTGGCGGAGGGGATTCGATGAGGTCCAGCACAGCCATCTTTATTTTGTCCTTTCATCAATCACTGTGCCATTTTCCAGGACAGCAATCGGTGGGCCACTGACCACTTAAGGTGGCCTATAAACTGAAGTATAATATACACTGTGGCAGTTGCAAGAAGCACTCGGTGTTTGGTCTCAAGCAGAACCTTATTCTCCAACCGCTCGATTCAAAAATGCTTGAACGCCACTTTTTATATTGCTTGGATTTGCACGCCCAAGCCTGGAATACAACCCACGCCCCCAACCTGACTACCGTCTGGGTGAGAGACATGCCCCCTGGTGTCCGCCACAACACATGCGTTATTATTATATCATTTTTTTAAACACTCCGTTGGGCATCTCAGTGTGGAGTTTGCATGTTCTCCCCGTGCGTGTGTGGGTTTTCTCCGGGTACTCCGGTTTCCTCCCACATTCCAAAAACATGCATGTTAGCTTCATTGGCCGCTCTAATGTGTCCAAAGGTATGAATGTGAGTGTGAATGTTTGTCTATATGTGCCCTGGCGACCAGTCCAGGGTGTAACCCGCCTTCTCGCCCAAGGCCAGCTGGGATAGGCTCCAGCATACGCACGACCCTAAAGAGGACAAGCGCCATAGAAAATAAATGAATGAACTAATTTTTTAAACAAAATATAGCAGTTGAAATCAAATATTCAAAATACAAAATACAAGTAAAACTTACTCTTAACCTAAAATTTAACTCTTAATGTAAAACTTACTAATCATGCTCATCTTTTCTCCTTCTTCTTTTCCTTTGGGCTTATCCCTTCAGGGGTCGCCACAGCGAATCAAATGCCTCCATCTAACTCTGTCTTCTGTATCCTCTTCTCTTGCGCCAACTACCTTCATGTCCTCTTTCACTACATCCATAAACCTCCTCTTTGCTCTTCCTCTAGGCCTCCTGCCTGGCAATTCAAAACTCAGCATCCTTCTACCAACATATTCACTATCTCTCCTCTGGACATGTCCCAACCATCTCAGTCTGGCCTCTCTGACTTTATCTCCAAAACCTCGAACATGTGCTGTCCCTCTGATGTGCTCATTCCTGATCAGCATCTTCATCTCTGCTACCTCCAGCTCTGCCTCCTGCCTTTTCCTCAGCGGCACCGTCTCTAAACCAAACATCATCGCTGGTCTCACCACAGTTTTGTACACCTTTCCTTTCATTTTAGCTGAAACTCTTCTATCACACATCACACCCGACACTTTTCTCCACCCATCCAAGCCTTCCTGCACATGCTCATATACAGATAAAACAAAATCGGTTGAAAACTGTTGGAGTAGTTAGCCGTCAAAATGGGTGCAATAAAAAAAAATAAATTGATGAAAAGCATTGCAGAATTTTTGAATTACAACATTTACACAGTCCATCCGGAAAATGCCGGTGCATCAACAAGTATTGAGCAAAGGCTACAAAAACTTATACATACAAAAAGAATTTAAAGCATTTTTTTAAATACATTTGCAAATGTAAAAAAAACGTTTTTTGTGTTTTTGTTATTACGAGGCATTATTAGGGCCACATTGAAAACAATGGCAATTGAGATTTTTTTGGTACTTTATTCCCGTAATATTATTATGTTTTTTTTTAATTCTTTTAAGTTTATGACTTATTTTAATTTTAATTTAAAACTTTATTGTCGTAAATTTACAACGTTATTCCCATAATCTCCGATTCAATGTTATCCTAATTCTCAGTTGTAGTTGTGTATAGAATTCAGAGGAAAAATACATTATCCAGTTTTGGAATAAGGCTGTCACAGAACAAAAAACATACAAAAAGACACCACCCCCCCAAAAATGTGGAAAACGTGAATATTAAAACGGTAATAATAAACGGTATTAATAAAAAAAGAGTAATTTTAACTAGCAAATAGAAGCATCAAGAGTAGCCCACGACAGGGAAAGAAAAAACAATAAATACTAAATAATAAATAAAACCCAATACACTAAGACACTAATTAACAATGCTACAAGGTTTTAATTTTTTTATTTTACTCACTTATCAAATATCCAAAATAAATATTAGGCTTCTTAAAAATGGCGCGATAATGGTAGTACCTATTTTATTAATTACGTGAAAATGTTTAGTGTCATTAACGCACAGACATGTCAAACCTCTGTTATGACGACAGACGAACGCGCAATAGCGTCCCCACAGTCACCAGAGCCTGACGCTCCTTTATAACTTTATTGTGACCTTAACACATCAACAGCAGTGCAATTCCAACACCAGTAACATATCTCCAACTCACAAACATTCCGCGCATCTTCTGAACGACACTTCCTCATTGTCACGAGACCACCATGAGGTGCATTCACAGACACTCCAAAAATCACAAGAACGTCTATTTTGCGTTATGCGGGCTCTAAATGAACAGAGTGAATATATTTATCACTCACTAACGTGAAGTACAATGTATTGCATTTGAGTATGCTCGGAACTCCCCGAAAATACATCTACTCTCAAAATAAAGCTCTTAACAACGCCATTAAAGTGTGATTCAAATGTTCTTCTCACATTTTGTGTGGTATTTTTTAAATTTTCAGTTCATTTAGAGCTGCTAATACTTACAAATTTATATGTAAATGCGTCCTGTCATTTATCTTTCTGGTCATAAAATACAGTAAAAAAGGCCATATTTCACACACAGTTGCAAATAGTGATTAATCATGATTAATTCATTTGATTGAAATGTTTTCATCCGACACACCCGGTAAATAAATACATCTCAAAATAAAATAATACAAATACACAATCAATCAAATTAACCCAATCATCATTCCACAGTTGTCTTGTGAAAGTATCAAAGTTAAATGTAATATCTTGGGTTGTTTTAATGTAACACATCATAAATCAAAAGCAATAATATTATAATGTACCTAATTACTTTGAAGTGACAGTAACAAGTAGGCCTACCAAAACATACTGTATATTACATTTGGCAAGTTAAGTAAGTTTTTCCCTGAAGGACTAATTTATTCAAGTGTGCGCAGCAGAAATCACAAGGCCTGCGACTCTCTTGTGTATCGTCTTAGTCAAATAAAGATGCAAAGAGAGAAGACATGAATAATCTACATGCTCGTGTGCTAATTAAAGCGATATATGCTTGTGAAAATGAGCCTTTTTTTCCACATCAGCGCGGCTTTGTGATGTGCCGGGATGCTCTGCGGTCAAGCTCGCCGGACCAGAGAGCCGTGTTAGTTTTCCAGGACAGCATGAAGGCACGCTGGATGCTTGTGGCGATTCTGAGGAACACCTAGATACAAATGGTCAGGGTGCTCTGTCCTAATGAGGACGTAAACCCTTAGGAGAGATTGAGCGACAGGGTGTAGCCATGTGGTGGCGGGGAGGTGTAATTATATACGGGTTTATTATTGGAATAACAAGATATACCGCTGTACTTCTTATATGTTGCACTGGTGTATAGCACGTAATCAGGCCATGTCAAGCGATCTGTCACATTCCCATCCATATGAAACTGCGCGCAGCCCCCTGGTGAGGATGCAAAATAGCACATTTGCACTTCTGCAAGCCGCCGTACAGAATGTCTGATCTTTAAGGTCAATGGAAAGAGCTTTTTTACAAATGCATTGCCGGGTGTTTCCAAGGAGAAGGTGTTTAAAAGAAGACGTCAGCGCATCAACACAAAGGAAAGAAAAGGGTATTGAATTTGCAATCCTCTGGGATGCAGAGACCATAAAACAAAGCTAAATTGTTATGCCGCTTTGTGTCGACTTACGATAAGGCACCGAGTCCAAACAATCACAATGGGGCTGCTTGTTTGGATTGCAGGAGCCTGATCTGAATGCGTATGTGGCCATCATTGCCTTTTTAAGCCAATTAAAGTGAAAATATACTAAAAGTGGATTGGGAATTCACAGCCGCAGATTTTATGTCAAAAATGTTTCCTCCCAAAGTAGGCTGTTCTCCAGACTCATTCACTAGATTTTTTGATTTGATGTGGTTGCTTTATGCCACACCGACAACTTAGGTCATATCGTGGGGTCAGTGTTAACGTATCATCATGAGCAACCGGGGGTTCAGTATCGGTGCTCAAGGGATACTTTGACATGATCACACAAGTGAGCCGAGGATCAAACCTGCAACCAACTCCTACCACCCGAGCCAAGCTGCCCCCTCACTGAATAGAATTTATAAATATGTAATATTCAATGGTGGCTTCTGGTCTACTAGGATGGGGAAGCTCTTTTTTTCCAGCCTACATCCTACATCAGAACAATGTATGAGTAACAATGTAACTCTACCCTCCGTTCCTAGTGGTTTTTACCAAAGACAAAGTCGCTGGGGATCGGTAAAGTCTCCGGATCAGTTCAGAACAATAAAAGCTTGGAAAATGCTACACTGGAGATTTATACTTCAAGCTCATTTCACTGTCAAGGAAAAAGGGATGCCGCCTCAGACCGATCATCCAGTCATCTTGCAGAAGCCCATAGACTCCCAGGGACGCAGAGTGTCCAATTGCCGGGACAAAGCCCAGCATTTATATAAATACCGCCAAGTTTCGTGCAGTGTAACAACCCACTCTACGCTTCCCCGTCAAAGTCAGTAGACGCTCAGCGGCCAACCGTGTAAAATTGCCACGTGTTGGGCGGATGAATGAGAAGGAAGTGGTGTCAGTTACCTGTGATAAGTGGCTGAATCTGAACCAAAGTTGAAGGTACTGTAGTGCATATTTAGTCAATGAAATGTACACGCAGCAGTACATATTTATTAATTCATTCATTTTCTATGCCGTTTATCCTCATTAGGGTCGCGGGTATGCTGGAGCCTATCCCAGCTGGCTTTGGGCGAGAGGCGGGGCACACCCTGGACTGGTTGCCAGTCATTTGCAGGGCACATATAGACAAACAAACATTCACACTCACATTCACACCGATGGACAATTTTAGAGTCGCCAATTAACCTAACATGCATGTTTCTGTTGCTGTCAATCACAAGTTGACATAGATTGGTAACAGGCAAGCAGCGTGGGTTATGTAAACGCGGCTTGGAGGGACGCCTTCTCTAGCCTGCTAGCCACACCAGTGCTTCCACTGGATTTGTTCATCAAACATCGTACGTTATCATTCATTCGTGGCGAGTTATACATTTCATACTTTAATAAGCGTGTGAGGCACATTTAAGGATTACACCTGGACAATGTCGCGAGTGAACAATGCCAATTGAAGCGAGACCGGGAGGGTTCTGTCGGTTAATCTAATCAAATTGTTCCAACAGTCACTTTTATTGCAAATGTCGATCTCAGGGCAGAGAAGTACATCAAAGTGAATCTAGCAGGAGAGTTAGGAATGGCGTGAAAGTGTTCGAAACGGGCCTTTTACAGGGCTAAAGTCCACCTCGGTTCTTATATTCTGACAGCTGTCAATTGAATCACGGGGTCTCAAGGACGGTTTACAATTTAATTTAAACAGGAGTTTAAGCCAGCAAAGGTCTAGCGAAGTCCAATGGACTTCTGAAGAGGTTCCTCTTTTTGTTCCTCTTTCTTTTATGACTTCTGTCAAAGAGGTGGCTCAATCAATGGGTGTAAACTTCCCTTTTTTAGTTGCAGGGGTATCATTTAAAACTGGTACCCCTGCAACTAAAGTCTTGGTTTGGACAGTTAAGCGCTTTTCCAAGTGAGTGCATTCTAAGTGAAAGGCCTTGCAATCACTTCTAATTAAGCACAAACATGTTGCCATACTTTTCTAAAGGAGAATGGAAAATATTCCATTCCTAACAAAAGCGAGCTGTGTGTGAATAATAAACATTTCCATGGGCGTGTCTGAAATGTTCTCCATTCCCTGGTGGTCATAGACGTACCCCCCGCTAAAAGACGGTGAAATACTTCTTGTCGTATTTCATTTTTTTTTGCCCAAGGTTGTCGCTGCCCTTAATTACTTTCCAACGGAGCGATCGGATTCATCAAACTACACGTTCTATTGTGTATGAATGCAATTTAGGTGACAGTTTGACCCTTGAACGACTTCTGTTTCGATAAAAGGTTTTGAACGATCAACAAATCAATTTGTTCCAGCGCTGGAAAATATTGATTGTAGTTCGCAGTAATTAGATTTCCCATTGTTAGCCAGTGTTTATTTGCATCCGCCCAGTAACGTAGATTTAGGTCACCAGGAAAAGTTCATTTGAGTCGAAGAAAAAGTTGGCCTGTCTGTCTGATTACTGCCTGCCCTTGTTTTTATTGTCCACTCCTCCACAGGGCTGTTACTCCGACACATAAATAGGCCTGTTGGAGGTGACGGAGTGCTTCTGAAGGAGACGGAGCACTTTGGCTGATTTCCAGAGAAAGGTAATGGCAGGCGCCATCAATACGTGACACTCTGCAGACCGATACTCCAAAGAACCCGTAAGACCACGTCTGTTGGGGCAAGTCATTGAATGTCACGATGGATGGCCGGCTGGTAGATGGGCTGATTATGTGGCTGATAAATGCCTCGCTTGTTAGCGGCAAAAATAATAACCGATGGAGCGAGTGAGGGAGTTAGATTCCTACGACGAGGGAGAGGTGTTCTATGGTGCCGTTGGTTTCCCACAAAGAACAAGAGTAACAATGGACATTCAGGGACACAATGCACTCAATAAGGACTCTTTGGAGCTGCTGATTTTTCGACTTCCTAATCAATGCGCCATTCTCTCACTTTAGCCAAGTGGCCACTGAGCTTGTACCCTTTTAACAGGCACCAGTAGATCTTAAACAGCTCCTAGAACCCTTTCAACCCAGTAGAACACTGCGCTCACAGAATTTACAATTACTTGTCACTCCTAGAATTTGTAGAAGAACCTTTAGTCACCAGGCTGGTTCTTCTACCAGGCTGATGGTTCAGAAATCCGAACCCTGACCTACCTGGCTGTGAGCCAGACCTGCTAATCACATGCTCCACCGTACTGCCCCAATGAGGGTGCATGCACAGTCCCATGCCCTTGCTTGATGGTGGCCATGTTTTTACACACATGGACCTGTCAGTCCCCGGAAGGTGTGCGCCAAGTTCTGTCCTAATTCAGATAAACACCCCAAAGTTATCAGTGGGTGTTTCCGAATAGCTCACCGAGCCGGGTAAATAACAGCGCCATCATGTGTTGGGTGTGTCAGAAAATGAATAGCACGGGCTACATAGTGGGGTGCATGTTTTGATCAAGTTTCAGCCTTCTGTGCACGACGCTTGAGGAGTATAAGAGTCAGCTTAGACAAACAAATCCACCCCATCATGTAAATGTGCTAAGCAAGCAGCACTAACCTCCTCAAACAGCTCCAGGCTGTAAGTGTTGTCGTCGTCCGCAAAGTAGACAATCCCGGCTTGACTGCTGTTGGCGTTGAACGTCTCCCTCAGCCACCGGAGCGCCAGATTTCGCTGCATGGTCCCCCGGGGGATCCTCGGGTCCCTAGTGTCCCCTCGCAGCTTATAGTTCCGGGGTGTCTCGACATTGAGGTGGGTGTAGTTGAGCCCAGTTTCTCTGAGCAGTCTCGTCACCAGAGGCGTCCTCCTTTGTGAGTCCTCCACCAGGATCCAGTGCAGGTTGGGAATGTGGAGGAAGGTGTTCGCCAGCCGGGTCAGCTCGGCCTTCTGCACGGGTCGGCTGTACGTGGGAGTGATGATGTGGATGGTGGGCAGCACGTCCGACCAAGGCGGAGGCCGCGTGTAGACATACTCGGTCCTCACCACCTCCACGATGTCCTTATCCGAGGCACAGTATTCCTTGGAGTCTCCCGCCTGGCCTCCCGCCTCCCGCTTGCCCTCTACGCCGTCATCTGGAGATGGGAGAAGACACGTTAGTGCTGCTCCTTGTAGGCTTGCCTCAGGCCACTTAGACCCGATGGGGGTAAAGTATACCTGAGAGTCGGTGGTGGCGAACTGCAAGCCTCTCTGGAATGATAAAGATCTCTTTTACTAGGTGGTGACAGGCTGCAAAGAGTGAAAGCAGGCACTGTGAGAGGATGCATACTCTGTGGTTATCCCAACAGTAACTTTATCTTAATGCTATCTTTTTAAAAGGATGAATATTTCATCCATGTCACCACATCTGCGCGCTTCAATGAAGGGTCTGGTCAGGCTGTGGGCGGCTGCGTGCCTGCCGACACCTCCTTTGAGCTTCAACGGAATCGTCATGGTCTGTGGTCCCGACAGCCTTTCCCATTCGGCAACAACACGGGCCCCAAAAGGAGGCGAGAGCTAGTTTGGCTTTTCTGGGGGTTTTTTCAGGAGGTTTCATCGGAAATCATTTTTCACAGCAGCAGGAGGAGGGTTTTCTGTTTTGCAAGGAGCCGTGCGGTGCAGCACTTGACACGTTGACGTAAAATCTACATCGGCTTTGTAAGATTCTGCACTGAAACAGACGCTAGAATTAGTGGAAAACGGACATACCGTAATCCCTCGCCACAAATTTTGCGACTTGACTCGGCTTGACTCTATTATTTCAAATAATAAAGTCATTTATAAATTGTGCTGTTTTATGGTTGAATACAGCCTATGATTCATTAAAATATGCATATTTAAGTAATAGTTACATATCCCAGTTTTTACTGCAGGTAAAAACAGTTTTTACTGCAGGTTGGAATTACATCACAACAGGCTCAATAATCCCCAACACTGGCCAAGCTAAAACTCGACTCTGAACCCCCGACATCACTTCCTGCCTGCCCGCCACTCAGCTCCTCGAGCTCCGGAACACATTTACGCATGAGCATGAGTCTTATTTACATCTTAAATGGCTTATTTACTCATATTATGTCGACTATATTGGGCAATACAAGTGCAAAGGTGAATATGGGGGTGTTAGTTCTTGTCTCGAGGGCTCTAATAATGTTAAAAACATTATTTAGAAAGTCCGGTTTTCTATGCTCTATGAAAATATTACTTCTATATTTACTTACTTATATGGATGCCGGAATTACGGGAAAATTGACATACTTAAGTCAATGTAAACTTCTGAAATAATGTGTGATTGACTGGCGACCAGTCCAGGCTGTACCCGCCTGCCGCCCAAAGTCAGACGGGTTAGGCTCCAGCATACCCGCGACCCTAATGAGGATAAGCGGCATAGAAAATGAACGAATGAATGAATGAATGTTACATAACTGTAAACTGCTAACAAAAAAAATGCATTTTCACACACTTTTTTCTAAACAAGTTATGCTTTTAGCACAGAGTAGCATCTTTGTTGTATGAGTGTTTTATTATAGGACTTCATGGTCATGTTTTTCTGTCAGATCACCTGCGCATTATGTCTTCTTTGTTCAGTTTAACAAAGTGTCTTATTGATTTTCTGTCTTCATGCTAACTTATTTCTAGGCTTGAATTGGGCTTTGACGGGTTGAGACACCCGTTTCAGTGGAAATGATATTGCACAGCAGCTGCAGGATTATTCTCTCTTTGTATTCAACAGTGCATGTGTACTAAACTGTACACATATATATACTTGCATATATAGAGTACGTATAGGAGAGTGCATTTCATTTCAGTAACATAATGTTAAAATATATAAAATATGAACCAAATTTCTATAAACATATTTATATATATATATATATATATATGTACACATATGGCAATAAAGTCAGATTTATGAGATTAGAATTTACAAGAAAATGTTCATATTATGAGGGAAAATTATCATTTTCGTGGAGTAGGGTTGAAATATAACCTGTTTTTAAAAATTGTTTTAATTAAAAAAACATTTGTAAAATTTTTAAAAATGTCTATATATATATGTACAAAACTAAGAATAAAGTTGTAATTTTTGAAAATTTGGATGGGGAAAAAGGGGATGGGGAAAATATATTACTAGAATACAGACCATATATTATGGAAATAAAGTCCGATTATGAGATTAAAATTAAAAAGAGGAAAGAGACCAAGAACAACTGATAAATGGAAAAAAAACTGCAAAAGAAAAACTTCATCAAAAAAAGTTGATATATTTACAAGAATACACTTGAAATATTATAAGAAAATAAAGATGTCATTTTAGTAGCATAGAGTTAAAATATGAACACCATTTTTTTTTAAGTTTGAATATTCTGAGAAACAAACAAAACACAATAAGATTGCAAAATTAAGAAAATTAGGCGGGGCAGGAATTACGTCAAAATATTAAAGGAATGAGGTCATTTTGTAAGAATTTCTAAGAAAATACATAAAAAAACATGCAAAAATGGAAAAAAATAGTAAATAGTGAAAATGTCCCTCGCGTCCTTTTATTTCTCACCATGGAAAAAGTTTGGACACCCCTGCTGTACAGTTTCCCCTCAGACATGATTACTAGTCTATTCACACTTGCTCGAAAAAGAAATAACCAAAATATGATTTGCACGAAGATAGAGGTTTGACAGAATGTGGCCACTTCATGTACACGCCGGAGCATCTCGCAGCCACGCTGTTGTGGTCCTAGAAATAGGATTATAGAACCGTTAATGTCGTTAATGTCACTTCATTGTGGCGCTGCTGTAAGAAATCTTTGTCAGAGTTCATCCTTGAAGCCGTTCACACTTGAGACATAAAGAGGATTTTTCTCCGCGGCGGCTAGATTAACACAATCTGCTGATGGCCAGATGCTCAGCGCAGCCTGCCAGCGCCGACCCTGCCAAAAAACCCGCAGCTCCTCTTTTATGAGAGCTCACACAAAAAAAGCCAGCCGGGGTTAAGTAACGGCGAGGTTATTTATTTTGTCACGCTTCCTCTCGCTGCCTCACACACGATATTCAGAATGACACTATGTGATAGTATTTGCACACGTGTGTGTGTGTGTGTGTGTGTGTGTGTGTGTGTGTGTGTGTGTGCGTTGGCGGCATCATAAGCAGAGGCCATTGATTTACTGTCCAGCTAATTTGGTTTGTTTACTCGGCGGCGTAGTTGGCATTTTACGCTGTTGCTTGTTTTTGGGGGGGCTCTGGGGAGCGATCCTGGGAGGCTCGTGAGGATAATGTCCTAATGACTCCCACTGCATGTTGCTGGGGCTCCATTAAGCTAATCGCTGGATGCATTTATCATATCAAGCAGACTAAATGAACCCTGAAATCGATCAGTGGTGATTGGTAGCCAGTGAGATTGATAAAATACCGAAAAGATGGCCTTGTGGTTGATTGGATGGGCATGACAATAGAGAATGAGGTCAAAGGATATGATGCAGGTAATTAGGTCCTGTTCTGATCGGCGTTCCAGCGGCAGATCACTATCACTGTCTTGCTCCACTGACAGACTGAGAAGATCATTCCTCCCCCACGCCAAGGGGCTTTTCAACACAACAGAAGGGACGCAATAAAACACACACTAGACCTAATATGTTTTATTATTATGTATTATTGATTAATAACATATTTTTTTAAATTACACTTATATATTATATATTTCATATATGTTTTTTGAATGTTTTATTGCACCGTTATCCTTATTCCATCTATCAATCTATCTATCTAAGCTGACCGTCTTGGTGATACTGGTCAAGTGCTGGGATGCATATTTCCTGTATTATGATTCAATGCAGCAATGCCACATTTACCAGTGTGCTTGGCTTCTGACTGCCTTTGTCTTACAGCTTTTCTCCAAACAAGAAATGTATCTTTAGTATATACTATAATAACAATACTTCTACTGTAAATAATAATGTTTATAGCGCATGTTTCAGCACGTAGAGCTTTTTATACACATATTTTGTATTACATAATATGCAACAGATGTAGTGGATTTACTATTACTAAAAGTAATAATAACATTTTTAAACAAAATTAAAATAACATTAAAATATTTTCCGTTGTAAACTTTTCAATGAAAGATAAATTCAATTTTTACATTTTTCATATCAGTGCAGCATGTGCACATTTCAAGTTTTACATTTTAAAGTTTTGAATGTATAGTATATTTTGGGAGGAAAATAGGATTTTTTTCAGCGCAGCATTTGCATATATCCAGTTTTAAAAAAAATAGTAATAATAATAATAGCATTACCCAGCTTACTATTTTTGAAACCTTTCAATTGTTAATTTTAAAATTAAAATATTCATTTAAAAATACGTACAATACAAAATAAAGGTTAAAGTTCGATAATTGTAAGAATAATTATTACAGTATTATTATTATTAATACTTTATTAATGATACATGTGCAGTAAATATATAATAAATTCATTGATTCATTCATTTTCTATACCGCTTATCCTCATTAGGGTCGCGGGATATAATAAATTATCATTTATTATTATGACTAGACTGTGACTTTTTAACAACTTATTCAATATTTAAAAAAATCGATTTTAAATAAGCATTTTAAGCCATTTTGAATTTACAGATTCTTTCAGTGCAGCATGTGCACATTTGCGCTAGTTTACTACTATTTCTACTTCTAATAATAACAATCTCACAACCTATTAAATACATGTATTAATGCTATTAAAGTTTGGTGTAATTTATTTTTTTCTTAGTGCAACACGTGCATATTTAAAGTTTTTAAGGATCCTAACAATAATTCCACAACGCAAAAAAAATGGAGAAACTGTGTTAATCTTAACCACTGTGTAGAAATATAAAACCTTAAAAACGAATCAAATTAGACATTCTAAGTGGAGCAGGTTCACCATTTTGGTATTGCAACATATAACTGAAGTGTCTCGGCGTTGAGTAGCCGTATCATGCACTTCAAACAAACAACTGGATAAGTGTGGCCGAGCAGTGATGCAGCAGAACCCCCCCCCCCTCCATGTGAGCGAACGCCGTGTCCAACTGTGAAGTGCAGCGTGAGGTTTGAGCGCCCACTCGAGCTAGGATTTGGCCTGTTGAGTGTGCTTTGCGGTGCGTACCCTTGCGGATGGCGAGCAGCGGAGCGATAGCGCTTTGGTGCCAAACTGTGATGAGCAGAGTCCAGGGTAACACGATCAACACGATGGCAAGAATATCTCTTCTCTTCGGCATCTCCAGGATTGGTTATTTGGCTCGGCATTACCTGCGGGGGGGGGGGAAACAAGGCGGGGTGTCATGTTGGGGCGTGCTATCACACATTTTGACTTACTAAAGCATGGAAAATCATAACAAGAGTTATGGCCTGGATCTAAAAGAATCACTTTGGTAGGACCAAAGTCTACCCGGTGAGGGACGTACCTTACATGAGCTAAAGACCTACACATGTTGAGAGCCGCATTTAACGACTCAGGAGTGGCACAAGAGGAGGAAGAGTTGATGAAAAATATATACACGTGTGGGAACTCCAAGGAAAAAAAAGAAGGTCGACGCCGTAGGATAAAGTCCTGGAGGAGGAGGAGGAAGAGGGGCCCGGGAATCATGGCTTCATGATGGAACTCTTGAAGCAAATTAATCCAATAACGCGGGCGATTGACTACAAGGAAATATCCCAAAAGTGGTGAAATATGCACTGCTGTGTGCACACGTCACTGACTAAGTATACGCTAGAATACCTTCAGCTTTTGTTCAGAATCAGCTACGTATCACAGGTAACTGACACCACTTCCTTCTCATTCATCCCCGCGGCGCCACGCTCGGACGTTGAGCGTCTACTGACTTTGATGGGGAAGCGTAGAGTGGGTGCAAAAACCGGATGGTCATTTGATAAATGCTGGACTCGGGCGCTCGGTATCTCTGGGGGTCTATGGGGAAGTCAGCTGGCCTGGATGCTCGGCTTCTGCATGATGATTGGACGACTGGTCTGAGGCGGAATCCCTTTTTGATTGACAGTGGAGTGAGCGAATCAGCGATCTTGAAGTATGAACCTCCACCGAAGGACTAGAAACGGTGGGTAGAATTTACATATAAATAAATAAACCCATTTATTAAGTAGGCCGAAACAAAAAGAGCGTACCCCGCTTCAACACACCACCAAGCCACGAATGTCTATTACGTATGTTAGCCTGAGCCACATTGATTGTGACATATTTTACGAAGATGACAGGACTGAGGTAGGACATGCATGGAGGGACATCACACATCACACAAACGAACCTTCACTGACACTCACGCGACTTATCGTACGTTTCACCAGCTATTACCAAGAATGGTAATTACACCTGACAGCCATATCTCTCCGAAAGCACGCGTTCATCAGATTATAGCATCGAAATGGATTCAAAGGAATCATGAATACATTTCGGAGGTATGTATTTTTGGAGGAGCTTACCCTGAGGGTGGCGAAGTGAGTTTCAGGTCGTGTTTGTTTGATAATCATCAAAAGACTTGTATTTTAGTGAGGGCCTTGCTTAGGGTGGTGGAATGTTTGCATGTTGGCCACGTCTGAGATTTATTGCTGTTACTCTTTCACAACCCGTCTTTTTTCTGACTATTCATTCATTCAAGCATTCATACAGTTCAAGGTCACAAGCTTTTATATCAGTAAAAAAAATAATAAAACAAGCCATTGTTATTGAGTACTGAAAGATATCAGACTGCAGAGTATCATCCACTCGCAGAAAAGGGGAGTGGCTGCATTCTGCTTTCCCCCCAGAACCGGTACTCCTCCTGAGGGTGGCCGACCCGTCCCACCCTGGTCACAAACTTTTTCATTCACTCCCCTCTGTCAGGAGGCTTTGGTCAGTTTGCGACCAGCCTCACGAACAAGGCCCAGGACCACTATTGATCGGCCTGGAAAATGTTTCCCAGCATTTGTAAAGCTTTGAGACTCCAGCAAAGCACAGTGAGAGACATTATCCACAAATGACCAATACATGGAACCTTCCCAGTAGTGGCCGGCCAACCAAAATGACCCCAAGAGCGCAGCGACAACTCAATCAAGAGGTCACAAAAGACCCCACGACAACATCCAAAAAAACTTGAGTTCATGACTCCACATTAAGAAAGATACTGGCCAAAAAATTCCTGCATAGCAGAGTCTGTAGATGAAAACTACTGCTGAACAAAAAGAACATCAAGGTCCCCCTCAATTTTGCCAGAAAACATCTTGATCATCCCCAAACTTTGGGGAGGAAACCCTCACACGCGCAGGAAGAACATGCAAACTCCACACAGAGATTCCCAACAGAGATTTGAACCCTGAACCTCCTGACTGTGAGGCCAACGTGCTACCCAGTAAGCCACCGTGCTGCTAGCCTATTACTAATCATAATTGTTATTTTTAATTATATTTCAGATATATTATTTGTTGTTTCCCCCCAATCAATTATGTATTTGTAATACTTGAATGTAATTTCTGACTAGCTGTCTGCGACTCGCCCAAAAGTCATGTGTGACTTTTCCAAGTTTCTCAACCCTCCAGTTGACAATCCCGGGTTTAATATACAATTACATATATATACAATATACAATATAATATACAATTATACAATATCTTGGCATGTCCCAAGTGTAGGTCAAGTCATCTTTAAGAAAATGTACCGCACCGCTTACCATATACTGCATATATGTACATTGTGTTCTGTTGGTTTCCTGTTACACAAAATGATAACAAGTCCGCAGCTCTATTAGCTCTGCTAAACACTGCGCTAATTTCATTGCTTTTTGTGTCCGCTTGTGTTACAAGAGAGGCCCTTGTCTGCTAATAAAATGAAAATAAACTAATAAAAAAAATTTAAAGACAGACCTCTGCACTCATTTTGTTTCCTCTTCCTGCAGGTACGGCTGAGAATTGCTCCTTTTACAAGGAGAATGTGTGACTACCCCACACTACCGAGCAGTTTTTTTGTGTGTTTAACGTTTACATCGCGTAAGTAAGCTGTGCAGTTTCGGCAGGTCCCCCGCCTGAACGGAATGGCCCAAGAAAGATAAGCTACAGTTTGCACTTGCTGCAAGGCTGTAAGACGATGCCGATGTCCCATATTATAGTGATTTTCGACTCTCAGACGTCCCACAATAGTGTTTTTCCACCCGTCTCTGACAGCATGTGTGGCTCTTAAGCGCCATTGCGTACTTCATCACTAAAACTGGCATGAAAAAGTGTTTGTCCCCTTCCTGTTTTCTAATTTTCTTGCATGTTTGTCACACTTGAATGTTTCAGATCATCAAACAAATTTAAATATTAGTCAGTGACAGCAAGAAGCAGTTTTTAAAAGAAACTTTATTATTAAGAGGGAAGAAAATCAAACCTCCATCCATCCATCCATTTTCCTCCGCTTATCCGCGTCCGGGTCGCGGGGGCAGCAGCTTCTGTTGGGAAGTCCAGACTTCTTGGTCCCCAGCGACCTCTTTCACCTCCACCGGGAGGACACTAAGGGGTTCCCAGGCCAGCTGTGAGACATAGTCCCTCCAGCGTGTCCTAGGTCTTCCCGGGAGCCTTCTCCCGACTGGGCATGCCCGAAACACCTCACCAGGGAGGCGCCCGGGAGGCATCCGGACGAGATGCCCGAGCCACCTCAACCGGCTCCTCTCGATGTGAAGGAGCCGCGGCTCTACTCTGAGCTCCTCCCGGATGGCCGAGCTCCTCACCCTATCTCTTAGGGTGAGTCCAGCCCCCCTACGGAGGAAACTCATTTCTGCCGCTTGTATCCGCGATCTCATTCTTTTGGGCAGGACCCTGACCCTTCCGGCTCAGGTCTCTCTTCACCACGACGGTCCGGTACAGCGACCGCATTACTGCAGACGCTGCACCGATCCGTCTGTCGATCTCACGCTCCAACCTTCCCTCACTCGTGAACAAGACCCCGAGATACTTGAACTCAAAATCAAACCTATACGGTTAAAACATAGCTTAACTGAGATGAATTGGGATCTATCAGTCTGGCAAAGGTGACAAAGCCATAAAGCTTTGGGACTCCAGAAAGAATCCACAGTGAGAGCCATTACACACAAATGGCGAACACATGGAACAGTGGTGAACTTTCCTAGGAGCGGACCGCCAACCAAAATTACCACAAGAACACAGCAAGAGGTCACAAAAGACCCCGCAACAACAAATGCAGGCTTCACTTGCCTCAGTTAACGTCAGTGTTCTTCACGTCATCATAATAAAAACAGTAGGGAAAACGAGTTCCAAGAAAAAAACACTACTATACAGAAAGAACATTTTGCCGAAAAAACATGATCCGCAAGACTTTTGGGGAAAGAGTCTGTGGTCTGACGAGACAAAAGTCGAACTTTTTGGAAGGTGTGTGTCCCATTACATCAGGCACAAAAAGTAACGCTGCATTTCAGAAAAAGAACGTCATACCAACAGTCAAATATGGTGGCGGTAGTGTGATGGTCTAGGGCTGTTTTCCTGCTTCAGTGCCTGGAGGACTTGCTGTGATAAAAGGAACAAAGTATTCTGCTGTCTATCAAAAATTCCCAAAGGAGAATGTCCAGCCATCTGTTGGTGACCTCAACTTGGGTTCTGCAGCAGAAGAATGATACAAAACACACCAGCAAGTCCACCTCTTAATGTCTGAAGAAAAACAAAATGAAAACTTTGCAGTGGCCTACTCAAAATCTTGACCTGAATCCAATTGAGATGCCGTGGCATGACCTTAAAAAAGGTGCTTCATTCTGGAAAAGCCTCCAGTGCAGCAGAATGACAACAATTCTGCAAAGACGAGTTGACCAAATTCCTCCCAAGCGATGTAAGAGACTCATTGCAAGTTATTGGCAAACGCTTGATTGCAGTTGTTGCTGCTAAGGGTGGCCCAACCGGCTATTAGCTTTAGCGGAAAATCCCTTTTCCACAGAGGGCCATGCAGCTTTGGATTGTTTAATGATCTCCAACATTTAATTGTGACAAACATGCAAAAAAAAAAAATATCAGTAAGGGGGCAAACATGTTAGCACCCCACTGTATATGACGTGTACAGCAACCTAACATTAAGGATAGGGGACACAAACGCAACACTGCAATAGCTGTGTTAGCTCCAATGCTAACATCGCCCTCATATTTAACAGCAACGTCATGCTAGGGTTAGCCTACTCGCTAAAGAAAAACTAAGTGATCAAACTCCTACGTCTGTAGTTGATTGGCAAACAGTTGGATAGTTTCCTTTTAAGACGTACAGCGAAGCCTGCTGTTGTATGAAGCTGTCGTCCGTGAAGCGGTGGGCGTATGCACGGGGTGGGCTCTACTTAGAGGCGGGTCAGAGGTGAGTATCATGTCCACGAGGAAGGAGCTTTTTCGGAATTTCAATAGCGAGTGTTCCGGCGCCTGGTTTCTCATGATTGGGGCCCATAAACTCACTTTTATAGGATCATTAAAATTTAATTTTTAATTATAAGCCACATTTTGATCAAACGGTGCCACGGATACTCCCCGCTACTGTGTCCCACAAAAGAACATTTGGACACCCTCCTTCATCATGCTCTCAGTCCTGTCTTCCTTGTTGTGTCCTCCTCCTCAGCAGCTGTGTTGGCTAAAGGCCAGCTTCTTCTTCTTCTTTTTTTTTAGCGTGTCGTTTCTCAGCTAGAAGGCAGAGATAACCTTCATGTCCTCACTTTGAGCCATCAGGGACATTTTCTAAGACTTGGCAAAAGCTTCTCATGAGACAGGACAGGACAGAAGGTTCTGTCAAAGTGCTGGTGGTTGAGTGTGGCTTGGTTTTTATGGTTTCTGGGTGACTTTTTGTGCGGAAAGGATGCGTCGACGCTATGCAGAAATATGACACTCACCCACAGTCAGAACTGGATCATGGCATCACCGGTGATGCACAGCCGGGATGTTGGGTGACCTATGTAGCTCCAACGTTCCCCATCGTTCCTTCTCTTCTGCATTCACGCAGACAGGCCACCTCTTGTCCGCATCTGTAGAATAAAAGACATTTGAGCTATTTCATATTTCCGTGCTTCATTACTGATGTGTCATGTTAGTGTACAGGAAAGGAGCGGGATAATTGGTGGAAACGTTCAGGGTCATTTGAGACAATTTTCCATTATTTGTCATAGAAACTGTTGCAGTCAGCGTCGAGCAACATCCAGGTTAACCATGTTTTTTTTTCAGCCACGAGAGGGGATATAAACAACATATTCAAAATAAATCAACAACGACACAATGGCAAATCAAAACCCTGGTGTTTCCCACTTTGTTCTGTAACTATGTTGCCATGGTTACACAGACTCGCCACAAATAATTGAGACAATTTGAGCGGAGTACAAGACCTAACTAGTGATGTGTTGGGGTTCTTCCCAGGGTTTGGGCTGAAGGAGGGGGTTCCTAATGGAGTGGACAGTTTTCATCTTTTTCCGCCAAATACGTTGCCACGGTTACCTAAAATGTTACTATGTACAGTAGTGTTCAAAATAATAGCAGTGCAATGTGACTAACCAGATGAATCATTCATTCATTCATTCATTTTCTGTACCGCTTATCCTCATTAGGGCCACGGGGATGCTGGAGCCTATCCCAGCTGGCTTTGGGCGAGAGGCGGGGTACACCCTGGACTGGTCGCCAGTCAATCGCAGGCCAGACAAACAAACATTCACACTCGCATTCATACCGATGGACAATTTTTTAGAGTGGCCAATGAAGCTAACATGCATGTTTTTGGAATGTGGGAGGAAACCGGAGTACCCGGAGAAAACCCACACACGCACGGGGAGAACATGCAAACTCCACACAGAGATGCCCAAAGGAGATTTGAACCCAGGTCTTCCAGATCTCCTGACTGTGTGGCCAATGTGCTAACCACTCAGCCACCGTGCGGCCCAACCAGATGAATCACTGTTATTAGTATATTTTTATTGCTACGTAGCAAACAGGTTACCAGTAGGTGCAGTAGATTCCCAGAAAACAAACAAGACCCAGCATTCATGATACGCACGCTCTTAAGGCTGTGCAATTGGGCAATTAGTTGAAAGGGGCGTGTTCAAAAAATATCAGTGTCTGCTGTTGACTTTACAAACTCCAAACTATTTTGTACAAACTTTTCTGTTTCTAGGATTTGGCAATCTCTTGAATGACTAAACTAATATTTAGTTTTTTTAACTGCTTCACATCTGTGTGGCATGGACTCAACCAACTTGTGGCACCTTTCAGGCTGTTATTCCACTCCGACATTCTTTAACAACATTCCTCAATTCATAAACATTTCTTGGTTTTGCTTCAGAAAAAGCATTTTTGATGCGACCTCACAAGTTCTCTGTTGGATTAGGGTCCAGGGATTGTTCTTGTAATTCTTGTAAAAAGATTAGCTTCACACAGACTTCTTCTAACTGTCACAGTACTTACAAGTAACTCCAGACTGTCTGCAGCTGATCACTGGCTGAGCCTTTGCCATTCTGGTTATTCTTCCATCCATTTTGATAGTTTTCTTTCCATTTTCTGCCACGTGTGTCTGATTTTGCTCTCAATTTTAAGGCATTGGAGATCATTTTATCTGAACAGCCAAACATTTTTTGCACCTTTTCTCATCTCCGATCAACTTTTTTTTAATCAAAGTACGCTGTTCTTCTGAACAATGTCTTGAATGACCCATTTTCTTCCGGTTTTCCAAGACAAATGCATGTTCAACAAGTGCTGGTTTCATCCTTAAATAGGGGCCACCTGATTCACACCTGTTTTTTTTTCACTAAATTGATCACTGATTGAATGCTACGCTGCTATTTTTTTGAACACACCTTTTCAACTAATTGCCCAACTGCACAGCCTTAAGAGCGTGCTTGTTTGTTTTCTGAGAATCTACTGCACCTAGTGGTAACTTGTTTGCCATGTAGCAATAAAAATATACTAATAACAGTACTTAATCTGGTTAGTCACATTGGACTGCTATTATTTGCAACACTGCTGTATAAAGAGCACAGCACCTTCGATCAAGACCTTTCCCGTGATGTGTGGGGTTCTTTGCACGGTTTGTACCGCAGCGGTTGCGACAGATATACTGTAATAACTAATAAATATGAGCAATAATAGGATGAGCTGCTGCACTTTTCTTGCAGGCCAATAATAATAAAAAACAATAAAAAATTACCTAGACTTGTAATGACGATGGGGCAGGCTTGTCGACAAAACAGAGCCGCCTACTTTGCAGCAAGACGCACTCGGTAACTCTTCTTCTCTCTTGGTCTGGCTTTAGCTGGCAGGCAAACGCCACTGACCCCCACAGCCCCACCCCTGAATCACGACTCAGAACCATGCAAAATACTCCCGTCGGTACAGTATCATATGAAAACCAAAAAACCCCCCAAAACCCAGAGGCGTAGTGAAAAGCAGGTTCCACTGTAGTCTGCATATGCAGGGTGAACGCAGAGCCTTAGTAAGATAATAAGGAATGAGTAGACTGAGGCTTGGTGCTTCCAGTGCAGCTTGTCAAATAAGCGGAGCATCATGCAGTTACACAAGCATGTGACAGGAGAATAAAGATGTGATGAAAAAAGAAGGTGAGTTAAAACAAGACCAGATACAATTGCTGCCAGTCACGTCATATTTCTCGCAATAAACATTGTGAGGAAACACAAAGAACCAGCGAACATCTCACGCCGCCGACACGTCAACGCAACTCTTTTCATAAAAACACAACAACAGCTGAAGAGGAAGCTGCTGTGCAGACAATTAACTGCACCTCGCTTTGTTCCTGAGCCCAATATCTTTTTATCCGTCCATCAGGACTTTCCACCTCTGTCCAATCCCAACTCCCGAGATTAACATACGATAATATTCAAAAGAAATTGAAGTTTGTTCATTCAGATGTTCCTAATGGACAAAAAGCCCACCGTGACTGATAATAAGGATGTTCTGCCTCTTAATGAAGAGGTTAGGCTAAAGCAGGATGAAGGTTTCAGGATGAAACTAAAGCTTGTGGTAAAATGTAAAAATGGCTAAAATAATAAACCATAAAATGACTAAAAACTAAACTAAAAGAAAAAAAATGCATTATAATATATACAAAATATATATATAATAAACATCTAAATTGTATATATATAACTTTAAATATACGTAAAAATAAAATAATATCAATATGATAATACTATAATAAATACTGTATATATAACAATTGCAAATATAATGGTTTACAAATAAATACAAAACAAGTCTCATATATTCAAAATAACAATTAATCAATTTTAAATTTTTAATCAACATTATAAAAACATCAATTAAATGTTAAACACGTTAATGACTAATATATAAATATACAAATACATTTTGAGAATACCATAATACTGTCAATATATACAATGATGGCGCATATAAAGGCATGAAATAAATACAAAACATCAAAATAATAATTAATCCATTGGTAAAACCTACATTAATAATACATAATAATGTTTTATTAAAATTAAATAAATATAGTGCAATTTGTAACAAGCTTATTATTGAAATAAAAATGAAAAATATATTTCATATAATCAAAATAACAAAATAATATGCAATTGTTAAACCTAAATTAAGAATAAATAAAGAATAAAAATACCAATAAAAACTATCAAACAAAAATATTATTAAACGCCACGCCAAAACGATTGCATCAAATAAATGTCTGCATATTCCAACTTCAGTAGCACCGCCTAGAATAGATTCTGACATTGAGTTCAATGAGGGGTTGCCCCCCCCATGCTAGTTATGTGTTATGTACTCCATCAATCCAATTCACACCAGCCTGCAGGCCCTTCAAAATGTGATCATCACCTTCTTTGCTATTTTTAGCAATGCAGTAAAAGCCTACAATACTGTATGAAGACTGCGAGAGGCACACAAGATACAGTTCTCTTAAGAGAAAGAATTTCCTCCTCATAATTGTGAGAAAAGAAGAAAGAAATGGGATTATGCAAAAATGAAACATCTGAAATGTAACTGTCTCACTTTTTGCTGGACCACTTGGCCCAATTACTGCAACTTTTCAAGCTTGATTTAGGTTATCTATATTTTTTCCACCCAAGAAATCTTGAATAAGCCATTAGCTATGAGGATTGGCTGTGATTGATGGCCCGAGTCCATGCCCGGGATCGGGCTGCCTCAGCAATGATAAAAGATTTAAGAGCGCCAACGCCTCAGGCAGCTTGTTCTCCACCGATAACCGCGGGGGAGAGTGCAGTCTGCCCTCAACTTATTCTGACTAATTTATGGTGCTCTTGCTCAGTCAGGGCACATTTGAAGATGCCGGACCTAAGAGCTGCATATGGAACTCTCAGGTGGGCTGGTCGGAGTCAGGGAGATCCACCAGGACTGTAGAGCCGCAGCCTGGGAGACCTGCACTGGACATGATCTTGGGAGGGTTGTGGGATGTAAAAGCAGTGGTAGCGTTTTTCCAAACCTACACGGCCCTGTGTGAGAAAACGGATTGCCCTTCTTGTTGAAACATAACTATGCTTTATCACACCTGACTTTCATTTCACCAGCCACACCCATTCCCAATCAAGGAATCACTTAAAGAAAGCTGGAAAGGAATCTGACAAAGTGATGTAGACCAAAAGATCCTCAATATCTAGACAGTCTAGAAAAGGTTACAAAGCAATTTCTAAAGCTTTGGGACTCCAGCGCACCACAGTGAGAGGCATTATACACAAATGGTGGCTACACAGAACAGTGTGAACCTTCCCAGGAGTACCCCAAGAGCACAGCGACAACTCAGCCAAGAGGTCTCCAAGACTCCACAACAAAATCCAAAGAACTGCAGCCTCACTTGCCTCAGTTAAGGCTAGTGTTCATGACTCCACCATAAAAAAGACACTGGACTAAAACGGCCTGCATGGCAGAGTTCCAAAACCAAAACCACTGCTGAACAAAGTAAATTGTTTTTTTTGCCAGAAAACGTCTTGATTATCACCAAGATTTTGTGGGGAAATACTCTGTGGTCGGACTTTTTGGAAGGTGTGTGTCCATCACATCAGAGAAAAAAACAGAAAAGGAAAAAGAAAATCATACCAAGGGTAAAACATGGTGGTGGTAGTGTGATGGTGTGGGACTGTTTTTAGGCTTCAGGACTTGGAAGCCTGGCTGTGATAAACAGAAAAAATCCTGAAGGATTCGAATCTGGCCATCTGTTGGTGCCAAGCTGAAACCAACTTGGGTTCTGCAGCAGGACAACAATCCAAAACACACCAGCAAGTCCACCTTTGAATCGCCTTGACTTTGGAGTGGCCTTGTCAAAGTCCTGACCTGAATCCCAGCACTTCATGCTGGAAAAGCCTCCAGTGTGGCAGAATGACAACAATTCTGCAAAGACGAGCAGGCAGCTTCCATTCCAACTTCAAATGTAAACATAAGGATTACATTTGCTTATGTAAAGAAAAATTACATTATAAATGGGACATTTATGGTCATTAGGAACAAATGTGGCACTGTGCTTTCCATTGTTGGCCATCGGGAAACAAATCCAAGTTTACAAATTCATCAGATAGTCACTCAACACAGTCAAAACAGTTGGACAATTAAAAAACGGAATATCCTGTAAGGAGACGGTTGTGCGTCAATACTCATTCACGGGGCCTCTCCTTAATGGTTTGGCATAAACGAAAACAGGTCTTAGGATCCTTTGTGAACCACGGGCATAACGAACAACATCAATCATGAAGCAGAAGAAGCGACACGGAGCGAATCGATACAGAAAAACCTCCAGCGAGTCCGTGGAAACGATTCATGAACGCAAACGGTTCAACCGTCCGATCAAAGAGCAGGCTACCGTTTCCATGATTCAAAACCTGTTTCACCGTGCACGCGCTTGTTAGGCTCTGGTGCAAGGTCGAAGGTTGCCACATTCGTTAGCTAATTGAAGGCCGCTTCCTGTGTCCATCCTCTTCTCAAGCTTTCCTGTATCTCCACTGATTTCTTCTAATGGGGGGGGTTGGGGGGGGGGTCACAGGGTGGACCTTTCCAATAAGACACTCCCCACCTTCAAGAGTCCTCCAACTATATGCACTTGTGAAAAGACCTAATTATGAATTTTGTCATTATTAATTAACCCTGAGGGGGCTTTTGATGCAGTGCGGTGTTTAGGATGTCAAGGTGCCACTTGAGGTCAGGATAACAAGCAAAGACGAGGAAAGTCGCCCCTTAAGGAGGAAACAGTGTATGTCATCTGGAATGACAGTCTGGTGAACGCCGATCGATGTAGTTGGATCATAAATGCAAATAAATGCACGGATCTAGTCAAGGAATGAATCCTTGCTGTGGCGATCAAAATTGCAAATGTGTTCTTCTAAATTTAGATGTTTTTCTTGTAAAATGATGCCATTACTCAAATAATATAATTAAATAATATATAATTAGGACAAAATATATTATAGTATATTTTATATATTATAATAATATTTTAATATTGTGTAAACATTTATATACTTAATATTGTGTCTTTATGCTGGTAAATATTCTGTTTTTTACTATATAGTTACTCTATTTTATGTATAATATTAAAATAATAAATTAGAATATATTATAATTAGATCATATATAATTAGGACAAAATATATTATGATATATTTTATATATTATATTAATATTTTTGTAAATATTTTATATGCTTAATATTGTCTTTATTCTGGTAAATATTCTATGTTTTTATATTTAATGTTCCGGTGTTCTGTGTGGAGTTCAGTGTTTCTTCCTCCCACATTCCACATTCCAGTGGTTTTGTGTCCACAGGTACCCTGTTATTGGCTTGCGACCGGACCAGGGTGTACAGTACCCTGCTTGGGTAGGCTCCAGCTCTCCCATGACCCTAATAGGGACATGAGCTATAAAAAAATGGATGGATGTAGTTTTTTTCAGCGCAAGTTGAGATGTACAGTTCATTACATAAAACAATGGCAGGCAAGAAGTACACATGATGGGAATTAGCCAACGAGTTTCAGGCGTACAGGCAGTACTTCAGCACGCTGTCAGACCCTTTTTCTACCCTGTCATGCGTATTTTCCCGGGGTCGCTTTGCAGTGACATCTGTCAAGAGTATATTTGTGTAGCTAAAGCGCTTTATTTCAAAGAGACCAATTTAAGTAAAAAAAACAAAAAAGGCCCCTTGAAGCTGCATGACAGCTGCGACAAAGTGCTGCAGCACGACACCGCTGCCTTTTGTTTGATAACAGCGTGTTGGGATAAGAATGCGGTGTTTGCGGCGTCTTCTGTCGAGCTGCCTATGGATGATGTGGCACGCTGCCAGTCAAACCGGGGCGCCCTGTCCCATCCGGAACGTACCGGCAGTTTGCTGGGAGCAAACAATAATCGTAAATGATGAGGAGGTGCGCGGAAATATTACAAAATGCCCATCCATCCATCCATTTTCTTCCGCTTATCCGAGGTCGGGTCGCGGGGGCAGCAGCCTAAGCAGGTAAGCCCAGACGTCCTTCTCACCGACCACTTCGTCCAGCTCTTCATTCTTCAATCAGCCAACGGGACCACATCATCTGCAAAAAAGCAGTGACTGAATCCTGTGGCCACCAAACTGAAACCCCTTAATTCCCCGGCTGCGCCTAGAAATTCTGTCCATGAAAGTAATGAACAGAATCGGTGACAAAGGGCAGCCCTGGCGGAGTCGAACCCTCACTGGACTCCTCACTGGTTCGACTTATTGCCGGCAATGCTAACCAAACTCTGACACCGGTCATACAGGGAACAAACCGCCTGGATTAGGTGGCCCCATACCCCATATTCCTGGAGCACTCCCCACAGTATTCCCCGAGGAACACGGTCAAATGTTTTCTCCAAGTCCACAAAACACATGTAACTGGTTGGCCAAACGGCCTTGCACCATCAAGGACCATCAAGAGTATACAGATGGTCCACAGTTCGATGACCAGAACGAAAACCACACTGCTCCCGCCGGGAAGGCTGAGGAGTGTGATCCCATGATAGTTAGAACACACCCTCCGGTCCCCCTTCTTGAAAAGCGGGACCACCACCCCGGTCTGCCATTCCAGTGGCACCGACCCCGATGTCCACGCGACGCTGCAGATTCGTGTCAACCAATACACGCCCTTTATCATTCAGGGCCTTAAGGGACTCCGGGCGGATCTCATGCACCCCCGGGCCTTGCCACCAAGGAGCTTTTTCACCACCTCGGTAACCTCAGACCCAGAGATAGGAGAACCCGCCTCAGAGTCCCCGGGCACTGCTTCCATGTTGGAAGACGTGTCAGCGGGATTGAGGAGGTCTTTAAAGTATTCCCTCCACCTGTCCACAACATCTCAAGTTGAGTTCAGCAGCACACCGTCCCCACCATATACGTTGTTGACTGTGCACTGCTTCCCCCTCTTGAGATGGCGGATGGTGGTCCAGAATCTCTTTGAAGCCATCCGGAAGTCGTTTTCCATGGTCCCGCCGAACTCCTCCCATGTCAGAGTTTTTGCCTCAGTGACTGCCAGAGCCGCAGACCGCGTGGCCTGCCGGTACCGGCCAGCTGCCTCCAAAATCCCATTAGCCAAAACGGCCTGATAGGGCTTTTTCTTCAGCTTGACGGCATCCCTCATCGCTGGTGTCCACAAACGGGTTTTAGTAAAACTGCTACGACAGGCACCGACCACCTTACGGCCACAGCTCCGATCAGCCGCATCGACAATGGAGGCACAAAACATCGCCCACTCGGACTCAATGTACGCTTCCTCCCTCGTAACATGGTCAGAGCTCTCCCGGAGGTGGGAGTTGAAACTCCTTCTGACAGGGGACTCTGCCAGACGTTCCCAGCAGACCCTCACAATGCATTTGGGTCTGCCAGGTCTGACTGGCATCCTCCCCCATCATCAGAACCCACTCATTACCAGATGGTGATCGGTTGACAGCTCCGCCCCTCTCTACACCCGAGTGTCCAAAACATGTGGCCGCATGTCCGACAACACAACCACAAAGTCAATCATCGAACTGTGGCCCAGGGTGTCCTGGTGCCAAGTGCACATGTGGACACCCTTATGCTTGAGCATGGTGTTCGTTATAGACAATCCGTGACGAGCACAGAAGTCCAATAACAAGACACCAGCTCGGTTTAAGATCAGGGGGGCTGTTCCCCCCAATCACACCTCTCCAGGTCTCACTGTCGCTGCCAACATGAGCGTTAAAGTCACCCAGCAAAACAAGGGAATCCCCCGAGGGAGCACTCTCTAGTACTTCCTCTATGGACTCCAAAAAGGGCTGGTATTTTGAACTGCTGTTTGGCGCATAAGCACAAACATCAGTCAGGACCCGTCCACCCATCCCTACCCAAGGCTGAGGGAAACTATTCCTTCGTTTAATGGGTTAAACTCCAACGTCCAGGCTTTGAGCTTGGAGCCGGGGGGCAACAAGAATTGCCACCCCTGCCCGTCGCTGGACGCCTCGCCGCCCAGCCCCTCTCGAGAGGACTGGTTCCAGAGCCCTTGCTGTGCGTTGAGGTGAGTCCAACTATATCTAGCCAGAATTTCTCCACCTCACGCACCAGCTCCGGCTCCTTCCCCGCCAGAGAGGTGACATGATTATGCATAATTAGGCTCCTCCCTGAGTCACCACCTTATAGTGGTGGAGGAGTTTGCGTGTCCCAATGCTCCTAGCAGCTAGGTTGTCGGGGGCTTTCATACCCTTGGTAGGGTCACCCATGACAAACAGGTACTAGGGGAGGGACCAGACAGAGAGTGGCTCAAAAGACCCTGATGATGACTAAAAACATTGAACTTTGTTTTCCCTCGCCCGGACGCGGGTCAATGGGGTCCCCCTCTGGAGCCAGGCCTGGAGGTGGGGCACAATGGCGAGCGTCTGGTGGCCGGGCCTGCACCCATGTGGGCCGGTCGGGCACAGGCCGAAAAGATAATGTGGGTCCCCTCTCCCATGAGCTCATCGCTCGTGGGACGGGCCAAAGGGGTCGGGTGCTAAGTGAGCTGGGTGGCGGCCGGAGGCGGAGGCCTTGGCGGTCCGATCCTCGGCTACAGAAGCTAATTACAAAAGGCACACTTTGAAATGTCAGAGATGCCCCGAGCTGGCACTTTTGCTGACTTGCTGGTTCTCTTTCCACGCTGACATTCTGGCAGGCGTCTCCAAATGTCAGTGCTAAGGAATAAAGCAGTCCGGTTTTACATTTTTGCAGGAAACTGCTAATAATAATAATAATAATAATAGTAATAATGACGCTGCGATTGACTGGCGACCAGTCCCGGCTGTACCCCGCCTCCCGCCCAAAGTCAGCTGGGATAGGCTCCAGCATACCCGCGACCCTAATGAGGACAAGCGGTATAGAAAATGACTGAATGAATGAATAACAATGATGACGATGTATCCGCTTCCAAGCTAATGACAGCATGCCATCGCAGGACATGACATGTACTTGACGTAACACCGACAGTAATTATGTCATTAAGTACACAGCAGAAAAGCACTAACTGGCAGCTGCGGTAATTGTTCAAATTCATGTAAGACAAACATTGCTCTCTCACACACACACACACACACCCTCTTTGCATATCCTTGACACCCAGTATCTCGTGCTGGTGCAGGATGTCTATGATGTCCTTGTTAGCAGGAGGCTGCTAGCCAGGGGTGTAGCACCAAATTCAGGGCCTCCTGTCTCTCTTTTCTCTCTTCAGGCTAGACACGCTTATAACGCTTAGAGCCCCCCGGACCCCCGCAACTATTGACAAACTTTTTCGGCACATTACGGCGCCAAAGAAAGCTGTAGCCATGCATGAGACGGGGGACATTGGGAGGACGTTGGAGGTGCTTGCACGGGACGTTGCAGCTATAAAATGCAAACAGGACGTGATCATCGGACTTGTGGAAGAGGTGGCGCAATTACGCATTCGGTTGAAAGAGAAGGAGAAGAGGATTGCTGACCTGGAAAGGAGAATGAAGGACGTGGGACAGTACTCCAGGCTTAACGATGTGTTCATGACCAGGCTAAAGGTTAAACCACAATCGTATGCACACGCCGTGGCAACAGGTGGCGGCTTTTCTTCCAAGAACATAACTTCACTGCTATAAAGGAATATCTACAGCGATCTGGACAACCATTTTAATCATAACAATATCAGAAACACGGTTTAATGAAGATAAAGGTATTGACTTTGATGGTTATATTCTCAATTATGTGAAACGGGAAAATAGAGTAGGTGGAGGTGTCGCCACCTATGTTCATCTCAAAATGATTTATTAAATTTTCCTGTAGGTAGTAATAATAAAAAACTATTCATCTGTGGAGATTATAACATTGATTTGATAAATCCAAATAAGCACAAAACAACCGATGAATTCATCAATATTGTATGACTATGATTATATGTATTGATTTAAATTACCTCCAAAATCCGTATTCACTTGAATCAGATTTACCACAACAAGATTGGAATACTATATACATAGAGAAGGATGTAGATTGTACCTTCAACACATTTTTAGGCATCTTTTTTTGTGGCAAAAATTGTCCGAGCCGTAAAGTAAGCAAAAATAACAGCGCTATAAAATCTCCATGGATGGCTAAGGGTATAAAAAATGCTTGCAAGACGAAAAATACTTCGTTGATTCAATTAATTTTTATACTGCACAGCTTTAATATAAAGGCAATAATCATATCCTTCATGCTAACATTCAAACATTTTTTTACACAGAGAGAAGGGGGTTACAAAACTGAGGAGATGTGGTAACTTTAAAATCCAAGCAGTGAAAAGCACCTGGAAAAGTTTTTATGTGTCTGTATGCGGCGTCAAACTTTGCAGCAGATTGGGGTTACAGCTCAAGCAATGTCCAAACATTCATCTATGAAAATCCAAATACAAAGAAATGGTTCTGTCTCAGTACGTGAATGGGGAAAAAAATGCAGAGCATGAATAAAGGCTCGGCTGCAGGAGATCATCCACCTTCTCGCAGTAGACCTCCAAAATCTCGTCTCTTTTAATCCACAGTATAGAACACTTGCATCCCTAGATTAGGACAGACAAGTGGAGACCCGGTTGCAGGAGATTGCCGTCTCCTAGCAACCGACCTCCGAAATCTTGTCTTTTGATGCACAGTATAGGACACTTGGCCAGGAGCGTAGTCCCTCTCTGGCAACAGTTCCATAAAGTCCTTGGCTTCTCTTCACGTGGTCACGTGCTATCCAAACTAATTATTATTACCATCAACACTGATTACCATTATATCTCTTAATGAAATATCTCTTATATGCATACAAAACATATTTGTGTGTATATATATATATATATGGGTATGTGTACATATGTGTATATATACTGTATATTTATTGTATAGTAAACCCAGGAATTATCTTTAATACGTGTTATGTTGATATGTGATGATGGTATAATATTGAGTAATGTCACAAGCCGTACAAGGTATAACACATTAATAATAATGTATATTGCATATGTATGACATATGACATATTTGTCTTGTTCATGTATTACTGCATATTCTGTTAATATACCAGGCTTTAGTATTACGAATAAGGGGGTGGGAGTAAATACTCTTGTCTTTTCGAGCCAAATTGTTCCTGTGTATAGGTGCATTATGTTCTGCACTGCACTGTCCTGTATCCAGCTATTTATTTCACCGTCAGACTGCTTGGATTTTTGGCTTATTGATTTAAAGTTACTGAATCGTTTTGGATCGTATCGTCCTTGAATTAAATAGGCAATTACAAATCGTGATATCAAATCCTTGTTAAAGCGAATCTTTACACCCCTAATGATTTGCCATCATTTTTACACAAACCTCCCATTTCCAGCACTGGACAGCTCCAATGGCCAGAGTTGGGGCCCCAATATTCATTCATTCATTCATTTTCTGTACCTCTTATCCTCATTAGGGTCGCGGGGATGCTGGAGCCTATCCCAGCAGAGTTTGGGCGAGAGGCGGGGTACACCCTGGACTGGTCGCCAGTCAATCGCAGGGAACATATAGACAAACAAACATTCACACTCACATTCATACCGATGGACAATTTAGGGTCGCCAATTAACCTAACATGCATGTTTTTGGAATGTGGGAGGAAACCGGAGTACCCGGAGAAAACCCACACACGCACGGGGAGAACAAGCAAACTCCACACAGAGATGCCCAACGGAGATTTGAACCCAGGTCTTCCAGATCTCCTGACTGTGTGGCCAATGTGCTAACCTTTCAGCCACCGTGCAGCCCGGCCCCAATATTACGAGAAAAAAATATTTTACAACAATAAAGTCATAATACTGTATTAAAAGACCACAATTCTCCTAATTGATGGGAAATTTCAGAATTTTACAAAAACAAATTGGACCGTTACAAGAATAAGAATAAAGTAATAAGAAACAAGAAAATACGAATTCAATAAAGCTGTGATAATAAATAATACAGGTGTAATATAACGTGACAAAAAAAATCAAAACTGGCCAAAAATCAAGCAAAAAGAGTCATGTTATCGGAAGAACTTAAAAGAATAAAGTCATAATGCAAAAAAATCATTTTATATAAGAAGAAGTCCAAATATTAGTAATATATGAGTGTAACTTTCCTTACGTCCCAGTTGTCCCGAATGCATCACTAGTCCCGCCGTGGTCCCTGAAGGGCTTATAAATTTCTCTACACCGATAATAAAATAACATCAATTTTATTCTGAACAAAAAATGTCATAGATGGGTTGCCAGGCAACAAGCGAGACTAAAAATAAAAAAGATCCTTTGGTACTTAGTCAAGTTTCTCAGCAAACGGGGACACCTTCCCATTTGTTGTGTTTACTTTGGCGCCAACTTTGCAGGCAGCTCACATTGTCTCATTTTTCTTTATCATGTACTGTAGTGTGTTATTTCTGCTAGTCCTCCCCCTGTGGCGACACACACGCACACACACGCACACGCACACTCACACACACACACACACACACACTGCTGCTGTACTGTAAGTGTGATCAATAGCCCGTATAGGCTGAAGCAAACCTACCGGATCCATCACTGCACTGCGCCACAGGACCCCGCCGCGAGTGTGGCGGATGGTCCACCCAATATCTGCACTATAACAAGCCCTCTTGGGTCGGCCATGTAACACGCGGAAATGGCGGCAATTAGGCCGTGCTGCCGTAAAGAGCGCAGGGAGGGAGGCTAGAACCGCGACAAAGTGAGAGGGATCACATCCTCCTGGTGATGGCACAAAAGAAAAGCCGTATTGCTGAATTTCACTGGAATTTGGGGAAATTAGTTCAGCCAGAATCGTGACATGACGTAACGAGCTCTCCCCTGCCTTGAAGTGTGAACCTTCTATGTGAAAATACTAAACTTTCCGGGACCCCCCCAGCAAATATAAAAGACAGTAATTCCTCGCTTTGCACAAATCATGCACTATTACGGTTGGATATTACCTGTAATTACATAATATATGCATGCCTGAGCACATTTTTTGCCCAAATTAAGCATAAAAATGACCAAATAAAACAATACAAATAAAAAGCACTCAGAAGACGCATTCAAAGACTCTCCAGAGATAGGGATTTATGGCTCTTTGAAGGGAGCCAGATGTTGCTGAGCCATTCCTTTTAAAGAGCTGTTCAAAAAGTGACTCATTTAGCTGATTTTTATATTTATGTAGTTTTCTTTTTGTCTCGACCAGCATCATAAATGCTGAATGGAAGTCAAACTGCCTTTAAGTGCTTTTATCTCAGGAATAATCACTGGGAGGAATGAATTAGGATATGAATTAAGACCAATATGAGTTTGAATTATTCCGAAATATTCATTATAACCTTACATGTGTGGATTAATTTTAATATCTGGTCAGATTCATTGTAAATATTTCACAAGGGGGGCCATCAGGCTACTTTGACAGTGACGTCGCAATCATGAGGAAGAAAGAACAGTTCCCATTTACGGATCCGTTCCTGTCGCTCATGTTAACGAGCCGCTCAAAAGAACCAACCGGTTCGTATGTGAACGTCACAACACTAAGACGCAACGATGATACGTAGTATTCTCCGCTGCCCACTAGGTGTCAGTAATGTTACCGTAATGTTCGGTAGGACACACAAGCACCAGGCTTTAATTGCAGGTTGGAATTATACTGTACTGGTGGTCTTATACTGTATATGTTATTTATGTCTTTCTGTTATTCAGTCTATTATACTGGGTAATGTGAGAGTCTAGTTAATTATAGGGGTGTTATTTCATGTCTACAGGGCTCTAAAAATGTTGTGTTTAGAAGGCCGGAACAGGTTTCTATGCTCTATGTGCATAGGATCAACATTTGGATGAACATTTGCAATAAAATGACTATTGTAATCATTAGATTTAGTCTGGCTTCAATTGCACTTGCTTGGCTGCGATGATGTGGTGGTGGGCCGGTCCGTGGTCATTCACGAGCCGGATCGAGCCCTTGGGCTGGCACTTGAAGAGCCCCGCTCTGTTGTATTGGATTATATCATCAGCTTTCCGTGATGCTTTTTATTTACCGTCACTCTTACCAGCGCAAAGAGCATATGTTATGTCATCATTATCCTCCCCGCCTCACTTTTATTTGGCGGGAGTTGAATTAGCGCTTGCTAATCAGTAAAGAAGCTTCCCCTCATCAGAGATTTAGAGACAGCCATCAATGCTTGCCTGCCGTGGGAAATGTGAACCCATCCAGTGTGCACGGATGCGGAGGCTCCAACACTTGCCTCTGTCACATACACACGCACGCAAACACACACGCATGCAAATTAGACGTGTCTGTTCCTGCTGGCGGTCTCTGTAAAGCCGTCGCTCAATTAAGTGGCGTCTGGTAGTGTCACGAGATGAGGACAAAAATACTGCGAGATGGATACATTCGTACTTTTCCTACACTGCTTAGCTTGTTCAGGGTCACGTGGAAGCTGGAGTCTATCCCAGATGACTTCTGTTGAGAGATATACCCGGGTTCATTCATTCCCAATGACACCTTCTGTACAGAACCTAACACACAGTTAGTGATGATTTTTTTGGTTATATTATATTTCATGCACTTACAGTATTTCCTCCATTCAGCACTCTTAATTGCTTTCTTCAGGCTTAAAGGAATAGTTCAATTTTTTTTCATGAAGTTGTATGACATCCCCATCATTAGTGTAGTACATCAACATCAACAGTCCAGTTCTGGTCGGATTTTGGTGATTAAGATCCGGTTAGTTTCTGAGACCACATAAGTAAAGCATTCTGCCTGTCAAAACAATAAACTAGATTGTAATACATTTGCATGACAAATGTGCGTCCCCCCAAAAAAATCAAACCTCCCAAATTCCTCGATCGGGTTTACTTTTCTCTTCCGTCGTAGTAATGCGGGCCACCGACTGTCCATTGTTGTGTATGTGATGAAGATGGCTGCAACGTGGATGTGATGTCGGAGTCGCTGCCACAACGGATGGAGTTTGCGAGTTGCAGCTCTCGGCCATCACACACACAACAATGGCCATGCAACAATTGTCATGCAAATGTACAGTAGTACTCTTTTGAACGCATTTTGAGAAGCAAAATGCTTTACTTTGATGTTCTACACTAATGATGGGGATGTCATACAACTTCATGTCAAAAAATTCCCAACGATCCCTTTAAAAGGGTTCGCAGTTTTAGGTACTACTTGTACTTTTTAGGTATTGTGTTAGGTTAATTGTCGTCTTTAAATTGTCCATAGGTATGAATGCGAGTGTGAATGGTTGTTTGTCTGGCCTGTGATTGGCTGGTGAACAGTCCAGGGTGTACCCCGCCTACTGCCCAAAGTCAGATGGGATAGGTTCAGGCATACCCGCGACTCTTGTGAGGATCTATACCCGCTTATGATGATAAGCGGTATAGAAAATGGATGGATGGATGGATAAATATATATACTGTATACACACACATATATATACATACATATACAGTATATATAAGAAAGCTAAAAAACGCTGAATCACCACACAGCAAATTAACACGCAAAAGGTAGGTCAGAAACATGAAAAACAAGTACTAATATGAGTGTCAAAAAAAACAAAACACCTATCTAACTGCTTCCCATTGTGCATTGCTTCCCAGCAGAGGAAAGCATTCAGCTGCAATGATGGCCTGTGTCTACCAGGGGCTCCCTCCGGTGGACACAAGCCGTCATTGTCGTCATTGCAGTTGAATGGGAAGCAATGCATGCTGGGATGCAGTTAAGATAGCTGTCGTTGATTCATCACTTATATTGGTACTTGTCTTGTAATATTATATCAACTATAAAGTATACAAGCTTGCTGTGGGTTTTCTTATAGGTCATGATTGGCTCCTGCCAAATAAAGAGCTACCTGTTCCTCGCAGACTTGTGCGCGTCACAATATGCCAGTTTATGATGTAGACATGCAGTCCGGTGCGGCTTATATATGTACAGATCTATTTCTTCTTCTTTAAATGGGCCTTATTTTTTGTTTCGAGTAATGCAACAACCTTTGTCTTAGGAACAAAGTACGACGGTACCTCAATTTTTGTTATTAATTGGTTGCCAAATGTTTGATGAAAACTGAAAGGTGATTTTTTTCCCCATGGTAAATAATGTGAATCTGTTAAAATATTAACAAAAAGCATATTTTATAGAGAACAACAATATATTTGCATCCAGAAAGCGATCAAAATAAACATAAATGATGAACGTATGGAACCCATCGTTGATGCAGAGTTCCTGTACATACTGTTGAGATCAAATTCGGTTAACTGATCAAATTGCTGGCCCTTATACCTTTCTATGGCCCCATGGCGGGTTATTTAGCAGTCACGCTAAACAAAAGTGATTCGGCAACATGGAGGATGCTTTGTTTGGGTACTTGATTTTTCTGTTTGACACAGTGTAGGGCAAACGGACAAATTTGTTACCAAAAAAGAGGCAACTTTTGTAGTACTTCAATTGAGATTGGGAGTGTAGCATTTACCTCATGAACCATTGTTTTGCCAAAGTAGTTACACAAAGCTCTGTTTTACTTGGTGTGGTATCAGTAAGCAAATGTGGAGGTGCAGTATTGCACATAATAAACAGTTATAAGCCAATAGTTCATAATTGCTTATTAATGAATTGCAAAGCATTTATAAAACCAATACAATTTGTATCCGCTTTATGAGTTGTATTTTTTTTAGGTTACACTAGATAGTACCTGTATGGAAGCAGTAAAGAACATGCGACTGCAGTTAGAGCTGTAACCAGCAAACACAAAGAGATGCATGAAAATAATCTTTATCTGCTTGTCTTTATCACCTTTGCAGCATTCTAATCTCCCAAATAGGGAGCCATGCAGATTGGGGCATTGTACGTTTAGAATGGATTGCATGTCGTATATCCTGACCACAGGCAGCACATCATATTCAGAATAGGCCGCGGTTTTCTACATTCCACCGCCAGGCATTATTATTCACAGTAACAGCATTTTCCCCTTCTGTTCCAGCGTCTCTCGCTTGGCCTGGCTGATAATAAACATGCCCGGGACTTAGGTTTTTCTACAAGAAGTCTTTACATAAATTATTAAGCAAGACTGCGCATTTACCGCCTCCCTCTCGAAAAAGACAAAAAGAAAAAACCAGCCACCCATTGTAATTTCTCCTTACGCTTGCAAACTAGGATGATCATCAATCGACGCTGATGCAGGGTTTCTGCTTTTAATGCATAAAAAACACGTTCTCCTCTCTCATAAGCTCTTTTTTCATTAATGAACCACAGGCGCTTTTGTGTTATTTCAATTTCACCGCATTAGCTGCGGAATCGCTCGTATTACGCGTGGATTTACATGCAAGGGGTGCTATTATTGTATGTGATGCACGCTCAAACGCCACGACATTAGGCATCTAATGAGAGCCAGTACAAAGCTGTATCCTATATCATTACCACCAAGTCATAACCACGCGAGCACAACACAGCAGCAACACAACCAGAGCTGCAACAATTAATTAATGCATCCAGGATTAATTGATTCTCCAATATATCAACAATTCTGGTATTTAATTTTTTTTTTTTTGAAAAAATGCAAATCTCCTCTTATTTCATCCTCTCAAACAATATTTTTTTAATGTCCTTGACTCATACATGAAACCAGACCTATTATCTTAGACTTCTTTACCTCTTTTCTGATATGCTTGGTTCATATTGATTTGGTCCGTCTAGGGCCGAACTGATTACATGATTAATAGTAACAACAAGCTTCAGATTAATTAAATTAGTTGCAGTCCTAAACGGAACATTGAAATAGTGGAGATAGTGCTGTCTAAGTCAATGTGTTAACAACGTATCCTCTAACGGCACTAGTTGGACTTACTTACTTAGACTTACTTACACGGAAAATTGCTTCGTTACAGTATCTCAATTATAGAAGAAAGAGACAAAACACTCAAACAAAAAAATGCAATTCAATATAAATAAAATTATATGATCTATATAGATATATATCTATATATTATGTATATATTTATATATGTACTTGTATATATTTATATATTTATATATGTACTGTATATACAATATACTGTGAGTATAAGATAAAAATTATATAAGCAATAAAAAGAATATGAGCTAAACAATATTAGTATATTTACAAATAGTGTGTAAAAATACTACAAGTAAAGCACCTGCAATTAAATGTGATTAATAATGAGTTAACTATAGACAAAGCATGATTAATCGCAATCAAGTAAATAAGTGGAAAGGAGCAAACTGCCCAACAAAGCTGTGCAAGGGGGCGCATTTTGTGCATTACTGCTGCGAGGCATAGAGCAACAAGTAATCTATCTGGTGGTGTAATGGTACAGCTGCTGCCCTTTAATACAGATGGCGCGGCTTTGATCTCAACCCCACACATTATTTTTGTTTATTTTAATGTTTTTTCTCTAATAAATAATTTGTTCTCTTTCCCACATATTTCTATTACTCCTTTATGTCAAATCCAGCTGCCATTAGTTGTGTCTTAAGTCACCTTTGTTTTCTTTGCCAAGGCTGTCACCTAGATTCTTCCTTGTCGCTACTGCCAAGAGGTCTGTGTGACTTTTGCAGAGTATTTTTTCCTCTGTTGCTTTTTGTTATTTCTTGCTGCACACTGTGAGTACCTCGGCGCCTGCTGTTTTTCATTAGGAGACTTTTTATTTTGCACACCACTCTTCTGTCTCTGCATCCCTGGGGTCAACCACTAGACAGCTCCTCAGATCCTGACTGTTCTGCTGGTAAATTGACTCGAATGAATAAACCTCCAGATTCTTGCCAATTAGACGGATAATCATTTGTCATTACATTTAGCCTAGTCCCAAGCAGGTCAATGATGAGAAAAATTTAACAAGATGAATATTTTGCATATTTTTGTCTTTTTTGCACTCCTCTGACCAGTGCAGTGTCCATAGCGGTATGTTGCCGATAGTCTGTTTTACCGATATAACAATAAAACACACACGCATCACATTTGGGCTAAAGAGGGTAAGAAAGCGGAGCGGCTCAGACGCAGACGTTCCCCTTTTGGGGTTTCTTATGTGATTCTGAATGAATACAATCCCATCTTTAGTACGGGCTGGACACCCTATACTCACACTCAAATGATAAGCTCTAGTTTACCGTTAGGTCGGTGCGATTCCCCCCCAACCTGTTTATTGACAGAGCTGATAATGACAGGAGACACAGGTTGTGATTGAGAGGGGGAGATAGCTTGATAAGAATCAATCCTGTGACATTCGATTTGAAACTCCCGTCACATGCAAAACATTCATTTTCTATGCCGCTTAGCCTCATTAGGGTCGCGAGTATGCTGGAGCCTATCCCAGCTGACTTTGGGCGGGAGGCGGGGTACACCCTGGACTGATCGCCAGTCAATTTCAGGACAGACAAACAAAACACTCACATTCAGACAATTTAGAGTCACCAATTAACCTAACATGCATGTTTTTAAACGTGGGAGGAAACCGGAGTACCTGGAGAAAACCCCCACACACACACACAGGTAGGAAATGCAAACTCCACACACAGATGCCCAATGGAGATTCGAACCATGATCTCCTGACTGCGAGGCCAACATGCTACCCAGTCATCCACCGTGCCGCCCATGTGCACACCAAATATCAAGAAGTCTGGATTGATTAATGCATAATCTGCATTTATTGCTAATTTGTACACACAAAAGCAGCCTAAATATTAAGCGAGCTCAAAGTTGATTCTTTCGAGTCATTTTATCAAATGAAGTAGGCTAAGAAACACAAAAACAATTGTTTGTTGTGTTACTATAATTATTACAAACGTACTGAATCTGTAAAACCTAATAGCTATTACATTTGTGGGAAATTACGTCTGTGGAAAATGTAATACGTTTACAGGATTCTTCCATTAAAAGCTGCAGGTTTTTAAAACGTTTGTAGTTTATTAGCTTTGTGGACATTATTCCATTGGCGGGTGTTAAAGGCCCCATGGTTTGGGGTGCTGCAGCATTAATACCGCTGAGAAGTTCATTGTAACTCCTTGAGCTGAGTCTCAAAACCAGCATTTTAAAGCGCATCCAGAGGTACATAGATGAGGCTGCTGGATGCTGACCACTTATGATTTTTTGAAAGACTACGTCAGGAGGTTGCCTTCAGCCACAGCCGTGAATCCCATTGTTTCAATGACGTAGCAGGTCTTCTTGCGTGCAGAGAGTAAAAGGCATTGTGTCCTGATGCAACTGTTTGCAATCTCACCGTTTTCAGGAGAAACGTTTCCCCGCTGAATTATTCAGTGCACAACAACCTGTTTATTTATTTATTTTTAATTTTTTTTTACTGTAAGCCAAACCCACAGAGAAACTGCACGGCACAGTTGCCATAATAAACACGCACCACATAAGATGGAAGCACAGGATAGAAAGTTGAGCATGTGAATAATGAAACCCACATGACCCAAATAAATGGTTTTGGGGTATTGATTGCACATTAATATTAACAAGCACTCCAAGGCCCCCATATAAAAATATCATTATGTGCAGTAAAAGGGATATAAAAATACTCATATCCTCTTATCCTCATTAGGGGCACGGGGATGCTGGAGCCTATCCCAGCAGACTTTGGGCGAGAGGCGGGGTACACCCTGGACTGGTCGCCAGCCATTCGCAGGGCACATATAGACAAACAACCATTCACACTCACATTCACACCTATGGACAATTTAGAGTGGCCAATTAACCTAACATGCATGTTTTTGGAATGTGGGAGGAAACCGGAGTACCCGGAGAAAACCCACGCACGCACGGGGAGAACATGCAAACTCCGCACAGAGATGCCCCACGGAGATTTGAACCCAGGTCTTCCAGATCTCCTGACTGTGTGCCCAATGTGCTAACCACTCAGCCACCGTGCGGCCCCTGTGAAGATCAGAATACAGTAAACATTACTGCAGGATTACTACTAGATGAATGCTGGTGACCTTTCCAAATGCGTGCTCTGTGTGTGTGTGTGTGTGTGTGTTGTCCTCTATCCATCTAAAAATCATTGCGCTGCATGAAAGGTCAAAGGACCAGAGGCTCCAGCGAAACTTCAGACACATTTGTCAAAGTCATAATGTGATGTATTGGGGGTCATATTTTTCTTTGTGTCAGTGAACGCTAGGGTGAAGTTTAGCTTGTGCTATTATTTTTCTGACAAAGCTTTACACATGTGGCTCGCATTGGCTTGAAATTTCTCTCTACTACTCGAATCACCACAACATTTCCTACACACCTTTGGAGGACTGATCAGCACCGGTGTGTGAAATTTGAGCAAGCTCGGTTGAAAAACATGGACGCCATCAAGCAAAACGTTGGGCGGGACTACAATTAGTCATTGATGATTCATATAATGATTATCCAACTTACATCTGAATTAGTAGGCAAATTAGTATTTTGACCACTCCAAGCTGTCTAGGCTTGCCAATTAAGCATATTAGGTGATGTGCACGTCTGTAATGAGAAGGGGTGTGGTCTAATGACATCAACACCCTATATCAGGTGTGCATAATGATTAGGCAACTTCCTTTCCTTTGGCAAAACGGGTCAAAAGAAGGACTTGACAGGCTCAGAAAAGTCAAAAATAGTGAGATGCCTTGCAGAGGGATGCAGCGCTCTTAAAATCGCCAAGCTTCAGAAGCGTGATCATCAAACAATCAAGCGTTTCATTCAAAATAGTCCACAGGGTCGCAAGAAGCGTGTGGAAAAACAAAGGCGCAAAATAACGGCCCATGAACTGAGAAAAGTCAAGCGTGCAGCTGCCAAGATGCCGCCTGCCACCAGTTTTGCCGTATTTCTGAGCTGCAACATCGCTGGAGTGCCCAAAAGCACAAGGTGTGCAATACTCAGAGACATGGCCAAGGTAAGAAAGGCTGGAAAACCACCACCACCACTGAACAAGACACACAAGCTGAAACGTCAAGACTGGGCCAAGAAATATCTGAAGACAGATTTTTCTAAGGTTTTATGGACTGATGAAATGAGAGTGAGTCTTGATGGGCCTGATGGATGGGTTCGCGGCTGGATCGGTAAAGGGCAGGGAGCTCCAGTCCGACACAGACGCCAGCAAGGTGGAGGTGGAGTACTGGTTTGGGCTGGTATCATCAAAGATGAGCTTGTGGGGCCTTTTCGGGTTGAGGATGGAGCCAAGCTCCCAGTCCAACTGCCAGTTTCTGGAAGACACCTTCTCCAAGCAGTGGTATAGGAAGAAGTCTGCATCCTTCAAGAAAAACCAGATTTTCATGCAGGACAATGCTCCATCACACACGTGGCTGGCAAGAAAGGGTCTAAAAGAAGAAAAACTCATGACATGGCCTCCTTGTTCACCTGATCTGAACCCCATAGAGAACCTGTGGTCCATCTGATGTGAGATTTACAAGGAGGGAAAACAGTACACCTCTGTGAACAGTGTCTGGGAGGCTGTGGTTGCTGCTGCATGCAATGTTGATGTTGAACACATCAAACACTGATTTGTTTTGTTTTTGAATGTCAGAAATGTATATTTGTGAATGTTGACGATGATCCAAGATGGCGCCGCGGATGGTCGCCCTGGTGACTACGTGCTCTATGTTTTGTTTGTTTTTGTTCGTAAATGGTGTGTCAGCGTGCTCTTACACCCGTGAAGAGCTGTTAAACATAAAAACTACCACTCCTGCTGATCTACTGCCAGTTTTTTTAGTATCTGCAGTAGATCTAGCTCTTGTTTTGGCTAAAAGAGCGAGACGCCGAAGACGAGGAAAGCGAGCAGGAGTACTCGTACGCCTCCGGCGACGCGGCACGCGTACGGCCTTACCGGGGATTTTCCTGTCCAACGTACGCTCACTCAGCAACAAGATGGACGAACTGGCGCTGCTGGTGAGGAACAACAGGGACTTTTCCTCCTCTTGCGTGTTGTGCTTCACGGAGACATGGCTAAACGAACAAGTCCCGGACAACGCGCTCAGCCTCGAGGGATTTCAACTCCTTCGTGCCGACAGACAGCGAGCTCTCTCCGGCAAGACGAAAGGTGGGGGAGTCTGTTTCTTCGTCAACAACGCCTGGTGCTCGGACGTAACTGTGATCTCCCAACACTGCTCTCCCGCTCTGGAATATCTCTTCATTCACTGCAAACCTTTCTACTCTCCCCGCGAGTTCGCTTCGTTCATCCTGTCTGCTGTTTACATCCCGCCATGTGCGGACGTGCACGTAGCTCAACGCACGCTCGCGGAGCAGATTTTGGACGTTGAGCGGACTTTCCCGGACTCTTTACTTATCATCCTGGGCGACTTTAACAAGGGAAACCTGAGCCAGGAGCTGCCAAAGTACAAACAGTTTATTAAATGTCCGACGAGAGAGCAGAAGACGCTGGATCATTGTTATACTACAGTCAGTGGGGCTTATCGAAGTGTGTCACGTGCTGCTTTAGGCCTTTCTGACCATGCCATGGTTCACCTCATCCCAGCATACAAACAACGACTGAAGCTCTCCAAACCTACTGTGAGAACAGCTAAAAAGTGGACAAGTGAGGCTGTGGAGGAGCTTCGCACATGTTTGGATACAACAGACTGGGAACTATTCAAATTATCTACTAATAACCTGGACGAATACACAGACACAGTGACGTCATACATTCAGTTCTGTGAAGACAGCATAGTCCCATCTTACACCAGAGTGACCTTCAACAACGACAAACCCTGGTTCACACCCAGACTGAGACAGCTAAGGAAGGAGAAAGAAAAGGCCCACAAGAACAACGACCCTCACGTATACAGACAGAGCAAGTACCTATTTAGTAAGGAGGTGGAGAAGGCTAAATCAAGGTACAACAAACATCTGAAGGAGAAGTCCGGGAGCAACAACCCTGTCTCTGTCTGGAAAGGTCTGAGGGAAATCACCAACTACAGACCCAAAGCCCCCCCCGCTGTTGACAACCGTCACCTAGCAGAAAGACTGAACACCCACTACTCCAGGTTCGAAGATTCACACCCCTCCCCCACCCCACTGACTACAATGGACATTGCAGGCATATCAGCCCTGGAGCCCCCCCTCTCCCCCACTGCCCTCACACTCTCGGAGCAGAATGTGGCCAAGACATTTAAAAAGCAAAACCCTCGGAAAGCTCCAGGTCCAGATGGTGTCTCTCCTTCCACCCTGAGACACTGTGCGGTAGAGCTGGCGCCTGTCTTCACGGACATCTTCAACATCTCTTTGGAGTCATGCCATGTCCCAGCCTGCTTCAAGCTGTCCACCATTGTTCCCGTCCCCAAGAAGGCCAGGATCACTGAACTCAACGACTACAGACCTGTGGCACTGACATCTGTGGTCATGAAGTCATTTGAGCGCCTGGTTCTGCCTCATCTCAAGTCCTTTACCTCCCCGCTCCTGGACCCTCTGCAGTTCGCCTACAGAGCCAACCGGTCTGTAGATGACGCCATCAACCTGGCCCTCCACTACATCCTGCAGCATCTGGACTCCCCAGGAACCTACGCCAGGATCCTGTTTGTGGACTTCAGCTCTGCATTCAACACCATCCTCCCAGCTCTGCTCCAGGACAAGCTCACCCAGCTCAACGTGCCTGACTCCACCTGCAGGTGGATCACTGACTTCCTGACGGACCGGAAGCAGCGCGTGCGGCTGGGGAAGAATGTCTCGGACACTCGGACTATCAGCACGGGATCCCCACAGGGCTGTGTACTTTCCCCCCTGCTCTTCTCCCTGTACACCAACAGCTGCACCTCCGGCCACGACTCGGTGAAACTGATTAAGTTTGCGGATGACACCACCCTCATCGGGCTCATCTCAGACGGTGATGAGTCTGCTTACAGGAAGGAGGTGGACCGGTTGGTGTCGTGGTGCAGCTGCAACAACCTGGAGCTCAATGCTCAGAAGACAGTGGAGATGATCGTGGACTTCAGGAAAGTCAAAGCCCCCCTACCCCCCCTCGTCTTGACAGACTCTCCCATCACAACTGTGGACTCCTTCCGCTTCCTGGGCACTAACATCACCCACGACCTCAAGTGGGAGCAGACCATCAGCTCCATCATCAAGAAGGCTCAGCAGAGGATGTACTTCCTGAGGCAGCTGAGGAAAGCCAAGCTGCCTGTCCAGACGATGGTGCAATTCTACACGGCCATTATTGAGTCCATCCTCACCTCCTCCATCACAGTGTGGTTCGCTGGGGCCACTGCCAGGGACAAACAAAGACTGCAGCGCATCGTGCGCTCCGCCGAGAAAGTGATCGGCTGCAGCCTTCCATCTCTCCAGGACCTGTACGTCTCCAGAACTCGGGGGCGAGCAGGCCGGATACTTGCTGACCCTTCCCACCCTGGACATGGACTATTTGAGCCACTCCCCTTTGGCAGAAGGTTACGGTCCATTCGGACCAGAACCTCTCGCCACAAGAACAGTTTCTTTCCTGCTGCTGTTGAACTCATGAACACTTTATAACATTTGCACTATGCTCACTTTATAAACAGTATTTTTGGCACCTTATACTACCTGCACTAAAAACACCCTAATGCTTTTACTTATCAGTGATTTCACCTTTTTACTCAGGTTCTATGTTTAGTTAGTTCTATGTTTATTTAATACTCTGTTTACTTAGAATTCTACGTTGCACTGAGTCGCCAAAGAAAGTTCCTAGTTTGTGAATTGTTCACTTACAATGGCAATAAAGTTTTTCTGATTTTCTGATTTTTTTTTATATTGGTTTCACTGGTGAAAATAAATGATAGAAATGGGTATATATTCGCCTAATAATTATGCACAGTAATAGTCACCTGCACAAACGGATAGCCTCCTAAATTAGCTAAAACTAAAAACTACTTCCAAAAATATTCAGCTTTGATATTAATGAGTTTTTTGGGTTCATTGAGAACATGGTTGCTGTTCAATAATAAAATTAATACTCAAAAATACAACTTGCCTAATAATTCTGCACTCCCTGGTACGCTAGTGTTGGATATTATTAATACACCTTTTCAGTCTAATAGTTTGTCATAGAAGGCCTTCTAGACACACACACACACTCACACAGCACAACTAGAGTTGCACAACACTCACGGATAACCACACAGAAAAGTACCGAGAGGAGAAGGTAGCGAAAAGTCAGGTAGTGGCAGCCAAATTCAAAAGCGTTCACGCCAGTCTCTCTCACAGAAACGTAGCTTCTACTTTACCAGGCACACAAGATGAAGTTTCACTCATATAGACGGTGTGTACTTTCATTCTGGGCTCTTTCATCGATCTTTCTCACTGATGATAGAGCCCAGGTGATGTAACCAAATATGTTGCTCTTATTTTTAATACAGTTAAAAACCTTTTAGATTGTGTGATCATTTCCTTCGTCTCTGATAGCAACACTGTGGGGAAAAAAAGAAGCAATGGACTTTACATGTCTTCCAAATAATTTGGACCACAACCCATAATGGGTGCCACAAATACCGCAGTTACTATGAACACAATTTGCATAGTATAGTCTAACGGAGCAACTTAAACATGCTGAAGGGTGTTACTAAGCAGCAACAAACATTTATGACCCCCGGGAAAGGTCTTATTTGGACAAAATACATGACATTTTATGTAAAGAGATGTCAATATTGGAAATATGGGCTATTATTTTATTCAAAAATAATATACAATTAGAAAGCCCCCAGTTTTTGAATGTTTAATGCGGCAGTCCTTGAATGCACCTTCTTTGTTCTCCCAGGCTGCTCTCACACTATACTATTTTTGCACACTTTTTCTGTCACCTATTTGGTCCCAAACACTGATACTATGCAGGAATGCATAAAGGTAAGATTTGATGACGTTACGAGTGCTATCGTGCATATTTGTGGTACACAACCTCTCTGAAAAACGTACTCCAGGTGGATTGTATTTTTCCTGCAGTAGTTTTGCACAATCCATACTAAATAAGATCACTGTAATATATGTACAGTTGCTTTAATAGCATTAGCTGGCGCCCCAAATACCTCTCAGTGGCTTTGCCGGTAGCTGGCAGCTTAAAGCAAAACGTCTCTCATCTAAAAACAGTAGTTAGCTGGGCCACTTTATGCCAAGGTACAGTTGTAAAAATGACCAAACAATACCTGTCGTACGTGAGTGTCTTTCCTCTTCTCCCAGAAGCGATGTACTTAGTGACGGAAGTATATTTTTCCGAGTAGGTCCCAGTTTGTAGTAAGCAATTAGTAATAAAACATCATTTTCTGTCAAATCATTGAAAATAACCCGTGTTCTTGCTTTCATTTCATTAATATCACTCCTGAGCGTCCCAAAGAAGCTCAAACTATATGAATCGGTCTGCTATTTGTTATACAGTACGACTCAAGCTTCTTCTGAGGAAAGTAATCCCCAGCCGCCCCCCTGGCTCCGCCCCCTCACCTCACCCCAATATCTCTTGAGCTCTCCATTTGCATAATATAATGCATGGGAAATGAATTGAAGGTACGGCGCCGAGCTCTGTTATCTCGCACCACTGCAGTGCGCGGTGGCTTCTTACGTAAGTCCAACAGATCTGTGTGCAAACCTGACTTGTTTTGGCCACGTTTGCAGGGCACTCACAAAAGGTAAAACAGTAAATTCCTCTGAGAATTGCAGATTTGGACTTCTTCTCTCCAAATAATATCTTCTTAGATGGTGAGAAGAGCCAGTAGGGCATCATTTCTGTGTGTTGTAGCAGCACATACAGTATAGACTCTGCATCAGCCTCAGATAATATCACAAATAATATGAAGTGGATCTGTCAGATTATTCTGACCTCTCTCCTCTACCTAATTGGTCACCTGCACGAGTGTTTGGGTGAAAATTGGAAAATTGTGTGAGGCAGCCGCGTCCGGAGGAAGGAATGATAAAATCTATTTTACATTATCATCTGTTATGGAATGGTTATGGTAGGAACCAAATTTGCTTACCAGAGTGTGTTTACAATGGAGTCTGTGCCTGCCACTGGGAGGCAAAAGCAAAAAAAAACCCAGACCAATATTAATAGTAAAAAGAAAAATAGTAATACTGGTTATAGTAATGATGAAAGCATGCATATGTGTGAATTAAATAGACAAATATTTTGTCAAAATATCATTGTTGCTGTGATTATATGGTTTTCTTTACACACACACTCACATAGCACAATCAGAGTTGCCCAACACGTACACATGACTGATGGAAAAATAGTGGGGGAGGCGGCAGACACATGAACGATGCATTGTTCTCACTCACTCACACAACCTTAACTTTCATTTTGACTCAAACTTAACTTTCGCTGTCTGGAGGGGGCGGTAATTGCTATGTAGACCCTGTGTACCTTCATTTGGGGCTCCTTATCCATTTTTCTTGTCTGTTTTACAGTCCAGTCCAGTCTAACGATGCATATTGCTTTTTTAAATTGGGTTATCATTGACTAGTATGGCCCGCAAAACGGGGAAGAAAAGCTGAAGAAAATAAATAGCTTTCGGAAAATTATATTATTATTTTCAGTAGTTGTAAACGCAGTATTAAATCATTATTATTATACTGTACAAAAACAAAACACTATTTATTGTTGTCATTATTATTGCTGTTATAACATTTTCATCAGCCTCCCCCGAGCCAAAAAAGAGTTCGCAAATTGAGAGTTGTCAAAACCCTGAGTTGTCAACTCGATTTTCCGTGGGACTCTTAAGGCATCAGAGAGTGAAGTTTGCCAAAACATTTGATACACTCAATCACAATAATTTAACAAATTTGAACATCGTGGTTGTGGACTAAAAAGCTACTTAACTAAACAATCCGAAGCGATACAATATAGCTTGCGGTGTACCTCAGGGGTCAATTTTGGAACCAAAACTGTTTAACGTGTACATAAAAAACAAGTCACAAACAGATGGCAGAGACATTGAGAGAGTTAAGGAAAACACATTTTTAGAGGTCATAATAGACGACAAAATGAGCTGGAAATCTCACATAAACCACACAAAACAATAATTCCATTCCGTTCCATTTTCCTCCACTTATCCTGGTCCAGGTCGCGGGGGCAACAGACTCAGTAGGGAAGTCCGGACAATATCAATCAATGAAATCATTCCACACGCTCTATTTTTCTCTGGTGATGCCATATCTGAGTTATTATGCACAGATACGAGATGACAACAACAAAAGCGCACTTCATTGGCTAATTTAGCTCCCCCCAAAAAAAAGAACAGTTAGAATAATCCACAATGCTGGTTATTGATGACACACAAACCCTCCTTTCATTGAGCCACAACTGTTGAGAATCGCTCATCTAGTACAATTCCACAAAGCAAAAAGGCAACAACAATGCACTGTACAACAATTCTCATAAGCAAGAGAAAAGTAACACGACTTTGGACAAAAACGGAACAGAAAACGTTTGTATGCATAAATATGTGTGACTTGAACAGAGAATTCCGACACCGTGCATGCATGCAACTCAAACAATGTACACACATGGGCCATATCAAGAAACAGTGCAAGCAGTTGATGATATTTTTGTAACTAAGGCAGCGGTGTCCAAAGTGTTGGCCGGGGCTGTTTCATTACAGGCCTGTAGCACGTTCTAAAAAGATATGCTAGTATGGTAGTAGAAGTATATATAAGTGAAATAATGAGGAAAAAAAAGTTGCTATTTTTTTGAGAATAAACTTGATATGATACAAATTTAGTAACATACTGTTGACATATTAGTTTTTCTTTTGAAGTCATAATGTTAGGAGAAACAAACAAAACCAAATAAAGCTGTGTTTTTGGAGTCCAAATGGGAATAAAGCCATAATATTATGACATTTTTTATAAAGATTGTTTAAAAAGAAATATAAAATGTTTGGAATTTTAATGATAATAATATATTTTATTGGTATAGTGCTTTTCAAGGTACTCAAAGACGCTTTACAAAGAAAGAAAAAAACAAGAGAAAAATGGGGGGAAAAAAAGAGCAAAAAATGTCTTCATTTGTGCGCTTTTTCACCTACAGTACGACCCGGAAAATGTGAATATCCTGAAAAGATTGTTGTATTTCTGGATTTCATCTTTGACATATTTTATAATCAATTAATATGCAAATCCATATATTTCAAGTTTTTTTTCCTTTGGATCAGGTCTTGAGGCTTAAAAAAAAATTCAAATTTTCCGAGTTTGTGGGTCGGCGGTTTGTATAAGCTGAAAATCTTAATCAGCCAAGTTACAACAAGGAACTGCTTGAGATACGTCAGTTTGCGTGTAACGGCTCAATAAAATTTGTTGGTTTCATATTTCATGTTAAATTGCCAAAATAAAACAACATTTACTTGATGTTCTCATTTTTCGGGTAGTAGTACTAGAAATAATCCAGCCCGACCAAAAAATAAGAGTCAAGGTTGTACTGACAATAAAGAAAACACACATAAATGAATGTCAATCAATACGGCACAAAGAAGCAGGTTTCCTACCTAGCAAGGATGGCCAGCATACCACACTGTGAGCATCCAGATACTCACAAGCGCACGCAGGCCCCCGACTCCTCCTCTTCGCCACGCCGTCTTCCCTTTTCCCTCCGCCTCGCTGTCGCCTCGGTTCTGTCACAACTCGCCCGGCTCAAGCCCGCCTTAATTGGTGCCGCCTGGAGAGCGGAGAGGTGCTCGCTCGACGGTGGTCAAACGTCGCGAAAGCCCGGCCAAAAGGCGACATCAAAATCCCGAGGGAGAGGGAGTTTGTCGTGCTGGAGGGGGGGGAGAAAGGACAGAGCGCAGCAAGTAAGAATGGGCCTCCTCTTCCTGACACAATGAGGAGCATTGAAGAACGGGAATGAAGCCACTGGGTCATTCTCCGTGGCTTGGAATTTGTGTCAGGAGGAATAATGGAGCAAATCGGGGGGTGGGGGGGGGACATCTTTGCAGTTTCATAGTCAGTTTATTTCCAATGTTCTGAGCAGTAACCGCAAATAGTTCCACTTGTGCAATGCGTCAGAAGACGCAGGTTCCCGGCCCTTCTCCATGCCTCGTCGCTTCCTGTGTTTAACAATGTGACACAACAATGTCCAGTCGTTACCTCGCTCTTGACTACGCTCTTTTTCACGTTCTCTTTTTAATTTAAAAAAAACATTTCGAAAGACAAATCGTGTTACAATGATGAGACATGACATTAAATGAGATCCCTTCACACTGCATGCCAGACAAAGAATCTCTCCTCCCTGTCCGTGTGGAAGTGGTGCTTGGCTTCTTTACTTTAAACTTTCTTCCCCACTCTGTTTGAAGATTACAATATATAAAAATCTGGCTAACTAGTTAGGTCAGTAGCGACCTAACTCTGTACCCTCTCTAGTCCCTGCAGCGATTCTCCACCCTGAGATTTACAGTTGAGGAATGTGTTGTAAACAAACAATTTTTCATGTCTACGGCGCTCTAAAAATGGTAATAATTGTATTTAGAAAGTCATATAATGGTTTTCTATGTGTTATCTACAAAAATATTAAATTTATTAATATTGAGTCTTAATTTTTTGAATTAACTTATGACAGTCGGTTCTGAAACCAATTAATTACGAGAAACATGAGACGACTGTATGTGTGTGGGTGTGTTTTTAATGAAGAAAGAAACAAAATAAAAACATAAAATAGATGCAATAGCTTTCCACATATTTTCCCTTCTGAATATTTGTAGATTTAAAATAATATATAAAAAATTGTTTATATAATATCATATTGTAAAATATACTTTGTATTCATTATTTTAGTTCATTATTATCATTTATTTATTTGCTTGTTTATTTTGTTATTTTTCATTATTTTTCCAAAAAATTCATACTAATAATATAATATATAATATAATTACATATTAGTACATAAAATATAAAAACATATTTATAACATATTTCAATAGCCACAATTTTGCGGTTTAATTATCAATTAATAAATGAGGACTTTTTTGTGGTTGAATACAGCTTATTATTAGTAAAAAACGCATATTTATTATGCGCTTGTTTATTATTATATTTATTTTTTATTTTTAATAATAATAATAATTATTATTATTATTTATTATATTTATATATATTTATTTATTTATTCTTGCCCTAAATGAAGAATTTTCAAGCATAACAATTGCTAAAAGAACTAAGTAAATTAAGTAAAATACAAACACAAGGCAGAAGAAGTATTTACTGTACTCTACACTCTCACCAGGTGTCGGTGTGACAGGTATTAATATCATCACAAATGTTCCCCAGGGAACACATTTACCGTGACACTGCACAAGCAGGGCTTTTTTTTACGTCCTACATGGCTTATTTACTCTTATTACTCGGGTAATACGAGCGTAAAACCACGACCGGCTCCTAGTGAGCGCTGATTAACTCGGTTCCTTTTACCGATTCGGTTCTTGAAAGATTCGGCACTTGAAAGAAGTGCTGTGATTTGCAACTCGTAATGCAACCAAAAACCACAAATGACAACTTTTTTAGCTATTAATACTTACCTTGGTTATATGCACGGCCTCTAGGGAGTGTCATTTTTAAAAAAATAACAGCTGCACGGTCTGTGCACACACACCCTAATTGCCCCCGCTCTCCATTATTGATAAGCCTTCCGTGCACTCGCCACCAGGCAGCCGCTGCGGTTGCCGAGGGAAACGAGCGAAAGCCCCACAAAGGAAAAAAGGAAAAACTAAAAAAAGAGCGCGAGCAGGCGTAGGTTTTCTCTAATTGAATCAATAACAATAACCATAGTAACCATGTGGGATGCCCTTTGTGTGCGCGCCCTATGGTCCACCTGTGATCCAGGATTTCAAAACACTCCTGTGGTGCAAATTGCATCAGCAAAAAGAACACTGCAGGAAATTGCTATATAAGCATACGCGTCATATTTTACGTCATTGTCAGAGACGTAGACAGTCATTGCACCTACTGTATGTAACGATACTCGATTTCTTGTACAGTATACCGTTGTTGTGCTGGGAAAAAAAAGGGTCGGAAAACTAGTTGGACTTTGATGGCCGTTTTCTACCTTTTCCGCATACGCGCTGTGGTGACACATCACCAGGAGCAACTGGGGGGGTTGACTATCTTGTCCAGGGATCCTCCCACATAGTCACGGGAGGACCGAGGATCGAACCGGCAACCTTAAGACTGGGAGACGACCATGCCGCTCTGTTGTATACGATACCACAACTTCATTGTTTGACTTTAGTCTAGCAAGCGTGGGTTGAGTAGTGCAACAAGCGTTTTAAAGTGCACACAGAGGTACATAAAGCCGCCGGTCGCAAGCCATTGTAGGGGGGTGGGGTGTTTACTTGTTTCAAGTTGGGTCATTCATTTTAGAGTGGAGGCCACTATCTATCATTGCTCTTTGTAACACGTGTGGATAAATAGGCCCTCGGTATGAAGTTCTGCATATACACAACCACAATAAAAACATACCAATTTGACAATCCATCAGTTCCGACCATTGTTATTTCTGACCCATCTTTTGTGTTGTAAAGCACTGATTTGCTCATCAGACCATCAGCGGGTTCAGAGCATGGAGCGACTAAAAGGAGGCTTCAGATCTCAAGCTGTGCCTGAGCTCAGTGCGGGGTTAAAAGCTCGCCGATGAACCTCGACACTTGACCAAAACGTGTCTTTTGTGCCAAGCGTCGCTATAGTTACCACATTGAATGGCAACGAGCGGCTGATAGGATGTGGTGTGACGTCATCGTAGCCAAAGGTCGACGCTTGTTTTCCTGGTACAACGCTTTTAAAGTGAGGGCGCCTCGTAAAACGTCACGACTGGTTTATGCACGCAGGTACATTCATATTTGATTTATTTTTAAGAGCACCGCATCTGCCAACAGCTCTCTGCGGTGAAAATGTTGATAGGCTCCTTTATCGCTTTAATCTCGTTATTCAGCGTACAGTCAGTCATATTTAAACGATGCGACAAGGAACTCAAACAGTCTACTCAGTACAAGCATGTGGTGTTTACAAGCTGCACCATCACAGCACAATGCTGAGTTAATCAATACCACAGTCTCTGATATCATTTATTCCTGAATGTATTCATTCATTCATTCATTTTCTATACCGCTTATCCTCATTAAGGTCACGGGGATGCTGGAGCCTATCCCAGCAGACTTTGGGCGAGAGGCGGGGTACACCCTGGACTGGTCACCAGTCAATCGCAGGGCAAGTATTCATTCATTTGATATTATTTAATGGATACCACAGTCTCTGATATCATTTATTCCTGACTGTATCCATATAATATGATTTATTGAATACCACACTGTCTCATATCATTTATCTCATAATGTATGAATTTCTTAATATTCAATGAACATCACAATGTCTGATATCATTCATCCCATAATGTATGCATTTATTATTATTTAATGATAAAATCTCTGATATTATTTAGAGATTATTTAGAAAGTATGCACACATTATGATTCAATGAATAGTAGAGTGTCTGATATCATTTATCCCCTAACATATGCATTTCTTATTATTTAATAAAAAAACACAGTCTCTGATATCATTTATTTTAGAATATATACATATATTATGAATGCCACATGGTCTGATATCATTTATCTCATGACGTATGCATTTATTATGATCCAATGAATACCACAGTGTCTGATATTGTTTATCCTGAATTCATCCAGTTATTATTACTTCATGAATACCACACTGTCTGATATAAATAATCTCAAATTCAGTCATTCAGTGTATACTGCAGTGTCTGATATCATTTACCCTGAATTTTCTGTATTTATCATTTATCATGGTGATGATTTTGTTTATTTCGAGCATGCACACAAGGTTACACTGAAGTACACCACGTGTTTACAGTTCCACCATTTTACTAATGTTTATCAGTTTGATATCCAGCGGTACCTCGGTTAGCATCCATCCCGGTTAGAGCGTTTTTTGTTTAAAAATGTTTGATTAGCATTCCAAAATGCATTAATTAGTCCCACAAGGATAAAGTTCAGGTTTACAGCAGCAAAAGTACACAAGAGCAGAGTAAGTGCAAAAACAGGGTAATATTAATTTTATAAAAGTGTATTTAGTTTCATATATTTTTTAATTTTTGCAAATTGCGGTTGATAAATATTTCGCTGTCCATTCATTTGTCATTTTTAATTATTTTTGCATCATTTTCTGCATGTAAAACTATCATAATTGTTTATAAAAATGTGTTGGGTGTCAGGAAGGAGTCAATTGGACATACATTATTTTGGTAAAAATGATTACCATTATCACATGAAAAGTCACAGAAAAATCCATTTCTGCAGCACAGCACAGTCCCGCTTCGTCACCTGACGCTCATGACACCCAGGCATTAAAAGAGCGTGGGAGCACAATTTTTAAGGCCGAACGGCGGTGTGCGGTGGCTCCAAAGTTGGCTGACCGCGCCGACGTGGGTGCCTGACAGTGACGGATGTCGGACAAAACAGGGAGGCGGACGACTGGATAGAGAGCGAAGACAGCCAACTGTGAGCAGGATGATGTATTCATCGCTTGTGAAGGTGAAAACGTAAAAATGGACCTTCCCTTTTCACAAGTGCTCCACACGCCAATGCATCCATCATGTGGGAAGAATAAATGAGGGGTTGGGGGTGGGGGGGGGAGTGAACGGTGTTTCTTGTTTATGACGTGTGTGTCAAGAGCGCTGATGGAAGCACCGTGCGGACCAAAACAATATACAGCACATATAAAAGGTACACGAGCCTGAGGGAAAACGACAAAATAGGAAGTGTCCTGCATATCAGGGTTATTCCGCTCTGGGGCCAACGTTTTCAGAAAGCTAAGTAACTACTGCCAGACTTCTCCCTTCACTATTATTTTTATTTTCTGTATAATGCTGGTGCTAGTCTGTCATGCAAACGAAAACTGCAGTATTATGCTGGTCAAAGATCCACTCTGTGACAGGAGTGCTCTGATGGTTTCATAAATGCGCTGCAGAAATACGGATCCTCGATATGACCAGAAACGCTCTGCAAAATGTTAGCCAAGGTCCTCTATTTGCACTGTGTGATAGAAGTGCTTTTACTATTTTCGGTGGCAAAATATTGGGCCAAGAAAATCCAAAATGTGTGCAACACGGCGGGACGTCATCAAAAATGAGTTTCCAACCTGTAGGCCCGCCAGGCCACCTCGTAAACCCAAGGAACAGCTCAACATTGTCCACATAGTCAAAGCTCATGGTATGCGTTACATTATTAATGCAATTGCTCCTCCCGCCAGTTATACATGACGACCTCCACTTTGAGTGTTTTGAATGATTGGACACTCAAAATGATCCACAATACTCCGGTGTGTGCACGAGCACATGTGTCCGCACAGTGTGTGGGACGAGTCGCCATTTCTCCTCCCACCAGTTATTAATGACAACCGTCATTTTGCGCGATAGGAATGAATATAAACACTCAAAATAACCCACAAAGTCAAAGCTCCCGGTGCACTTGCTCACGCATGAGCATAAGAATTACAATTTCTCCTCCCACCAGTTATTAACGATAACCACAAATGGAAAGACTGAGTTAACGCTCTTGGTGCGCTCATTCATGCATAAGCACGTGTTTACACAATGTCACAATTCCTCATCCCACCAGTTATTAATGAGAATCACCATCTTGCAGTATAGAAATGCATATGAAATGATTTTCACGACATCAAAGCTCATTTGTATGAGACGATTGCTCCTCGCACCAGTTATTCATAACAAACTCTACTGTGCATGATAGAAGCTCTCGGTACGAGCACGAGCTCATGCGTACACAATGTATAGGAGGAGTCGAGATTGCTCCTGCCACTGGACACGTTATTAATAAATAGAGAGGCTCAAAACAATCAACAAACAAGTGAAAGCTCCTTGTACACTCATTCATGTTTGCACACAAAGTATGCAAAGAAGAGTCACGATTTCTCCTCCCACCAGTTATTAATGAGAACCACCACGCTGCATAACACTATTATATAAAGCTACTTAAAAATATCCACAATGTCATAACTCATGGTACGCTCGTTCATGTGCGTGTGCCCACAATTTATAAGGCCAGTGCTCTTCCCACCAGTAATTAATGAGAACCAGCACTTTTGCATGATATAAGACGATGGTTAGACTAGTTTCATGCACCCATGTGTGTATGGGACGAGCCATGATTGCTCTTTGTTAATGAGACCTGCCACTTTGCGTTATTAAATATAAATACAAAACGGCATGAATGCTCTACAAAGTCAGAGCTCACGGTACACTTTGTATAAGATTGATTGATTCTTTATTTTAAAGCCACACAACATAAAATAGCACACATTGTACATTACTGTATACACTGCACCCACACTGGGTACAGTAAACAGAAGAAAATAACACAATTGATAGGGAGGGCGAAGAAGATGATCTTATTTACACTCACCCTGTATTTGTAACACTAAAACCAGTTATATTATCACAATATGCAGCATGTTATACGTTACAATACATAAACAAGATGATAAGAGACAATATTTTGAAGGTTTGCTGCGAGAAGGTGGACAATCTTCTGCAGGCTAGCCTCCACTTGTCTGCCCTAATCTTTTTATTTTATTGTATGAGTGTCCTATGCTGTGCATTATACGAGACAAGATTTTTTAGGTCTATTGCAAGAAGGTGGACAATCTGCTGCAGCCGAGCCTCCACTTGTCTGCCCTAATCTTTTTATTTTATTGTATGAGTGTCCTATGCTGTGCATTATACGAGACAAGATTTTGGAGGTCTGTTGCGGAAAGGTGGACAATCTCCGCAAGCGTAGCCTCCATTTGTCTGCCCTAACAATGTGAGTTTATTGTATGAGTGTCCTACGCCGTGCATTATAGGAGACAAGATTTTGGAGGTGGATGACATCCTGCAGTCCAGCCTCCACATGTCTGTCCTAATCTGGTTATTTTATTGTGTGTGTCCTATGCTGCGCATGAAAAGAGACAAGATTTTGGAGGTCCATTTCAAGAAGGTGGGCAATCTCTTGCCCACCACCTAATATGGTGATTTTATTCTATGAGTGTCCTAAGCTGTGAATGACAAGAGACAAGATTTTGAAGGTCTGTTGCGAGAAGGTGGATGATCTCCTGCAGCCGAGCCTCCACCTGTCTCCCCTAATCTGTTTATTTATTGTATAAGAAAACTCTCCAAAAGAAGACAAAAATAGTTATGTCAGTGAGCCGATCTGTTCATGTATTAACTTGTATTGCCTTATTTCCATTATGACTTCTAAAATGATCACTCCTCCCAGCAGTTTTTAAGGAGAACCACCACGTTGCATAATTGAAATACATAGGAAGACTTACTGGGATCAGTCTTAACGATAACCGCCACCTTGCAGGATGGAAACTGCAACACTGCGGTAAGACAGCATTGCATTCCCATGCAGGATGATGCTGTAGAGTGGCATGAGTGCGTGCCAGTGACCTCCCCCAGTCTGCCATTTAAAGTGGAATTGTCATGTTTGTCACGGAAAAGAGAGTCTTGCCGCCTTTGAGGATGACGCTATGATTAATTCAGGATTGTCATTGGCTGAGTAAATGCTTTATTCTGGTGTAAGCGTTCACTATTAATAATTCACACGTGAGTGTCGGCCCAGCATCCGTCTTAGAAGAGTTCAGTTCACGCGCTTTGTCTTCATGTGCCTTGCGCTCCATCCTCTTCGAACCTCCTGCCTCCAAAAGGCACCTCCTGGCTCCCACACCTTCACACAGAGAGATGTGGCCCATCAGCAAGTAATTGGAGGAGCGGCGGCAGGCTGGAGGAAGCGGCGAGATCGATCCGCGCGAGGCGGACAGTGGCCGCTGGGCGTCCTCCAAAGCGCCCAATGGCTCGATGAAGGCTGCACGGTACAGAACGTCCTTTTGGGTTTTGTCACTAGAGCAAATCATCATGTGCACAGGTTATCCAAGCCCGAGAATGCTAATTACCCATTTGGCTGATGATCACCTTGGATGGATTTATCCTTTCATTACACTCACATTAAACAATAACGGAAATGTCACAGGGGTAATTATCTCCAAGGTGATTGATTAGAAGCATTTCCGTGCAATCATCTTCTGGTGTCCTCCCGTACATTGCTGAAGTACACCGCGTAATTGCTGGCAGCATGTGCCGAAACAATGCGATAGCACGAGACTAATGATAATGTGCACGATTTTGACAATGTGCAGTCTGCTGCCAATATGGAGCTCACCGCAGTTCAGGTAGGAAACACTCTTTGCTTTTCTCTTTTTTTAATGTGTGCCCCAGGATGGATTGCCATGGCGACATACAGCAGCTGTAAGAATGTCTCCGTCCAGGTTAAATTCTATGCTGTGTTCATTTACACTGTTGTCCTTTCAGTGTAGCCAAGTAAAAGAAGCCATAACCCAAGGCCAGCTGCAACAGACCCACCAGCTTTTAGGTAATGACCTATTGTCCTTCAAAACCTGCAACGTTTGCGGTTCAACCTCGTTTTTCTTCGAAGATGTGCGTGAAGACAGTAAGCATCGGACATGTCTCCTACCTGACATCAAACTTTAGTACGGCCCATGCACCCTGGGCCTGTTATACATTACAAATATCGTGGTGGAGGAGTTTGCGTGTCGCAATGATCCTAGGAGCTAAGTTGTCGGGGGCTGTCATGCCTTTGGTAGGGTCACCCATGACAAACAGGTACTAGGGGAGGGACCAGACAGAGAGTGGCTCAAAAGACCCTGATGATGATTAAAAACATTGGACTTCGTTTTCCCTCGCCCGGAAACGAGTCACAGAGGTCCCCCGCTGGAGCCAGGCCTGGAGGTGGGACACGACGGGGAGCGTCTGGTGGCCGGGCCTGCACCCATGGGGTAAAGTGGGTCACCTTTCCCATGAGCTCACCACTTGTAGGAGGGGCCAAAGGGGTCGGGTGCTAAGTGAACTGGGTGGCGGCCGTAGGTGGAGGCCTTGGTGGTCCAATCCTCGGCTACAGAAGCTAGTTGTCGGTACGTGGAATGTCGCCTCTCTGGCGGGGAAGGAGCCTGAGCAGATGCGTGAGGTGGAGAAATTCCGGCTATAGTCGGACTCACCGCAAAGCACAGCAAGGGCTCTGAACCAGTCTGTTCGAGAGGGGCTGGACTTCATTCCACTCTGGTGTTCCCGTGAATGAAAGACAACGGGCAGGGGTGGCAATTCTTGTTTCCCCCCGGCTCCAAGCCTGCACGTTGGAGTTTAGCCCGGTAAGCGAGCGGGTAGTTTCCCTATTCCTTTAGTGTGGGGGGACGGGTCCTGAGTGTTGTTTGTGCTTATGCACCAAATAGCAGTTCGGAATACCCACCCATTTTGGAGTCCTTAAAGGAAGTACTAGAGAGTGCTTACTCGGGGATTCCCTTGTTCTACACCCGAGCGGTGTTTTGTTATTGGACTTCTGTGCTCGTCACGGATTGTCTATAACGAACACCATGCTCAAGCATAAGGGTGTCCACATGTGCACTTGGAACCAGGACCAGTTTGATGATTGACTTTGTGGTTGTGTCGTTGGACTTGCGGCCACATGTTTTGGACACTCGGGTGAGGAGAGGGGCGGAGCTGTCAACCGATCACCACCTGGTGGTTAGTTGGTTCTGATGGGGGGGGAGGATGCCGGTCAGACCTGGCAGACCCAAACGGATTGTGAGGGTCTGCTGGGAACGTCTGGAAGAGTCCCCTGTCAGAAGGAGTTTCAACTCCCACCTGCGGGAGAGCTTTGACCAAGTTCCGAAGGAGGCAGCGGACATTGAGTCTGAGTGGGCGATGTTTCAGGCCTCCATTGTCGATGCGGCTGATCTGAGCTGTGGCCGTAAGGTGGTCGGTGCCTGTCGTGGCGGTAATTACAGAACCTGTTGGTTGACAACAGTGGTGAGGAATGCTGTCAAGCTGAAGAAATAGTCCTATCAGGCCGCTTGGACCATGGGACTCTGGAGGCAGTTGACAGGTACCGGCAGGCCAAGGATTCTGCGGCTCTGGCAGTCACTGAGGCAAAATGGGAGGAGTTCTTAGAGGCCATGGAAAACGACTTCCGGATGGCTTCAAAGAGATTCTGGTCCACCATCCGCCATCTCAGGAGGGGGAAGCAGCGCACAGTCAACACCGTGTATGGTGGGGACGGTGTGCCGCTGACCTCAACTTGAGATGTTGTGGCCGGTGGAGGGAATACTTTAAAGACCTCCTCAATCCCGCCGACACGTCTTCCAACATGGAAGCAGAACCCGGGGACTCGGAGGCGGGTTCCCCTATCTCTGGGGCTGAGGTTACCAAGGTGGTCAAAAAGTTCCTTGGTGGCAAGGCCCTTGGAGTGGATGAGATTTGCCCCGAGTTCCTCAAGGCCCTGGATGCTGTGGGCCTGGACTGGCAGATCGGGGTGGTGGTTCCGCTTTTCAAGAAGGGAGACCAGAGGTTAGGGTTAGGGTTAGGGTTAACCCTAACCCTAACCCTAAACCCTAACCCTAACCCTAACCCCTAACCCTAACCCCAACCCTAGGTGTTCTAACTATCATGGGATCACACTCCTCAGCCTTCCCGGTAAGGTCTATTCAGTGGTTCTGGAGAGGAGGAGCCGCCGTTTAGTCGAATCTCGGATTCAGGTGGAGCAGTGTGGTTTTTGTCCTGGTCGTGGAATTGTGGACCAGCTTTATACTCTCGGCAGGGTCCTTGAGGGTGCATGGGAGTTTGCCCAACCAGTTTACATGTGTTTTGTGGACTTGGAGAAGGCATTCGACCGTGTTCCTTGGGGAATACTGTGGGGAGTGCTCCGGGAATATGGGGTATCGGACCACCTAATCTAGGCGCTTCGTTCCCTGTATGACCGGTGTCAGAGTTCGGTTCGCGCTGCTGGCAATAAGTTGGACCCAACTAGTGAGAGTTGGACTCCGCCAGGGCTGCCCTTTGTCACCGATTCTGTTGATTACTTTCATGGACAGAATTTCTAGGCAAAGCCAGTGCGTTGAGGGGTTTCAGTTTGGTGGCCACAGGATTTGGTCTCTGCATTTTGCAGATGATGTGGTCCTGCTGGCTTCAGCCAGCAGTGATCTTCAACTCTCACTGGATCGGTTCGCAGCTGAGTGTGAAGCGGCTGGAATGAGAATCCCTTAATCCAAATCTGAGTCCATGGTTCTCGCCCGGGAAAGGGTGCCATCTCCGGGTCGGGGATGAGGTCCTGCCTCAAGTGGAGGAGTTTAAGTACCTCGGGGTCTTGTTCACGAGTGAGGGAAGGATGGAACGTGAGATGGACAGGCGGATTTGTACGGCGTCTGGAGTGATGCGGACTCTGCACCGGTCTGTCGTGGTGAAGAGAGAGCTAAGGCGAAAGGCAAAGCTCTCAATTTACCGGCTGGGCTCTCCCTTAGAGATAGGGTGAGAAGCTCTGTCATTCGGGAGAGACTCGGAGTAGAACCGCTGCTCCTCCGCATTGAGAGGAGCCAGATGAGGTGGCTCGGACATCTGGTTAGGATGCCTCCCGGAATTTACCCAGGCAGAGATGTTTAATTGCCCTTTAAGGACTCCAAAATAAGAATTTTGACGCTTGTACACAAACATTTCTAATAGCCAAAGAAAAAGCCGATACCACATGTTTACCTGAACTTTTAACTGATATTTCAACCTTCTTAATTGCCATGCAAGTGTAAAAATAAGCTAATTATTTACTATTAACTTGATGAATGGATGAATGGCAAAGGTGTATTGTGAAGTTAAGTCATTGTGTATTGTGAAGTTAAACTAAGAGCAAAAAAACATTAATTATAAAAGACTGAAAGAAAAAAGCCCCCCCCCCAAAAAAACCCCCAAAACAATACTGTTTTTTTTACCAATATGTGCAATTTTAACCTAAATGTTGTGCAAGTGTACAGATAAGTGGTAACAAGGTGCTTGTAAAAAGTCTTAATAAGTAGTAAATAAAGGTAATAAGGGTTTGGGGTTAGGCACTGACTAGATCCAGTAGATGCAGAGCAGCATTGTCAAGGGTTAATAAGTACATAATAAGGACTATTAATCCCAATAAGGCACCGATCCCACTTCAGCTCCAGTAGCTGCATTGCATCATTGTTAACTGGTAAAGTACATAATTCCAGGATGTTTTAGCATTTAACATGAACATTTTTTCATAGCCTTATCATAGCCTTATTAATGCAAACAATAATTGAACAAATAATCTTTTTAATATAATAAGAGGCTTATTACCTTTATTTACTGTTTATTATAAGCACACAAGCCCTGGAGTCTCGGTTTATGCGACCTTTAGGAGGGAAAAAGTGCTGAAATTCAGGTCAAACTAAATAAAGTAAGCAGTGGCACAACATAAAAAGGAGTCCAGGCAGGTCCAGCACTATAATGAAGCACAGTAGGTGTTACGGGTTGCCATGGTAACAGCAAAGACATGACTAAGATGTAGCAAGAATGAAAGCAACTTGCTATTTTCCTTTTTCACCAGTCCAGAATGTCCAAAATGTCAAGTGCCTTAATGATCCGTGCCAAAACTCGCCACGTTCCAACATCGACCCGCTCATGCTGGCAGGCCAAGGTCACCCAAATTGGACTATTGGACTATTTGCACCACCTAAGTCTGATTAAAATGTGTTTTTTTTCCACTTTTCTGTAGGTTTAGAAATAGAGTTACACACATTTTTGCTTTTTTTGGAGGGGTGGTGGTGGTGGTGGTAGAGTCACTCACTTAAGAGCATCTCATTTTCAAGGGGTTAAGGTAAGAGCCTTCAATGGCCTCCTTGTGGAACCCCCCCGCCCCCCGGCAGGGACTGGCGTATGACAGAGGACAAGGGAAGGTTGTGGCTTTACAGGCAATCCCTCTGTAATATTAACCACCTTACCCCTGACACACACACACACACACACACACACACACACACACGCGAGTAGCATTTGTGGAGCACACTGATCCCGATGGCGAATTTCTGCAACGCTGTGCAAGAATAACCCCCATGATGATGTGGGGTGCATGAATATATAAACAGAGCGTCACTTTGACCACAGTCTGTTCATTGGCGCATTCACAGCATATCTGTTGTTCAAACGAGACAAGGAGCATTCTCTTTCCTTACCAGCTGATTCAACTTGCTACCAGATCCGTCCATCCATTCCTTTTTGGTGGAGCTTATCCCACCTGGCTGAGTTTAGGGATTATGTATTTAGATGTCATTTGTTCACATCAGAAAACAACTATGCTGTGTTAGCTTTCACCTGAATAAATGAATGACACCTTTTTTTTCTGCGTTAAAAAACTGGATCCAATTCAGGGATGGGAAACTCATTTTTTTTCCAGCCTACATCATCAATCCATCCGTTTTCCGTGCTGCTTCTCCTCCCGAGGGTTGCTAGTCAATCGCAGGGCAGCCAAAGAACCAATCACATTCATACCGATGGCCAGTTTAGAGTCGCCAATTAACCTAACATGCGTGTTTTTGGAATGGAGAACACCGACGCATGCAAAGTCCGCACAGAGATTCCCAACGGAGATTTGAACTCAGGTCTTTCGAATCATTTGACTTTGTAGCCAACGTGATAACCACTGAGCCACCGTGCGACCCTACATCGGAAATGTGTTTATTTATTTATATGCAAACTCTACCCTCCATTACTAGTCTTTTTTTTTTTACCGAATCTCCGTTGGGCATCTCTGTGTGGAGTCTGCATGTGCGTGCGTGGAATTTTTTACATTTTGGATCGCTTCATTTTTTACACCAGATATTTAGGGGGACGGCACTCCAATGCGCTACTTCTCGCCATTTTGCTTCACTGTAAGGATTTTTGCACAATTGTTGCAATTCAGCCACATTGGACGGTTTACCAGCTGGAGCGCCTTCTTAAGGCCATGCCTCACAGCATCGCAATAGGATTCAGGTCTGGCAGTAATGACACAAAACATTGAGGCATTACCTCAACACCGCATGAAGTCATGAAATCCGCCATAGCATGACACGGTAGAGTGAAGAAAAGTTCTCCTTGGCTTTTTAAGTTTAGAAGAAATAAATCGGAGGCTGACTGGTTAGCTGACTAGCTGGGCTAGTGGACGTCTTGAGTCCTTGCGCAATGTATTGACAATGAATAATAGGGGTGTAAAGCTGACTATAGGGGTGTTAAATCATGCCTACGGGGTTCTAATAGTGTTGGAACCCATATTTCGTAAGTCACTACAAAAATTCTATTTATTCACATTAAATCCCATATAGGCCTAAAACCAATTGACCGTTGTAAACGAGGGACGGCTGAATATGTTTTTTCCCTTTTTACTCAAATATATACATTAAAAAAACATATACACATAAAATATTTAGATATGTACAGTGTATAAATATTAATAAGGAATAAATATACAAATAATAAATAAATAAATATAAATATACACATGTTTGGCCACTGGATATTGTGGAATGATACAGTACTGGGCAAAAAATAAAAAATACAAATCATACAAAGACCCATGTTTGACTGTGAACAAATCAAGACCTCCCCTTTAAATGTGCACCTTGTCTCTCTCGGCGGGATGAGGATTGCATAGCGTGGTTCTTCATCGTGCAGTGCTGGTGACCTCTGATCACATGACCGATAAGCGCCAAGCAATCACGCACACGATGAGAAAGTCCATCTAACACGCTCTAGCAAACGAATCGTGCGGGCGTTGCAATTACCCCCTCCGTCCCATCCTTTAAGGTGATATACCTTCTGCTCCAAGTGGGCCGCAGACAGACAGCGCATAATTACATGGGCTTGAGGGAATCGGAGGGCTCTGTTGCCCATAAAACTGGGGGGCTTAAGTAATCTTAGTGTGAAAGGCGGCATTAGGAACAACATGGATGTCCTTGTTGGATCAGCGTTACAGCCCACCCCCCAGCCCCCCCCGGGCTCAGCGTTTAGACAAAGTCCTCGTTAACGGTTCCCTAGCGGCGTTCTCACGCTGAGCAAGCAGCGCATCGGCTCGCGGATCTCCATCTTTTCATTCCGATGGCGTGTTTGCTCAGCTAGGACAACACGCAGGTGCAGGAGCTAGCGCGCCTCTCCGAGCGAGACCGGATCCGTCACCCTGTGCGCTCGACTTAGGCCCGGACACCTGGGACCTGAACACGTCCCCCTCCCCCCAACCCCCCCACCAGAAGGACGTGGGCCGACGGCTCGGATCAGAGAGGAGACGGATGACATCGGGCAGCAGGGCGCAAAGAAATGGTTCCTCCGTCTTGTTCAGTTAGAAAGCACCTTAACGCTTGATCCGGACGCAAAGACGTCTTTGAAGGATCAATTCCTTCGGCGCACGTCTTCTCCTCCCCTCTACTGTACTTTATGTGCGGTTACGCCGCTAAGAAGCATCATAGTAGTATTTTTTCACCTTCATTCTATGTCAAACATATATGAATTAATATTGCATGCTCTTTAGTGGTGGATTATGACCTCATTTTAGTAAGAAAATATGCTTTTTTTTTTTTACAAATGTTACTTATTTGGGTGGGGAACCTTTTGGGCTAGGAGAGCCATAAACGGCACATATTTTCTAAATGTATTTCCGTGAGAGCCATTTCCTATTTTTTAAAAAGTGAATACAACCAAAAGTGTGCTAACAATTTCAGAAGAGAATAAGTGAATTGGATGGATGAAAGTGCTGAGAAGGTTTTACATTTTAGTGTGTTATTTTTAGCCCTGTCGTGTTTTATTTGAAAATGTCAGAAAAAAAAGACACAAAACATATAACAGAAATGTTTTTTTTTTTTGTAATATTATGACTTTATTCCCATTTAACATTTTCCCCAACCTAATGTTCCAAAAATGTTACAATTTTTTCATCTTTTCTCATAATTTTGACTTTATTCCAGCAATATTTTGATTTTATACTCTTAATATTGTAACCTTTTCCACAACCAAATTTTCCAAAAACTTTTTTTGGTTAAATTACAACTTTGTCCCCTCCAAATTGTGACTTTATTTCTTGTAAAATTAGTTATATTTTTTCAATTTTTGCAGTTTTTTGTTAAATTGTATTTTTAGATATGTTACATATATTTGAAGAAAAAACTAAATGAAAATAAATAAATCTTATGGTGTTGAGAAACTTTTGAGAGCCATATGTGGTCATCAAAAGAGCCACATCTGGCTCCCGAGCCATGGCTTCCCTACCCTTGGCCTCGATTAAGCATTTTCAAGCATAAAATTGTCGAAATAAAGTCAAATATGAGTCATTCAGAAGATGCTAGGATGATATGTAGCGTTCTACACCCACCTCCTGCACAAAGTCAGCTGGGATAGGCTCCAGCATACCTGCGACCCTAATGAGGATAAGCGGCATTGAAAATAGATGGATGGATAAATAATATTTGTGATCGCACCCAAATAGTAAATAATGTAATAAATATTGTTTCCACAAAATATAAACCAAATCGTATGCTAATAATCCCTCCAACCCTTTTCTGTGACTCCTGCTAATCCTAAGAGTTCTTTGAGGAGTGCCGGTGAAAATAAGAGACAACAATTACTGTGAGGAAGCACGGAAAGTAAAAAGAGGCAAATAAGCAGGATAATTGGTACTCACTCTGACATGAAGCTGACAACTGTAGTGTGTGTGTGTGTGTGTGTGTGTGTGTGTGCGTGCGTGTGTGTGACATGCAAGAATTTCATTAGAGATCACTGTATTTTCCAATTTTCCTCCAAACGGAGATTAGAGTGACTCTTCTAATTAAAAATGTGCTGGCATAATTGACAGATGGAGTTGAATGTACAGTACGTGTCAGTAACCAAGCAAGCGCTACTGCAGCGGAGGATGCGCGGCTTTAAGCATCAAACACAAAGTGCAATTAAACATCTCTGCCCGGGTAAACAAAGCTAAAGTTGCATCAAAGGCAAGGAGATCCTCTGTGATTATTTACCACCCTGAGCAGCCAGGAAAAACCCATAACATGCGCAAACATCAAACCAAACAAGGTTTGAGAGAGACTAAGATAAGAATCACCTTGGGAAGACTTTTGTGGATTCCCCCGCATTTGGGGCACGCTTGGTTTAAGCTGAAAATGAAAGTCACAGTCAAAGTCAGCTCATAATTAGGCTAACGCTGTGTGTATATGTATGTGTGTGTGCGTGCGTGTGCATGACTTATGTCCTTGAGAGCGTGTCGCGATCATCCCCGCCTTCACGGGCCGAGAGATGCATGCTGGACACTTCATTTGGTCTCAAATTGACACCCAACATGGGAAAAAGGTACAGAAAGTCCCTGCTTATGTACTCGGGACTTCAAACTGCAGCCTTGGCGCATCTTAAGGCATGGAAAAGTAGTCCTTATCATCAATTGTACTTTTCAGTAGCCCTTCATAGGAGTGTTGGGATACCACATATTACATACCTTTGTCGCTGCATGGCAAACAAGTCGCCAGTAGGCACAGCAGATTCTCCAGCAATTAGTTGAACAGACATTGTTCACACACAGACACAAGACATTGTCGACAAGAACAGCCTACTTTGATGAAAAAGTTGATTGGAGAGGGGAAAACGTATGAAGAGGCAGCTGAAATGATCTCCGGGGTCTTAAAAAGGAGCGCAAAACCAGAGAGACCTACTATGGAGTCGGGCCCATTTATCCCATAGCAGGGATCAGTTTGCATCTGTCCAAATACTTGAAGAGGTCACGTTGCCTTCTGCTGAAGAGGACTTGCTCTTGAAATGGCTGCTTCAACAAGATAATCACCCCAAACACACCAGTAAACCTGCAAAATATTGGTTCCAAACCAACAACAAAAAAAACAGCGGACAGGTGCCGCAAGCTGATTGAGTCCATGCCACACAGATGGGAAGCAGTTCTACAAAATAAATATCAGTTTAGTCATTCACAGGACTGCCAAGTCCTAGACACAAAAAAGTTTGTGCAAAATAGTTTCGAGTTTGCCAACGGCAGACGCTGCTATTTTTTGAACACCCCTTTCAGGCCCAATTGCACATCATGAATGCTGGGTCTTGTTTGTTACCTGAGAATCTACTGCACCTACCGGTAACTCGTTTGCCTTGTGATTAATCAGTGATTAATCTGGTTAGTCACATTGGACTGCTATTATTTTGAACACCGTCGTATGTAATAGTTACCAAAAATAAGAACAGTCAAACAAAAACTAAAAAGAACTCACAACCACATCAACAACATCACTGGTGTTTGGGTTTGGCAATTTTCCAGCCAAAAGCATCATTTAGTCAGAAGACAGCAGACAGAGACACAAGAAACAACCTGGAATGCGTCGTTGAGGTAGACATTTTGAATATACATAACTTTCAAATGTCCCATGCAATGCAAGGGAAAGCGTGACTGATGGTGAGAGAGGCCACGGCGGCTGCTAATGGTGACAAATAAACACGCGACTCCCTCATCAATCACAGCCAAGGTGCCCTTAAATAAAATATGGAAGACAAAGTGGAAAATGATCAAGTGCTTCCCATCACGCTGTTACGAAGCGGGCCAGCGATGTACTGCGCTTCCCCGCTGCATCACACACGGAACAGGAATACAAATGGTGACGGCCTCATTGGCACGCTAGCCACACCGTCCGGCACACTACATCATATCACATGCAACTTCGTGTAACCCTATGGAGCCGCTGGACGAGTCACGTACTGCAGCTGGTGGCGGCGAAAATGGCGGCGCTTGCAAATAACCATTATTTTCTGAAGACAATTCATCTGAGTTAAAAGTGCTGGAGCCTATCCCAGCAGACTTAGGGCGGGAGGCGGGGTACACCCTGGACTGGTCGCCAGTCAATCACAGGGCAGACAAACAAACATTCACAATCACATTCATATTCAAATGGACAATTTAGAGTCGCCAATTAACCTAACGTGCATGTTTTTGGAATGTGGGAGGAAACCGGAGTACCCGGAGAAAACCCACTCACGGGGAGAACTTGCAAAATCCACACAGAGATGCGAACCCTAAACCTCCTGACTGAGAGGCCAACATGCTACCCACTGAGCCACCGTGCGGCACACAGTTTAATACAAATACATTAATTACTATTTAAATTTACCAGACACATTCGATGAATTTGAACATTGAATTGGTACCACTGATACCACCCTGAAATGAAAACCAATGGTATCGCCCATCATTGGAGCACACAGTCTCACCTTCCGTAAAAACGCGGAAATGCGAGTGATGTCCACAAACTTTGTGTTTGCATAACAAGCGCCAAAAGTTTTGTAAAGTGAGCCATCACCAGTGGGAATCCTATTTTATGTCTTAATAATGTTCAATAGGTCTTATTTTCTGTTATTATGTCCACTATATTGGGTAATACATGGGTAAAGGTGACTACAGGGCTGCTATTTTATGTCTGGAGGGCTCTAATCATGTCAAAACTTGTATTTAGAAGGTCCTAAACAGGTTTTCTAATTATGAAAATATTCATTTTTGAAACAAGGAACTTCCAATGGAAATTTGCTTATTACTGGTCAGGTCTGGAAGCAAATAATGACGATGAATGAGTGATTGCTCCCCCATTGCGGGATTTTATCCCAGTGTCAATTAGCATAAAATGCTATAAATCACGGGTTTTGCACCTCCCGGCTACTGACAAAACAAAAAGGGAACATTATCGCTTCCTGGCACCTGGGATTTGGGTGGAATTTTTGGAAAAGTGTTCTCGGCCACCAGTGGAGGTTTGTGGTGCAGGTCTGCGGTCTACCATGCAAGTCTGCGAAGTGAGCTTCATTTCGGCCTGAATGGCTTTTCAAGGCTTGGTCACTAACGACTGGTAGTAAAACAAGCATCAAGCATGTTTCCAAGACTCCTTAGCGACTACATCAACACGTAAAGAGATCATTTTGGAACGAGGCTTTGCAGGAGAATGGGAATCTGCATTATTCCTCCCTCTTCCCACTTTTAAGGATATGAATTGTCAGCATTCCAATGCAATCCCTTCTTCCTCAATATTGAAGAAAAGAAAGTGATGACGCATTCGCTGGCCTCTTTCTCAGAGTGCACCTTTGAGTGCCATTTTGGGTGCTTATTTAACCCGCTTTTAAGCACAAAGAGCAGTTTGTCATGCAATCCATTGCTTCAGACAAAAAGTTTTATGGACTCTTAAGTGTAATAAGTGTCCACTTTATTACGGGCGCGCCAGAACTTCTTACCGCAGCTTTTCACCCCTCAACGGGGGGACTTGGCCGGCCCATTTGTCAGCGAGGGCCACCGGGTCCAAAGAGCTTGTCTGGTTCTGATGAATGGCGCACACGTTTGGCTTCCTCATCGGCCATCCGTCAGCTTCTCAACGTGTACGTCGCCGAAGCCTGAAGACGAAGCGGGATCTCCATTTGTCTTCTCGTAATCTGAATTCACAGCAGCGGTATGTAAAAGTTTGAGCTTTGAGGTGACTTTACAGGATCGCTGGCTTGACATCAGAGAACCGGTTCTCTTTTGTTGACGGGGAAACCCAGATTGGTCTATAACAGTGACGGAGCAGCCAGGAACCCCCTGGTGTGACGGATATATGCAGTGCAAAGTAGAACGCAATGAACCTTTGAAAAGGCCATGACTTCTTTATTTCGTTTGAACAAGTGTTCATCTATGTAAACATAGCTCTATGAATGGCCATGTGACTACAAGCCTGGGGTCAGGACGGCTCCGCCAGATTAAACACACATGGGCGAGGACCACATCCTGAGTACCGTGTGCGCACACACACAAACACACACACACACCCTTTGTACCGGGCTAATCCCAATTCACCACCTGGATGGTTACACCGTCACTTTCAATAACAGAACCATGTTTACATATGTAAACGACTGTTCTATTTCATTTCAGCAAACCTCTAACCATGCAACCTCAGTATAGTAATCCCTCATTCCAGATCGGACGGGGATAAGTGATTTGGGATTTATTACTGGAATATTTTTTATAATTAGAGCATAAACAACCTGTTTAGGAGGTTCTAAATATGATTTTTAACAAAATTAGAGCTCTCTAGAGACAAAATAGCACCCCTATAGTCACCTTTACCCTCATATTACCCAATACAGTAAACATAATAAGAGTAAATAAGTAATTTAGACATAAATAGGAATCCTAGCAATCCTAGGATAAGTGGGATAGAAGATGGATGGTTAATCTGCAGTCGACCACAAAACAGCATGATTTATTTATAAACATATTTTTGAAAATTCATCGGCGCCCGCTCGACAGAAGTGGAAAAGCGTCATTGTAGCACACGAAACAAAACATAACCTTTTTTCTCTGAGACAACGCATCCCAGAACATAATAGCGTTTTATTAAAGTTGAGGTCAAGGTGTCATCCATTCATCCATCGCAGCCCTGAGAACATTTGAGGATGACCTCAAACAGCGCCCAACACGTGTACTGTGGGCCACCACTCATGAACCTACGTTCTCCATTAGAGTCAACATTGCTCCTGTCGTAGTTCTCGAGATAACTTTCTGGTATTTGCTGTTCGTCATCACACCATCAGGGATTTATGATAACCAAAGAGGCATCTCTCCACAGTCTTTCCTTGATAGTATGTTTGGATTGAGTCACAGCAGGCTGAACAGTCGTGGCACCACATTGCATCGACGGCTAGATTCTACTGGGCCAACCTTTTTTACATTGTCAGCGGGAAACAAAAACAAATAACCTGAGAAAATATTCACTACAGTAGCTAGGGCAATTACCGCAGCCAAGCAACCTCTTTTTGGGTGAAGACCAAAAAATCTATACACGCTCAAGTCAGGAAAGCGGCAAAGTCGTATAAATCCTCAAAACAAAAATGGACAATCATGTGCACAAAAAGGAAATAAGGACGGTCAGGATCGGACATCTTCCCGACATTCTCATACATACAGTTGATATGCGACGACAATGGTGTGTTACCAGTAGGGGTGCTCCGGTCAGTCGGCCGCCGATCCGTGAAATCGGCCGATTTCTGTGAAAAATCTCGTGACCGGCATGTTCTGACAAATGCCTTTCAACGCCGACCACCTGTGGCTAACACTGTTGCAGCCAGCAGGGATACATTGATACGGCATTTGAAGAACAAACGGAGTATGGTGTGCTCACCAGTCCAACGGCAGCTGGAGCAGCCATGTGGCTAACGCTCCTCCATTTCTGTGTGACAGTCAGCTAAGCAAAAAACCCCCAAAACGATCGATTTCATCCGAGGGCATGACCAGCGATGGAAGACACCACTGGGAAGGCACACTTACCTGGTAGCCCTGCTAGAGCTCCACCAAAGTTATCTCACATCCAAAATCTCCTTAAAGAAGGCGTCTCATCCTTGTTGCACGAATGATACCGTATATGTTCTCTTGAAATATGTTTTCGTCTAAATGAAGGTGATTTTATGTTTCCTTTTTTCATATCATATAGCCAGTAGCAGGGGGGCACTGCCTTGAAATCATCTGCAATTTTATTAGTAATAAAATATTTTTTGCGTCCCCCGGCAGCCGATCGACTTTGAAATTGTCCTGACTTTTTCCGATTATACGGCACACCTGGCCAATAGTACTCATGTGATCGGTATCGGTATCAGCCGATTTCCATCCTGCATGATTGGTATCAGAATCCTGATGGGAGCAAACCAGTTCTCCCTCTGCTTTGTTCTTTTCTTATCTTGCAAGTCACTCTGCTATATAATTCCTCCCTTTTGGGGGTCACTAAACCCCCAAAACATGCACAAAGTCTGGAAAGCTCACACCTTAATGATATAGTACAACTTTGTTGTTTTTTGAATTGAATTCTGAATCCGCGTTCATACAAAACGGAGCGTGGTGTTAATTTCGTCTTAACTATAAAGACCAGAAATTTTCTTATTCCCTGAAAAATGTCACTGTTTTCAAATACAAATGTTGACAAGTAAGTTTTATACATCCTGCAAACAACAAAGACAGCACAAAACAGCTATCATGGGGGGAAAATTGGATATACTCACAGAAACAGCAGTAAAGCACTCATGGAATACCGAGGGGTTCTGGCAGAAACCATCAACAGCACAAGTCTGCGCTGGTGAACTTAGACACACCAACCGGTGCAAGTTTTTAACAACCAGCAGGTTTGAAGTAGGGTTAGGGTGTGGCACAGGTGTGTTTACTTTAAATTTGGTTTAATAATCCCATAGCCTTGAGGGCCTCAAGCCTTGAGGGTCTCAAGGCTCTGGATGTTAGGGGACTGTCTTGGTTGACACGCGTCTACAAGATTGCATGGAAGTCGGGAACAGTACCTCTGGACTGGCAGACCGGGGTGGTGGTCCCCATTTTTAAAAAGGGTGACCGGACGGTGTGTTCCAAATATAGGGGGATCACACTCCTCAGCCTCCCTGGGAAAGTCTACTCCAGGGTGCTGGAGAGAAGAGTACGACAGTTAGTCGAACCTCGGTTACAGGAGTTGCAATGTGGTTTTCGTCCCGGTCGCGGAACACTGGACCAGCTTTACACCCTTGCAAGGGTACTCGAGGGTATGTGGGAGTTTGCCCAACCAGTCTACATGTGCTTTGTGGACCTGGAAAAGGCATTCGACCGTGTCCCTCGTGGTGTCCTGTGGGGGGTGCTCCGGGAGTACGGGATTGATGGTCCGCTTCTACGTGCCATTCGGTCCTTGTACAATCGAAGCAGGAGCCTGGTTCGCATTGCCAGCAGTAAGTCGAGCTTGTTTCCGGTGAACGTTGGCCTCCGCCAAGGCTGCCCTTTGTCACCGATTCTGTTCATAATCTTCATGGACAGAATTTCTAGGCGCAGTCAAGGTGTTGAGGGAGTCCAGCTTGGTGACCTTAGGATCTCGTCTCTGCTATTTGCAGACGATGTGGTCCTTATGGCCTCATCAGGCTGTGACCTTCAGCGTTTACTGGAGCGGTTTGCAGCTGAGTGGGAAGCTTCTGGGATGAGACTCAGCACCTCCAAATCCGAGGCCACGGTTCTCAGTCAGAAACTGGTGGACTGTACCCTCCGGGTTGGGAGTGAGGTCTTGCCTCAGGTGGAGGAGTTCAAGTATCTCGGGGTCTTGTTCACGAGTGAGGGAAGGTTGGAGCGTGAGATCGACAGACGGATCGGTGCAGCATCTGCAGTGATTTGGTCGCTGTACCGGACCGTCGTGGTGAAGAGAGAGCTGAGCCGGAAGGCAAAGCTCTCTGTTTACCGATCGATCTACGTTCCCACCCTCACATATGGTCATGACTTATGGGTCATGACCGAAAGAACGAGATCGCGGATACAAGCGGCGGAAATGAGTTTCCTCCGTAGGGTGGCTCAGACATCCGGGAGGAGCTCAGAGTAAAGCCGTTGGTCTTTCACATCGAGAGGAGCCAGTTGAGGTGGCTCGGGCATCTCGTCCGGATGCCTCCCGGGCAAATACATACTTCTGAAGCCAAAAATTAGCTATAGACAGATAGCTGGATAACTAGACAGGTGCAACAATGAATGGATACATCAACAATTAATTAATTACCATATTAATCAACGACCATTTTAGAACTAATCGTTCTGACTAATTGTTTTTTTAATGATTTTTTTTGTTGCTTCTTTACTGACCCAAACAAAAAACCTGTTTGTGTTTGCTTCATATTGATTTAGCCCAACCGATTACCCCATTAATCGAAACAACAAGCTTCAGATTAATCGACTATAAAAACAATGATTAGTTGCAGCCATAATTTCTATTGCTCCTCCAACGGGAGTCACGATAGCACGTCTCCCTCGATCTCCCGCGACACTCCGCCGAATCGACCCCGTCCATCTCCGGGATGTGACACTGGATTCACCTTTCACACACACAGCCAAAGCTGCATCTGCAGTCAGACTTTGCTGTTTGGTCTCCTGCATGGAGACCTGCATGCTACTGCATGGAGCGCTTGTTTTTCACTTCGGTTGACAGCGACAGCTACACGCACGATGGTATCAGGCTCTCCTCTGACAAGGTGAGAAAACGCCTGGCTTCCAACTGGTGGCACGGTGGAGCAGAGGATGCTCGGCAGCAGCAGCAGCAGCTGCGTCCCTGAACCAAGCGCCTTCAGGCATGTGCAGGTGGGCTCGTGAAATGGGGAGCCAGTCGCATATTACTCAAAAGACATCAACTCAGTGAGTATCAAGGGCTTATTGCGTTTTCGAAGTGGGTTTTTTTTCCACGAGAAAACTTTTCTCACACTTGAGACAAGTAAGAATGTTAAAAAGAGACACGGCTTTGTAAATCTGTCCTCATCATTTGCTTCTGAAGTGAATACTGAGTGTTTGTGTTGTCTTAATGTGGCTTAAAATAAACAGTAGTTTTATACTTGCAAAACTTCCAGGAGAAGAAAATAGCTAAACTATTATTTTTAAAGTTATCTATGCAGTTAATCTAGGTTGTCAGGTTTTGCAGGTTCTGGGTTTTTGTGTGTTTTGTGGATTTTGCAGTAGTTAACTTCTTGCTACACAGTACACTGCATATGCTGTTTATGCTACGTTGTTCGTGTTTGCCTAATGTTTTGTTTTTAATCTTTTAAGTTCATGCAAACAATGGATAACTTCTTTTTACACTTGTAATATCCCTCATTCTAGCGCAGTTTTTTTTCAAAATTAATGAATAAATTATTGCTATTTTGTGGTTGCCTATTATTAGTCCAAAAATTGTGGCCAAAATTAAGCATTTTAAACATGCAAATGTTCTAAAAAAACAATACAGGACGTTAATGAACTGTAGTCTACACTGGCCACCAGGTGTCCCCATAATTAATAATAATTCATAATTATTTATCTTGCATGATAATAACATAATAACAATAATAGTCATCAGCGTCAACAATACTACTACTGTGCGGCCGTACTCCAGCTAAAACTCAACTGGAGATCCCCAACGTCACTTCCTGTTCACATTTATTTAAAGACACACCAGCGCCGTCTTAGTTATGTCCTAAATGTCTTAAAATTTTCTTTTATTATGTCTACAATATCAGGTAATATGAGTGGAAGTGTGACTATAGGGGTGTCTCGAGGGCTCTAGTAATGGTAAAAATTCCATTAAAACAATTCCATCAATACCGAATCTCACTTTTTGCCGTCGAGTTTGGACCCATTTGGACCGTAATAAACAAAGGGATTACTGCACAAAAAGGACTCAAACGGTAAATAAAATTTTTATGATGAAAGGTTGTTACTTTACAAAGTTATTAAAAACTAATAAAGAAAATAAATATTCTTATTGTTATTATTCTCCCAATATTTGCAGTGTTCTGTAGCTGCTTTTGTGTTCATTGTACATTATCTCCAACATTGTTTCTGTGATAGTCGCTGAGATAACTTTTTGTTATTTGCACTTTGTCATCACACCGTTGGGGATTTTTGATTTTTAAAAAAAGGAGACATCTCTTTTCCTTCCCAGTATGTTTGGATTAAGTCACAGCAGGCTCAACAGTCATCACACCATTTTATAAAGACAGACACATCCACTGGGCCAACCTTTTCTTATCCTGCCAGCGGGAAACAAAAACAAATTGCCTGCGAAAAGATTCAGTCTAGTAGCTAGTGCAGTTACTGCAGCCAAACATTTAAAAAAAAAAACTCTTTTTAGACAAAGGAACAGTAAATCCTCAAGTCAGGAAGGAGGTGAGCTGGTATAAATCCTCGAAACGCTTCAATGTGACTTTGAACAATCTTGAGCACAAAGAGCCAAAAAAAAGTCATCACACTGCAACAGCTATGTGACAAGTATATAAAAGAGCACTATTATTCTTCCTTGTAACTCTCCTCGTTAGGGGGTCCCTAAACCCCCAAATCACGCCAAGAGACTGGAAAGTACGCACTTGATGGATGACAGTACAACATCCTCGAATTGAGTGCACGCTCCTATTGTTGTTCCTGTGTGTTGTTTGTTTTATTTTCTGTTGGAAAGATCAGCACTTTTTTCTGCAGATATGTCAATGCGGTATCAATTGCATTCTTCTGACAAACTTTGCTGTTTAAAAAAACTTTGAAACTCACACTTACTGCATGCAATCCACATCCCTTCCCTGGGCTGAACATAAAAAATGAAGCGCGACATGACAATTCATTATGTGCCACACACCCAGAAATCCATGTCCATTATCTTGCCATGCATGTGTTTCATTGGCACCGTAGCCGTGATCGGACTTGTATCGATTTTTACCCATTCACAACCGCCCACCTCCCCCACCTCTTTTGAAATGATATAATAAAGCTTTTTTCCCCACCAAGTCAGGATGTATAAAAAAGTCTTTATTTATCACCGAGGGCCAGCCCGTCAAATAAAAATGACAAAAAGCTGTCGATATCTGAGGGTTTTTTTTTTTTTTACCGTCACTGAAGCTTAAAGAGAATACGATTACACATGCAGTGACAAATAGCTCACGGAACTGCTCCTACTGTTGTCACGTTATCACGCAACCTAACTTTGTAACTCCAAAACCGGTGTTTACACACACGCTGGTCTAATCTTTTTAAGACTGGTGGTTTAACTGTGTTACTTAGCAAAGAACTACAGAATTAACCGCCGATGACATCAGGGTCAGGGAGACGGAGCTGACCTTCAGTTCCTGTTCCTGCGCGAACCTCATTTGATGGCCACACACAGCCTTATGTGAAGCGCACCCAGCACGCCGCACTCACGATCTGAAAGTTACCAACGAGGGCTGAGCGGCGTGGGTGTCACGGATCACTCGCCCCATAAGTACGACACACTTGCAACGGTTCCCTTGCCCTGCTTCCTCTGTTTTTATATGAGGGATGAAAGGTCCGCTTTACCAAAACTTTGAATGTGTCCCCAATTGAATGCGTGTCCAAAACTTTTGGCCTGTATTGTATACATAAACTGGGGCATTGTAAACACCCTAACTTGGCACAAACGTTAACGTTACACAAACGCGAATATTACACATCTTGTTAGCTTAGCCGGTGTACAAAACTGTGGTGAGACCAGCAATGTTGTTTGGTTTAGAGACGGTGCGGCTGAGGAAAAGACAGGAGGCAGAGCTGGAGGTAGCAGAGATTATTATGCTGAGGTTTTCTTTGTGTGTGACCAGGATGGACAGGATCAGTAATGAGCACATCAGAGGGACAGCACACGTTAGAGGTTTTGGAGATAAAGTCAGAGAGGCCAGACTGAGATGGTTCGGACATGTCCAGAGGAGAATGATGCTGAGTTTTGAACTGCTAGGCAGGAGGCCTAGAGAAAGACCAAAGTGGAGGTTTATGGATGTAGTGAAAGAGGACATGAAGGTAGTTGGAGCAAGAAAAGAGGATACAGACTTTTTAGTACGCTGGTATGCTTCACAGTTTTGTAGCATTTTTCTGTTTTTTCTAGTTTCAGTTTCGAGTTCAGTCTGTACAAAACAAACATTACCCCAGGGGGGTATGACAGAAAATAACTGACAACCACTGGCTTAGCCTATCCGCTAAGGGGGAAAAGTAATCAAACTGGACGGATGAGTACTTGGCAGAGTTCCAGGCTTTATTTTAAGATGCGCAGTGAAGCCTAATTCATTACTTTATTTTTACAGGAAGTAGGTTTTTCCTTCTTGACCCCATAAAAAGGGAGCGTTTGAGAGCTTCTTCTCTCAAAAGTGGAGCATTAAGTGAGTAAGATAGATTTTTCTCACGTTTGGTGCTCATAAGCAAGTGCTAGGGATGCCTTTTGCTGTTAGGAGAACACTTTTAACTTGAAGTGCAATTTAGGCCTTGATCTGAACAGCAGGAAGTCAATTCTGGCCTACTTTCTGCATATACTATACTGTATGCTGTTAAAGGCGACTTCCTCACCGCCTAGTCTAGACTGGGTCGGTTCCTTTGAGCACATGAGTCAACTCGGTCGTGTGGCGATTTTTAATTTTGATGAACCATAATTCCAACAGGGCCGCACGGTGGATGAGTGGGTAAGCATTTTGGCCTCACAGTGAGGAGGCTTAGGGTTTGAATCTCCGTTGGGCATCTCTGTGTGGAGTTTGCATGTTCTCCCTGTGTGGGTTTTCTCCGGGTACTCCGGTTTCCTCCCACATTCCAAAAACATGCATGTTAGCTTCATTGGCGACTCTAAATTGTCCATTAGAGTGTGAAAGTTTGTTTGTCTGCACTGCGATTGACTGGCGACCAGTCCAGGGCGTACCCCGCCTCCCGCCCAAAGCCATCTGGGATAGGCTCCAGCATACCCGTGACCCTAATGTGGATAAGCGGTATAGAAAATGGATGGATGGATAATTCCGACAGCCCGAATGTGTTTTTAAATATGGACACGGCACAAGCCTACATGTGGCCCTCTGGCGTGATTCCTCCCCTGCTGAATCGCTTCAGCCTGTGTTTATCTCATTAGCTCGTAGCGTGTAATCAATCACACGAGGGCATTTGTTCCGTGCCTGCAACCCAGGCGCGTATCAAAGCGCACCTCGGCGCTCACGACGTCTCCGCCGTCTAACGGTTATCTTTGGCGACGAGGCTGCATGCGTGCATGATGCACGGCTGCATGCCAACCAGCCGAGCCTTTGGCGTTCGCTCAGATGATCCTGTTGCAGCACCCGCGAGAGGACGGCGGGAGCGCATGGGAACAAAACGGCACGCGTTGACGTTCTAGATCAATGGAGTCCAGCTCTAACGGGAGCGACCATCGAGATGTTCGATGTTCGCTAATAGAAGGACATGAATGGTCCATTCGACGACGGCTGGATGCGCCTGGTTGCTCGTAGACAACAGTCACATCGGGACCGCAGATGTGAAAGCAGGACAGCGCTGGACTCAACATGGACACGCACACACACACACACACACACAGCCTCAGGCGGAGTGGCAAATATTGTATTTGCCAAATTTGCAGAGCTACTTTGATCTCTGTGCAGCGCTTCACACGCAACACTGGATCTCACACGCGCGCACACACGCCTCACCCGACATCACAAATGATGGTCACGCATGCTAAAAATACCCACCGCATGTATTTGTCTTCATTCAACAACAACATTGCCCTTCCTTTTTATAGTATTTGTATGCTAATACCGAGGACCAGGACGCTGTTATGTCCCCCTGCACAACCTAATAGCATCCTGTATTATACTGCAACTCCTCCCTGTGTATTGATAGCAACGCTCACTTTGTTTGACACCGTGACACAATATGCATATTTGTATAGCTCAAAGTGCATTGGGTCATACTCGGTGGCATTTTGGGTGCTTTATTTAGCCACATAAAGGGGGGGGGACTGGAAACAGCTCTCAGGGTGATGCTGTGACTACAACCACAACGATATATATACTGTAAGTGAAATACTAGTGTACTAGTGGAATAATAGCACAGCTTCAAATAATAAACTAAATACAGTGATAATGAATATTATAGGAACATACAGTAGTGTGCAGTCCAATGTGACTAACCAAATTAATCACTCTTAGTAGTATATTTTTTATTGCTCCGTGGCAAACAAATTACCAGTCGGTGCAGTAGATTCTCAGAAAACAAACAAGACCCAGCATTCATGATATGCACTCTCTTAAGGCTATGCAGTTGGGCAATTAGTTGCCAGCATTGTGTCATTCAATCAGCGAGGTGTGTGAATCAGGTGGCCCCTATTTAAGGATGAAACCAGCACATGAACATGCATTTCTCTTTGAAGGCCTGAGGAAAAGACATTGTTCAGAAGAAAAGCATACTTATGAAGACTTATGAAGACATGCCAAAGAAATGTGGGCTGTTCATCTAAAATGATCTCCAATGGAGAGCAACACCAGAGACACGTGGCAGAAAACAGAAGACAACTATCAAAATGGACCAAAGAATAATCAGAATAGCAAAGGCTCAGCCAATGATCAGCTCCAGTATGATCATCAGTCTGGAGTTACCTGTAAGTACTGTGAAAGTTAGAAGAAAGAGAAAAAAATCCCCCGTAAAGTCCCTCTGCTAAAAAAATGCATGCGCGGAAGAGGTTTCAATTTCAATCAGCTGCCTAAAGATGAATGAAGAAACATTTTGTGGACTAATGAGAGTAAAATTGTACTTTTTGGGTCCAAGGGCCGCAGACAGTTTGTAAGCCGACCCCCAAACTCTGAATTCAAGCCACAGTACACAGTGAAGTCAGTGAAGCATCATGATGTGGGCATGTTTCTCCTACTATTTATCCCATAGCAGGGATCGTGGATCAGTTTGCATATGTCAAAATACTTGAAGAGGTCATGTTGCCTTCTGCTGAAGAGGACATGCCCTTGAAATGGCTGTTTCAACAAGACAATCACCGCAAACACACTAGTATACCAGCAAACTCTTAGTTGCAAACAAACAAAATGAATATTAAGGAGGGGCCAGCCCAATCCCTGGACTTTAATCCAATGGAGAACTTGTGGGGTGCCATCAAAAATGTTGTTTGTGAAGCAAAACCAAGAAATGTTCATGAATTGTGGAATGTTGTTAAAGGATCTTGGAGTGGAATAACAGCTGAAAGGTGCCACACGTTGGCTGAGTCCATACCACACATGTAGGTTTTTCCCTCCAGGGGGATCGGAGTGTTCTAAAACATTTGACGGATGGCGTACATTCCGAGCTTTTGCATCTGAAATCAATAGCTGGAGCCTCAAGGCCATGAAGCTGCAGTTTGATAAGATGTTTAGATTGAAAGTAGAAGTCCGGAATAGCTAAGAAGTGCACAGTCGACTCTGGTACGTGGTAGATTTGGTCTCTGCATCCATTTTCTATGCCTCTTACCCTCATTAGGGTCGTGGGGGTATGCCGGAGCCTATCCCAGGCGAGAGGTGAGGTACACCCTGGACTGGCTGCCAACCTTTCACACTCACATTAGGTATTATTTGGAGTACCGAAAACCGGAGCACCTGGAGAAAAGCCACGCAAAGGGCTTTCCTGTGGGCGATTTGATTCACCAAAGAACCAGAGAAATGTCTGTATGGCACAGTTTTGCCTCCGCGGGTTCTAATTAAAGCCTGACTCAGAATGAAGCCAATGTGCTCTGCAGCCTGCGTCAACGAGGTCACCTCGTTCCTCGTCGCTCAAATTACTTTTGAAAAGGTGTTGGATCCCGGAAAGACACGCACGACCCCGCAACAACGACAAAAACACCTGAGACGGTTTGCCGGATAACGTTTTCCGTGTGAATGGAAAAATGTGGGACCGAGTGAGGGGGTTGGCTTTCTCTCCACATTCTAATGGCGCATCTGCAGAGCTTCCTTGGCATTCGTGAAGAAGGGAGCGTGCGTGAGTGACCCGCAGATGCAACACCGGAGAGTGTGAAGTAATTGGCGCCTCTGCCGCGCATGAAATGTCATGCAAGCAAAATCACAAAACAATCACGAGGGGGCCAAAAAAAGACAAAAATCACGCCGGTCGGCCACGAGGAAAGGCATCTGTTCAACGAGAAGTTCTACCTTTCGCTTCTGATGGGTCACATGTCTTCCAGAGGGCTCTGAGACGGATTTGTTTTGCTCTGCGTATGAACATCTATTTACCCGAGAATTGAAAGGTCATCACATGTTTACGCTGGCACGATTCGGAGCGGGCTTAATCCTACCTGAGCACTTTCTGGTAGTTTGTTTGCTTCCCGTGTAAAGCGTTCGCATTGTTCTGACAGGCTGAGAAGGGAATAGAGTATGCGTAACAATAGACGGAGAGCAAGCGCAGCACAGGAAAAACACGTGAATAAATACATAGAAAATACATCGAAAAAAAGAAATAAATAGATACTGCAATGTATAATAATTAACAGTACACAGTATTCAATATTCCATATATTATGGAGGGTTTTTGTGTTCAAATTGTTTATACTGTTTGCTTTTTTATAATTAAATACAAAAAATGTATCATCAAATTCCCAGTTAATTAATTTAATTGGAAATTATGACGCCGCACGGTGGATAAGTGGTTAGCACATTGGCCACACAGTCAGGGGATCTGGAAGACCTGGGTTCAAATCTCCGTTGGACATCTCTGTGTGGAGTTTGCATGTTCTCCGGTTTTTTCCGGGTACTCCGGTTTCCTCCCACATTCCAAAAACATGCATGTTAGCTTAACTGGTGTCTCAAATGTATGAATGTGAGTGTGAATGTTTGTTTGTCTATATGTGCCCTGCGATTGACTGGCGACCAGTCCAGGATGTACCCCGCCTCTCGCCCAAAGCCAGCTGGGATAGGCTCCAGCATCCCCGTGACCCTAATTAGGATAAGCGGTATAGAAAATGGATGGATGAATGGAAATTATGACATTCAAAATAAAAAAACGAACATAAACAAATGATAAAACTAAATAAAAAATTAAATAATATGCATTCAATATTATTATTATTATTAAAATAGTATTATTGAACAGGAATAAATAATCTGTAATGTATGAGGTTGCTGTTTCTATGTAAATAAAATGGCATTAGTCATATTGACTCTATTTATTTCTATTATTTAGTATTTATTTCATGACTGCTTTATTTTTTTAGTCGTGTTTTTTGTGTGCTTATTTGAACGCATTTCAGACTTTATAACAAGAACTGCTCCAAATCCCGTGCAATAACCGTACAATAAAGCGTGCAATAGCCGTGTAACTGCCAGACACTAACTGTGCAAAAACTGTTCAATATGTACTCAGCTGCTAATACTGTGTATAACTTGTATATTGTTAACATTACCTTGTTCTTTACCTTGACTGCTCTTGTGTACTTTCATACTCCGCTCTTGCCTAGCTCTCGCCCTGCGGGACTAATAAAGGCATATCTTAACCCTAATTGTATTTCTTGTTATTACAATATTTAATGCTATTTTTAATCGCTCGTGGCGACTTTAAAAACACCGTCAAAAGTTTGACATGAATGAAACGAGCCCGTCGAAGAGGTGGAGGGCGGGATGGATTCTGATTGGCCGCTCTCGAGTCTTCACCATCAGAATGCAAAGGCTGAATGAAAATTCAGAGTTTCTCAATTAACGGAGACGATTCTTTGCACAATTAAATGCTTTAGCCCATGAATTCTCCACCACCCTTCATCATTCCAGCTGGCAATGGCGTGGGCGAGGACGTTCTGGCTATTAAGCGAGCTTCTTGGTACATGTTGCTCCTTATGAAGACCCATCAAATCCAGGGGACTTAAACACACCTTATTAGGAGGGTCGTCACGGTAGCGGTTGTTGTGTGGCGTCTGATCTAATCTTCAGGCCTAGAAGGACACATTTGATGTCAAACAAACAAATAAAGTCCACAAAGAAAAGATATTCTCACCTAATGTTTTCCTCTCGCCTCACATAAAAGTGTTATATTTTGCGCTGACAGGATTGGCCGGGCTACCTGCGCCTTGTTCCACCGAGACAACAACAACGTATCCCACAAGGCCACGCTTGTAAAGACTGGCAAACGCTTTAGAACACACCGTTACGGACGCATGAATTATCAGCACCATGCTGGTTAGGTGTGTGTGTTTACGGTGTGAAGTTGACATCTTGGAAAATGAAGCAAGCATGCTGTAATTGGCATTTAAAAAAATAAAATAAACATTAAATTGCCATTCATTTTTAAAAATTAAAAAATAAAAATGATTAACAGAATTGATTTGATATAATATAAATATACAGCATTACCATTACATAACATAATACAATATATATAATCATAACCATAAAATGAATGAACTAATATTCCAATTATTTATATCATTTGCTTCAAAGTAACCCCTACTTTTTTCATATTTTTCATAAATCTAGTAATTAATAAACTACACTGTTTTGTGGTGTGAAACGTTCTATTATTTCTCTGAAAATATACATGAAGCAAATTTTACGTCTTTATTTTTGCCTAAATGAAGCATTTCAAGCGTTCATTTTCTATACCGCTTCTGCTCATTAGCGTCGCGGGTATGCTGAAGCATTAATTAACTCAAACACAACATTCACAAAAGACTTACAAAGACTGGAAGATATGCACTATTGGAAATGGCCACTAGGTGTCAGTAATGTTACATTGATGAGACTATATCCACCTCAGGAAGTCCTGCCCAGAAACCGGAACAAGGACCTCTCCCAATGCTAACGTGTAAGCCGATATTATGTCTTATTTAAGTCTAACGTGTCTTTTTTTTCTCGCATTATGTCTACTCTACTGGGGAATTTGCGTGTGAAGGGGTGTTATTTTGTGTCTAGAGGGCTCTCATGATGTTAAAATCCGTATTTAGAAGGTCGGGGACAGGTTTTCTAGGTTCTAACTACAAAAACATTCCATTCACAAATAAGGAAGCCTGCTTTGCAGGAAGTCGCTAACCCTGACTGGGTCCGGAAGCGATGAACGGCGACAAACGCGTGATCCCCGAGGTATCATTTAGCGTTGCAACAAAAACGGGCATAATTTGACCCACTTTTTACGTCATCGTCCAGGTCAATACCAATGCCAGCGAAGCTCGGGGGAGTCGGTGTTCCTTTTTACCCAACAGTGTCAGGTCAAATCTCGATGATGTGGACAGAATGGTGATGAGGCCTGACCTCGGCCGTGCCGTGAAATGATAATGTCTCCTAACTGCTGACCTCTGCTGCTTACTCTTGGGTAGAATGTATGGCGCCCACAGGCGAAGCTCCTTTGGCGTCTGATTCCGTGTAATTGAATCAATCTGGGAGGAGGCGCTTGGGGGTTTTGTGGAGGGGGGGGGTGATTGTTGTTGTTGTTGCTGTCGCCCGGGGACATGGTAGTATACGCGTCTTTGTGGGAGTGTGTTGGGGGCTGGGGGGGGGGTGTATTATGAACACACCATGTGACTGCGCCTCCAGTCGCATGCCCGCACTGCACCGTCGCCTGATCTCTAGCGAGCCTGATGAATGTGAACGCAAGTGACGCCGCCACACCGCCAGCTGTCCCTAATACCTCCCGTTTCCCAGACAGCAGCGCTAGCCTGGGGCCGTGTGCAAATACACTTAATGAGATAATGCAGAAAAAAATCATTAGGAATAAAAGGCAGTGGTGTGTGTGTGTGTGTGTGAGGGGGGGGGGGGTCACACGTGAAATGTTAGCATTGAGCCAGTCGATAGGAGTACAGGGAGCAGAGCAGGTTGAGCTTCTTTTCACATGAAAAAGCAGCATGTGTTTTACATGTTTGCAGCGCAAACGACCAGCATAGAAGATGAAGTCTGCGTGCTCCAGGCCCGCCTTCATACGTATGTCTTTAGGTTACAGTCGCTACCTCGGTTATTGCCATTAATTCACGGGCTGCAACAATTAATCGATCATTAGTCCATTTCCCGACTGCATCGTTGGTTGACTTTTTTCCAATTTCAGCCTCTCAAATGTGAATATTTTGTCATTTTCTGATGAATGGACTAAGAAAACAATCATTAGTCGCAGTTCTGATTGATTCTCTCCATAAGATCTGACAAAAACCATAACTTACCAAAGGACTGGAAAGAAGGTAAACCCGCTGAATTCATTCCAGACACCCAAACTAACCTTTAGCAACTCGTCTTCCTCCTGCCCTGTCATGTCCCACCCACCGACGGCGGCAGCACTTTTGCCAAAACGAGTGTTGATTGAATCAACACTCGCCGTGCGAAGGAAGCCGGCGTCTTATTATTCAACGTGCTGGTCAAGCGGCTGTGATGCGCCTCAGGCAAACAACTGCAGTCCCCGGGAGGCCGCAGGTTTCCCTTCCTCCTTCTCTGCACGACTATTAATAAGTTAGTCTGCCCGTCTTCATCCAGCGTGGCTGCATTGCTTTTGTATTACTTGCGATGTTGTTACAACACCTCTCTGCATGCAGGCGGAGGCGGATCCAGAGCGTATTTTGGGAGTTTTGAGAATCCGCCGCTGTCGTTTTTAGCCTCCCCGCTTGCGTGTGTAGGCCTGCTTGCTTTCCACGCACCCACACGCGCCGCCCTCCACGGCCTTGTCATTACCTTCCCAAACATTTGCACAAAAAACGAATCCCTCCTTCTTGCCAGGCTTGGTACATGCCATTACACTGTGCAGTGACGTGTGAAATGCTAGCTGGGAAGCGTGTGCGCGTGTCCTACACGCATGGCAACGTACGGCACGTGCATGGCTGCACGTGATGTACCTGCCCGGGTAATTTATGCCGCTGTGTTGTACAACATACAGTTCATTACGGGGGGAGTCTTAATAAGGCGGTTTAAAGCAAAGGTAACTGGCTTGCACCTTCTGTCATATTGTAGTCCACAGCAATACATTTGAGTCAATTTAGCTTCTAAGTCACAGCAAGAACAGCATGGAGCAGGGTAGGGAAGCTATGGCTCGGGAGCCAGGTGTGGCTCTTTTAATGACCACATATGGCTCTCACATGTTTCTAAACACCATAACATTTGTTTATTTTAATGTCGTTTTTTTTTTAAATATATATGTAACATATCCTGCTTTCCAACTGGGGCGTTTAAAGGGCGGTGTCTAAAAACACAGTTTAACAAAAAAAACTTTAAGGAAACTGCAAAAAAAAGAAAAATATGCAGTAATTTTACAAAAAGTAATAAGTCAAAATATTAGGAGAAAAAAGTTGTCATGTTTGGGAAAATTAGGTTGTGGAAAAGGTTATACGTATCAGGAGAATAAAGTCAAAATATTAAAGGAATAAAGTCATAATTATGAGAAAAGTTTAAAACATTGGAAAATTAAAAAAACAAAACAGCAGAAATGGAAAGAATGTATGTAATTTTACAAGTAGAAAGTCCTAATATTAAGACAAAAATTTTTACGAGAATAAACTTGTAATATCATGAGACATTTTAGTAACAGAGTTTATTTTTATTTTTTTATGTCGTAATAATAAGAAACAAACAAAACAATATTAATTTGTAATTTTTGGAATTATTAGGTTGGGTAAAATTAACATGGGAATAAAGTTAAAATATGATTATATTAAATATTGGGAATAATTTTGTAATACTATCGTCATTGTCATAATGTTAAAATTAAAAATATAGTTTTTGTTTTGTAAGAGTTTGTGGAATTTTTTTTATGCTGACATTTTAAAGTAAAACATGACATTTCAAAATAAAAAGCCGTCTTTATTCCATCCAATTCAGAGACTTATCATCTTCTAAAATTGTTGGCACAATTTTAGTTGTATTCAATTTTTAAAAAATTGGAAACGGTTCTCACAAAAATACATTTGAAAATGGGCTCTCTTGGCCCAAAAGGTTCCCGACCCCTGGTGTAGACCTGAAACACAAGACGACTGATTTCAAGTCAGACCACAGTCAAAACTGGATCCGGTTTTTGACAAAAATGTTGCCTTGGTTCTCATACACTGTCTCAGTTACCGTACAATATTGCATGTAATAAACTGTTGTATTTTCTATGTAATCACAGGCATGGCAAAATTCACAGGAAATATATGTGGAAATTTACAAGAGAATCAATAATACAAAAATATACACATTTGGTCATGTTGTTTTTCTATTGTGTCATTGATTTTTCTGTATTATCTTCATCTTTTCCATTTGGTCATTGCTTTTCTTGTTTTGTCTTTGTCTTTTCCATTGCATTTTTCAGATGGCTCAAGCTGACGAAAAAAAGCAAAGGCAAATGAGGTCTTTCTGCCAGGGTTACTAGTCCATACCTGATCACACCATTCCTGCTTGCAGTGTCTATGTAGTAGCTCTGTTTAAATGGTCACTGGAAGAAATGTCACAAACAGGAAGTGACGTCACTATCACGCCACCATGCACATATTTTGGAGTACGAAACTGTGGCGAGACCAGCGATGTTTGGTTTGGAGACAGTGCCGCTGAGGAAAAGACAGGAGGCAGAGCTGGAGGTAGCAGAAATGAAGATGCTGAGGTTCTCTTTGGGTGTGACCAGGATGGACAGGATCAGGAATGAGCACATCAGAGGGACAGCACATGTTAGAGGTTTTGGAGATAAAGTATGAGGCAAGAGAGAGAATATGTTGGTAGAGGGATGCTGAGTTTTGAATTGCCAGGCAAGAGGCCTAGAGGAAGACCAAAGAGGAGGTTTATGGATGTAGTGAAAGAGGACATGAAGGTAGTTGGCGCAAGAGAAGAGGATACAGAAGACAGAGTTAGATGGAGGCAATTGATTCGCTGTGGCGACCCCTGAAGGGATAAGCCGAAAGGAAAAGAAGAAAGATAATACCAAAAAAGCAAAGACAAAATGGAAAAAGAACATGACTACATTTGTATACTTTTGTGTTGTTTATTGGAAAATGGATTCCGTTTTTTCTGCTGTGGTTTTTGGCTGACCTCTGACCTTTTGGAACAAAAATAGTACTTTCTTCCCCTCCCCCCCCCTCCAAAAAAATTTTTTTTTTTTACAAAATTGTCTCATTGCCTTGACTGCTGCTATAAGTGCTACATATTGCTATGCCGCTGCAGCCTGGTACTGGTACATAGCCTGGTACTGGTACATAGCCTGGTACTGGTACATAGCCTGGTACTGGTACATAGCCTGGTATGTCAGCGCTTGGTCAAGTGTGCACGGCGGCGGCGGCGGCGTTGAACACAGATGACATGACAAGGTGTCCGCTTCCTTAAGTCCGATGCTATTTGCTGACATTGGCACACTGAGCACGAACTAAATATATTCACGGTCAAAGAGTGCAGCGCCATCGGAGCACACTAACACCCGTGTGACAAACAGCCGGGGGGCGGGCACACAAACGCACAATACACACACACACACACACACACTCCTTCACTGTATATAAGCTTTCTTTATGCCCTCCATCACAAAGATGGGGGTCATATTAAAAAAAGAGGGAGTGCACACATCGATCCACGTGTAGATGCTATCAATACCGAGGCTAGTATCCGTATCGGACAGATAAGAGTGTGATGAGATTGATATTTTTCCATTCTCTGTTTGTTTTTGTTGTGTTGTGCTTTGGTCATGCTGTTATATTTCTGCTGAACGGAACGAGAGCCGAAAGCGGGTTTTGTTTATTTTCTTTTGCACTACTGGCTTCATTTGCTCAAGCAATTATATGTAATAAAAAATAAAATATCATTTTCTTGATACCGTAACCGTGTCTAATATCAAACAGTATTTAATAGCAGTAGGAACCTTAGAGGGACTTTTTTCCCCCACAGAAAATAATGTAAATCCAATTAACCCATCCCAGATGGAATATAGATCCAAATATTAACTCAAATAAACATTTTATCGAGAATAATCATAGCTTTACCTGCAGAGAAAATGCAAAATAATTATAAAAGGGGAATGGATGGAACGTATCGACGATGCGGACTTTCCGTACATCCTGGCGAGATAGTGTTCCTCACCACTTTTTGTCCAGTTGCTGCCGCTTGCATATTTCTTTGCCCCGTGGTGGGTTATTTAGCAGCCGCACTCAATGTAAAAATGCTTTACTCACAATTATGTTTCTTTTTTTTTTGCTTTTAAAATCTTTGTCCATCACAATCACAAAACCATTCAATGCTCTTAATAAAAATCCAAGTAACTTGGTATCAGATGTGCAGTATCGCCCGGCCCTACAGCCCAGTGAGTAAGAGAGATCGCCACTGGATGGAAATATCTCACTGACATGAACACTCATTTCTAAACCGGTGCGCACAAATTTGACTAACTGTCATTATTACCTCAGCCCAAAAGTCGTCAGTGAGTGAGGTCGTCTCTACGGCACACACGCGCACACACAAAAATACCCTCGCAAATCAGAGCTAGTGTGCTCTGATGTCATTCTGGGTGTCAGCTGCCTGCGACCGGACCAGTCAGAACTTCCAGGCGGTTAGACTGATGTCTGCTGACACATGACTAAGGATTTCAAACTGGAGTCCAGACCTTTGGCAACGTTATTCAAAGCGAGCGAGGTTTTTCCTAGCGATGTTGACAGCAGAACCAGACACAATTATGCAGGTAGAGCAGAAGCAAACACACACAGACTGCAGTCCTATACAGTAAAGGCCAGGTGGAAATTGCTTGTAATGACACCGAAATGAGACCATCTTAACCCTCTCTTGCCCGACAAACACCGACGTTTGACTCCCGTAAGTCAGACCGACTACTCTACAAAACATCCGCTGTAACTTCAGGGTGTTTAGCTGAATCACCACCAAATTTGGTGCACAACTTCGGGGGACTGAGAAGCAAACGCGTGAAGAACTTGAGCATGATTGATTGAAAAACATGGCCGCAGTCAAGCAAAACGTCTTAGCAGGGGCACTAGTGGAACTCATTGGCCATAGGTCATTGACTGCGCGTCTAATACAGTGGTTATGTTATTTTCTGTCAACGCCCCCCTTCTTCTTCTTCTTCTTCTTCTTCTTTTCCTTTGGGCTTATCCCTTCAGGGGTCGCCACAGCCAATCAATTGCCTCCATCTAACTCTGTCTTCTGTATCCTCTTCTCTTGCGACAACTACCTTCATGTCCTCTTTCACTACATCCATGAACCTCCTCTTAGGTCTTCCTCTAGGCCTCCTGCCTGGAAGTTCAAAACTCAGCATCCTTCTACCAATATATTCACTATCTCTCCTCTGGACATGTCCCAACCATCTCAGTCTGGCCTCTCTGACTTTATCTTCAAAACCTCTAACATGTGCTGTCCCTCTGATGTGCTCATTCCTGATCCTGTCTATCCTGGTCACACCCAAAGAGAACCTCAGCGTTTTCATCTCTGCTACCTCCAGCTCTGCCTCCTGTCTTTTCCTCAGCGGCACTGTCTCTAAACCAAACAAGTCGCGTCCCCCCATTTAAAATACTACGGAAACCGATAATATCTACTGTATGTATCTGTACAACTGAATTTGAAACTGAAACCAGGAAAACCCAACACAGTGGAGAGCTGTGAAGTGCATTCAAAAGTCAAATGGCATTTTGAGTATAATAACTTCGGACATATTAGCAGGTTTACACTAATATTGAAAGTACTGCCTGCTTATCGTGCATGATAGTGTGGTTTGATGGCACAGACGTCCCTTTGTAGATGTCACATGACGTCGTTCAGCTGACATTAAGCCCCAAACTGCACACGGGGGTGCACCTTCCATCTTTGTTATTCCGATAAACTAACTCGGCGGTAAGTCGCCTGTATCTTCAGCAAAAGTTATCAGTTCACTTGTAGCGGCTCGTCAAGTCACACTTCCGCTTGTTACCCTGTTATTTCGTGATTTGTTTAAAAATTCAAACCTTTTGAAATACGATGCCTTAACTTTGGCTGCATTGCCTTATAAACGATCATTTTAATTTCCTGGATGCCTGATAGCACATGCTAACTGGACGCAATACACGAACTGTGTGTTCAACGAACGCATATTACCGCTACTCACGTTATGTACACAACTATTGAGGAATTATGTGTCATTATCTTTATTGCCGTGTTGAATTGAGGCATAGCAGCTTTTTTGATGAGCTGTAAACCTTCGATGATATATATATTATTATATATTTATGTTATTTGTTACATAAGAAAAGGTAGAGCTTGTCAGCGTGTAATTTACCACTACCACACTATGTAAGCGGTGCACTTCGGATTACAGGTGTGTGCTGTACATTTGCTCCATACGACACGAGATACGGCCGCTCTCTTTATTATGAGGGCTTAACTTTTTTTTACACCTGCACGGCCCTCCAGAATAGGCGACAGTTTGATGCTCCAGCCTACGTGAACAATTGTATTCTGCTCTCTACTTTCTTTCATGACAGCGCGCGCACTTCCCCGGGGATCATAGGTGGACAGAGAGTAAAGCCGTCCAATCTCTACAGGCGCGTCTCATCTGAAAGAGTCAAGGTCTATCCCGGGCAGGTGTCAGAAAGGCAAGTGTACAGCTTCCCCCCCGCCCATATTTGTTTGCCTCTGCGGACGAGTTGTTATTTTCTGTGTGGAAGGTAGCGCCTGCTCCCTTGGGTCATGAGTGAAAGTGGGTTGGGTTGGTCAGGGCTGCAGCGGGAGATGATGTGTCCAGCCTTCTGAGCACATCATCTGCTGTTTTTGAAGCCCTCACATTCAACTTCTTGTTTGGATAGTTGATGAATTCATCAGCTTAGCAGTAAATAAACACATAAAAAAAAAATCTAAGTCGACCTTATGTGGCTCTCCTCAGCTGCTCAGTTAAGAGCAAATCTCCACGATTGCTATCTCAGCAAGCTCATCCCGGGGATTATCGCCCCTTCTTTTTTCATCAAGACTCTTCTTCTTCTATGGCAAGCGCTTCCCAAAGCCCCCCCTGTAGCAGGGGTGCATGCAACCCAGCCTCCCCCTTGCTCCCCCGCCGTGTCGTGCACAAGCCGGGGACAAAGATGGCAAATCTCCTTCCTCCTCGTCGCCTGATCAGCATGGGAATTGCTTCATTGCTGTCAAGCTTCCGTGCCTCCTTTCAAGTGCAAAATAACAACAAAAACAGAGTTGTTGGTTTTTTTTGCTCTTTACCTTTTCAGCGACTTCGGTGTGGGTGACTGCTATTCCCAGTGCAAGCAGGACTCCCATTCATTCCAGCATTCCTGCTTTTGTCCCTTCTGTATGTTGCTCCCTTCCTTCTTCCTCTCGCTTGATGAAAGAGAGCCGGCATTCAAAGCATCCTTTTTCCCATCCTCCCTTGGATGTGTTTTTCTCCGCTTCTGTGTGGCTTTTATTCACCCCCTTTTCCCCTCCTCCCTCCCTATGCTGGGTGGCTGGTCCTCACAGAAGCCGAGCGCTGTGTCGAGACGGATGAGGCGACTCTACACGTGCAGAGGCATACGTGGATGTGCTTATGTTTGGTGGGGGGGGGGCTGAGGTAGCCTCCTAGCTGAGACTGAGACCACCCCTCATCCTCCTCCTCCCTTCCAGAGACGGGCTTTTTAATGGCATGTACCATTAAACCTCGGAATAGGGTGGATTTCTGCTCTGAGGGGAGAGAGAGAGGATGCGGAAACAAAAAGGGAAGGTATGGTGTGAATGTGTTCAACTCTTACCGTTCCTGATTCCTGTGCGCTTTTTTTTTTCATCCCCGCTTGTTTCTGTCCCGCCCCTGACGAAAAAAAGGGTGTGGGTGCGTTCACACTTGTCATGTTTGGTCCTCCGAAACTCGGTGCGCACCAAACATCTTGACCCAAGACCGACTGAAAGAAAAACGGGAACACGGATCAAGGACACAACAACGACCGCAGAAAGCATGAAGAAATGACAAATATGTTCCAAAATAATCCTGTCCTTTAAAAGTACATTTTAGCAGCTTTTGGTGAAATCTAAGGTGGTGGAATATGAAAATAACCAACATATTCAACCCAACAGTACATTTCCTTTCTGCTTATTATCTTTACAGTGCAACCTTTTGTTTTAAGACAAAAATACGATGGAACCTCGTAGCGTATGAAAATCAGATTCATTTTTCCCAGAAAAAAATAATGCAAGTGGAGCTAATCTGTTCCAGACACCCACAATTATAAACACAAAACACATTTTACAGAGAATATTTATAGTTTTACGGGACGAAACAAAGCAAAGCACACAGATAGATACTTTATTAAAAAATGAAATGATAATAACATATATATAACATCATATATATGACATAAGTGAGGACTGAAACAAATAAATGAACATTTGACATCCCTTATACCTAGGGATATTATCGGTCTGATATTGGTATAAAAATGTAACATCCAAAAATATTGGTAGTTTTTTTTGTCCCTACAGTGACAACCGATATAGCTGGGGGTCGATTGCCGACCAATCAGTATCAGCCCGTTTTCGTAAAAACTCACAGGATCTACAAATGCAAATATTTGCCCTTCAACGCCGATCACAAAATCCGATCACCGGTAGCTAGGACTGTAGCAAACCACAGCGATCATTTGCTGCAGTGTAGTATCTTGTCCTAACCAACATCTTTGGCAACCTCGTCGTCCCAATTTCCCTTCCCACAATACAAGTTCCACACGGCAGACATGTTTGTTATGAACTGCCAACACACGCCATGAAAACCATTTTGCATGGGTAGCACGTCAGACAAGACACTTGACAGACTACGGTCAGTTTTGGAGGCTCACGATGTGATCGGCATTCAAACGGCAGCCGTTGTTCTCTTCAAAAAGTAAGTCCAACATGTTTTTGTCGAAGTAATAAAGAGATTTTATGGTTTCTTTTTTCATATCATATCATATTTGTCAGGAGTGCAGCCAGGAATTCTGGGTCCCATAAAAATGGCTAAAATGAACACAAATACAAATGTAAGGTATTGAAAAAGACGTGCCAAGAAGCGTAATAGGGCGTCTGTAAATCGTGTGCCACATCGGGTGGCTAGAGTCGACTGTTAGTAAAGTGCCAGCAGCAGGATAGCGGGTTAAAGCAGGGTTGTCAAACTTGCTGCCCATGAGATGATATTTTGTGGCCCCCACTTTAGTATGAAAGTTTATTGTTAGTGCGACACCTCAAATTTTTTATGAATTGCACTTTTTACACTTTTGCACTTTTGTGTGGGGAAGTGACGAACCTACTATCACGGTGGGGTATATGGCTCTCAGGGGCAGGACAACGACCTGGCTTGATGCAAGCAGAGAAACATTTTTCATTGAGTGAAAAACGGATCATGTTTAAAATATTACTAGTTTTGCGGACAACTTCTTTACACCAGTTTATCTTATTTTGTTTATCTTATTTTGTGTTTAAAAAAATGTTTGAGAGGATTGGATTTTTTAAAAATTTTAATTTAAATTGCGCACGCGTGCAAGTGCGCCGAGGCTTAGGCACGGGCTCAGCCAGACTCTGCCTCCAGCGGCCCCAAGGTAAGTTTAGTTGGAGATTTAAAGAGTGGCCGACAGCAGCTCCTGTGCGAATGTTCACTTCATGTGTTTTCTGCTGTTAATAAAGCAACTGAAGTGCATCGTGAGTCTGTACTTTGCCACAAACAGTGGCAGTACAGTAGTACTCTACACTGGTCTCTTGGTGTCAGTAACGTTACAAAGCTGAGACAATAGCAACCATCTTATTTATCGCTAAGATGGCTTATTTTCTTTTATTATGTCTACTATATTGGGTAATACAGGTATAAAGATGACCATAGGGGTGTTTATCACGTCTACAGGGCTCCGATAATAGTAAAAACCTTATTTAGAAGGTCATAAATAGGTTTTCTACGCTGTAAATACAAAAAATATTTTATTAATTAATCTCGAATCATACGGAAATTGACATGTCTCAACCTACACCACATGTGTACAATTCAGCATGTCCAAAATGAAGTCGAAAGAAGCTGCAGAGTCTTAATCTTACTCCTTTTCATTCATAAAATGGACACACATTTACCTTTCATTTAACAGCTATTTACAAAAACCCAATAAATGACAGAACATTTAGATTTTTCTACTGTGTCTCAATCTTCCCACATACTGGTGGTTGGGGACCCCTGTGTTTTGTTGCCGTGTGCTACACACGGTGTCCACAGGATCTCACTCCACACACACCCTTGATTTAATGAGAGCGGCTCGGACAACAATAACTGTGCAATACCGGAGCATATGTTGTTTTTGGCTAGGGCGCATTCATGCTGGACAAGTTACGTCACACATAAAGGACTCCCTCGTGCACCACTGGCTGCGTAACAGCACACACATGCGTGCGTTGGGGATTAGGTGGGATACAACATTTCACGTTGGGTTCCAAGAACTTTTGGCATACCCGCACTGAAAGCTGTATGAAACATTTCTGCAATAATGAGCATTTTTAATGGTTTTTGTTTGGTTTTGTTTTTGGTATTTTGATTTTTGATTAATTTAATGGATTTTAGTCATCTAATAATGGGAAGGAAGTCCTCCGTAGAAGGCAGTACAGTTGTACAACCACAGTCATAAAAAACATATTAATACATTAATACCTCTCAAAACTAAGTATTATTATTAGGAATGTCCAATATTGGCTTTTTTTCTGATATCCGATATGCCCATATTGTCCAACTCACATATCTCCAGTTGTGAAACTAACATATCCATTGTAGAGATAATGGGTACAGCATCAGCAATTAGTTTCTCAACGTGGCTGTAAACAACATTGTACAAATCGCGTGAGCCAACGTCTGAGAAATACTTGCAATTGGGCATGGCAAAGACTACACAAATCTGACAGTGTATTTTATGCCGAGGAGACTCCCGCAGATACTACCGCGTCTGCCTGCCACTATTTTTTTTTTTTATTCCGCTACCCCATAGACATGTAATTAATGAATGTTTGCAGGAATACAGTATTTTCCATACAGCACACCAATCGTTCAAGCATGGAGCTGGAAGGGCTACATTGGTTTTCATTATAGGGGGAAAAAACCAACAATACCGATATTAATTTTACTTTTTTTTTTTAAACACCGGGTTGATATCTAATTATTATCATTTTAAAATCCAATTCAGCGGACTATTTTTTCCGATGAGTGCAGTCAAAAAAAAAAAAATCTTAAGTACAGTACAGTATATCCAAGTTATTATAAGCATTTTCCACAACTGCCAAAACCAAACGTATGTAGCGACTGTGAGTGACACAGACTGACCCAAATGCCAGTTCCATCGCAGCACTTCCATCCCATAAAACATCTCATTTCAGGCGTCAGTGAATAAAGAGCCTGTCAGCTGCAGAGGTGAGACAGCGTCTGGTCCGAGGGTCAAAACCATCCCCTTGGCGGGCTCACCTCCTCTGAGCTAAGAGAGCAGGCTCGGCTCTTCAGGCAAGCTGGGGGATTGGAACAAAAAGGTGGCAATACATTACCCGGCCCTGGATGTTAGAAAGCACACACAAAAAAGTAAAAAATAAAATAAAATTTAAAAAGGCTTAGACATCTTGAGTTTCACGTATGTCTGGTATATTCAATCTCCTAGACATGAAAAATAGAAAGCGGGCAGATGAAGTGAAATTGCTGCGGCCAGATTAACTTTCGGCTGTGTTTCTTACTTCCTATAAAGAGCGCCATTTAGCTTTAGCTATGTCATGAACATGTACAGTACATATGCTTCTGTTTCTAGGTTCTTCCTCCTGTTGGAAGTCACACTTCCTGTCAGCCATGCGTCCAGGGGCACAGCGGCCTCCGCCCCTGGCTTGCCATTCAAACAGCCGAAAGGGAGTGGCTGTTGTGTGACAAACTGATGTGTAATGTAGCTATGATTGAGCGATTCTTTATTATTTACATGGCAACAAGAAGACAGTGAAATGCAAAAATGATAATTAGCACCTGATTGAACGGACCATTTTTTGTTATTATAAGAAAAAGGTATGAGAATACAGTAAGTCACATTTGAAAAAGTCTGAATTTTCCATAAACACAGACAATCTTTTTCAGCACGTAATAACCTAATAATTTGTTTTAAGTGGCATGTAAATGCTGAAATACTGAAGTTGAATTGATATATAGAATGGAAGTTGAAATATTCTATAACTGTGTGAAAATCCATTCACCATCAGAGGACTGGA